>WCAA01000090.1:0-89898 GCA_010623925.1 Antarctomyces pellizariae
GTCAACATCCAACATGTCAACATCCAACATGTCAACATCCAACATGTCAACATCCCGCCTGCAGACTTACCTCGTTTGCAGCACCCCGTTTGACACCTCATGGGAGCTACACAGGTAGGTGGGTACACCGTACAGTCCCCGAAAACCGCCACCACAAAAAAGGAGAAAGGCAAAACTGGTTGGCAATTGAGCAGGGCGTCAGCAACAAACCGACAGGCTGCGCCTCTGTTTCCGTCTCTAAACCAACTACTACCGCCTGTGGGATTGCATCATATGGGCGTTGTACGAGGTCGGGGTGGGGAGGGGGTTTGAAAGTCGGAGAGCTCACAAACCGACTAGCATCATGAGTACTGGGAGTGGAGTGGAGCGTGGTGGTTGCTCATGGACAAATGGAAAAGAGGTGGTATGCGAGGAAAAAGGGGGAGGGCATGTATTTGTATGCGTGGGTCGAACTTGGAACTATCGTCATGGAAGGCCAGGAAATGACCAACTGGTTAATGCCTACTAGGGCAGGATGTAATATGCGCCATTCGGACGGGACGGTAGAACAAAGACACGAAGCAAGGAGCACAACCCAAAGTAGCAAGCCGACTAACAAGATATGGAGATGTGGGTAAATGTTAGATGGCGAACTTTAGCATCAATGGTGTCCCATCGGGTCGTCATACAACCAATATGCTGCTCTCTACTCTGGCCAATACACATACGTGCTCTCAGCATCAATGGACTTGTGATGCCATCGGGTCGTCAGACAACCAATATGCTCTGTCTACGTCCAGCCAGCTCTCACCCGGATTATGTATTCTCTCTTTCCTGTCTTCCAGCCCGTCTACCAGGCAGTAATATCCTCAACCTCCGCCTCTCCAAAAGTACTCGTCTTAGTAACCGCACCAACACCCTCTTCCTCTGCCACTTGGTTGTCCCCAGGCTTCCCCATGATGTCAGGTAAAACTTCTTGCAAGAACCCCAGTATGTGCTTATTAACCTGCTCAAACTGCAACAAGAAAGCATCATGGCCCTCCGGACTCTCAATCCTCTCTAACCTGGCCCCTTTCACCCCCCTCGCAATCTCCTCTTGCTCCGCAAACGTAAACAAGCCATCTGATTCAATCCCCAACACCAGGGTAGGCTGTTCTATCATTCCCAACGCCTCCTTTATCGGATCATGCGGGAAGGCTTCCAAGCCGTAATCTATCCGACCTCGCGAAACGTCATGCGTGTCCAGTTTCCTCGTAATAGCGATATAGCAATTACTATCGAAACGCTTCACGAATTTACTGCCCTGGTAGCGGAGGTATGATTGTGCGGAGTAATAGTAACTCGTCCCACCGCGCGGTCTATTCGTTGGTGGGGAAGGAGGAGCCGCGATCGTGGCGCCGTGGAATTGCGGATCTGTGAAGACTGAGGCATCGGTGCAGGGGTTGTCTGAGGAGTAGAGGGAAGAGGGCGCTGTTGATGGGTTTGAGGCGGCTATTGAGGCTGCAATGGACGCAGCGTTTGAGGGTGGCGGCGAGCAGGGTGGAGTCCCTGCTGAACTGCCGAGGCGGCATGGTGGTGGACGGGTGGTTTTATGCCCGTCGTTGTGGATTGCCCAGTGTTCTTCTGATGAAGTGATCGGGCGTTGAGAGTCGTTTATACTCTGTTTCTTCGACGCATCTGGCGTGTTCCTGCCGAAGCGGGATTCGAAGGAGTTGCGACTACGATATGTGAGCAGCGCGGACATGCGTGCAGCTCCTAATCCAGCCGAAGGTGGATCCTCGAATGGATAGTACCCATCGTCGTACTTTGGGTCTGCGTATATGCTCTGTCGCTGTGCTTCTCCCCAGCTGATCCCCCATGCGCTGTGTCGACTCGAGGTGGCGATCGGGACGATGCAGCGCACGTAGTCTTTGCCGAAGTATGCCCATTCGAGGACGAGCATTCCGCCCATCGAACCTCCGATAACGGCGGCAACCTGCGTTATGCCTAGGTCGTCGAGCAGAAGCTTGTGTAGGTTTACGTCGTCTCTGATGGTTGTGAGAGGGAACTCAGGGCCGTATTGCCCTTGTGTTGGATCGCCGTCTTTGTAGGTTACTGGACTGGCTGTGCCGTATGGACTGCCGAGACTGTTCATGCATATGATGAAGAATCGAGAAACATCGAATGCTCGTCCTGGGCCTCCGAGTAATGGGCCCCACCAATCTCCAACATCTGCACTGCCGGTCAAGGCGTGGCAGATAACCATAGCATTGTCCTTATTCGGGGACAATTTGCCCTTCGTGCTGTATGCGAGCGGAACATTGTGAAGCGTCACACCGGATTCGAGAGTAAAAGAAGGGATTATGGCGATGTTCTGATCAGGAATAAGCTCTGCGAACGGGTTCTCAGGCTGTTTCTGCGTTCTTTCTTGGTAGTATTCAGTAAAAGTTCTCATTGTTGCTAATCGGTTGCTCGGGACCTGGACCGGACTAGAGTAAGGAACCGTACTGACCAAATCTTTGAGGGCTGGCTTTATTTAAGCTATTGGTCGCCTCGTTTGAAGGCATCTTGATCTTATGGTATGTATCTAGCAAACGACAAGCTCAAAAGAAACAAGCCGAAGTTCATATTTAACTGAGTCATGGTGGCACTGCCGCTTCACTGTCAACTGCCTCAACACTCTCGACCACTGAACGACCCTCGAAATGACGTGCCCGCGTGGGACCCTTGGCGTGGAACGCGCTAAGCTAATGTTGGGGTAGCCCCGGGTGGCCTTGGCATTGTGCTTGGCATTGCTTGTGCTTTGTTATCACGTGAAGGCTGCTTGGTGTCAATGTGTAGCCTTGCGCTGGATTTGGTTTAGCTCGAACCTTATTGAAAGTCGCGAAACTCCACGAGGCCGTATGGGTAGCTGTGAGCACATCGCGATACCTACACCACAACGACGCACCCACAACAACACAACAACGACATTAAATATCCGGGCAGAATATAGCTGCATCCCGACGCAGCATACTGCTTAGAAGCGGTTAACTTTACGATATTACCCAGATTCAACACCACCCAAACCAAATCCTCATGAATAAGGCTTAAGTCGCAACCACAAAGGCTCCGCATTTCAATGCCGCCGAAGCGCAGAAGAGGAGAAGCCGGCTCTACTGACCTTGCCGACGGAGGACGACCATCACCATACCGCCCAGGTAACTCAAGCTTTACCTCTGACCGCGGAGAAGATATGCGCGGCGGAGACAGTAGAAATGGTGGGAGGAGGAGAAGCAGGAGAGACGGCGGTGGAGGAGGAGGCAGAGGTGGAAGAAGAGAGGGCGACACTTTTCAGACTTCGCAACCGGGCACGCCAACCGGCCAGAACCAAGTAGGAAGAATGTCGCCTCCACCTGCTCGACCAGCACCAAGCGCGCCGCAAACACCTACACCCGTACAAGCACCGCCTCCAGTAAGAGCGCCTACACCTGTCGCAAGACGATCGCCGACACCGGAACCGATTCAAAATCCGGCTCCGTACGAGTACTCGCACGTAACGCCCAAACGGGTGGAGTCTTGGGCCAACGGGGGTCGTCAGGAACTTATAAAGGCTGGTTTACAGGCATTGGACGATTTGGATGTCCTCGACCTTTCTGTGATATTTCAAGAGCTTGTCAGGGCAGGGCTGAATGGTTTGCTGAAATCATCAGATGCAGGAGCTTGTGTGCAGGAGATTCTGAAGGAGCTGCCAGCTACGATTGAGGTCGACTCCGAGAAGATTGATGGCCCACTACTCTTCCTTGACTCCTTTTCCATCATCGCCGAGGCGGAACCATACCATGCTGGGATGAAATACATTCTGGCTGCCAGTGGAGTATCGCCTGAGTTGATGAGACAAAATCTGGAGACACAAGTACTCGAGAAGGTCGGCCTTGTTAAAGAGCAATTTGCGAAACGTGGAATCAGAATCGCAACCAATATCCTCTACCGTCAATCTAACCACAACCTATTACGAGAAGAGACGGAAGGTTTTGCAAAGCTCTTTAATGAGTTATACTCTACTAGCGAAATAGTTGCCCGGGAGCCTACCGAGTCCGCTGTTGAGGGTTCATTCGAAAGAGTCAAGGGTTTAATTGGCACGTTTGATCTGGACGTAGGCAGGACACTCGATATTTTCCTGGATCTGATGGCGTCGTCACTCATCAAGAGATACCAGTTCTTTGTCAAGTTCTTGCGCATCAGTTCCTGGTGGCCAAGGGAGTCTATCCTCGCTGGCAATCATCCAGACTGCGACAGTGTGCCAAAATGGATACTGCCAGGATCGGGTAAATTCCAGTCAACGGACCACGATAGAAAGGTTCTTGCTGCTCTTCACCTCGCTCGCGACAACCTGTTCTGGGATCGCGCCAGAGAAATCGGCATGGATGCGTTTTACGAGCTTGGCGGAAGGCAACCGGTTGATGCTGCAACGAAGCGACAAATACTTGCTGCACGAGCTGACGATGATGGCGCTGACCACGATTGGATCGAAGCAACAGGAACTCTGCCACCCAAAGGCAACCGTACAGCAGCCCAACTGCTTGGGTTCAAAATGCGGTTCTATGCATCGCCTGCTCGCGACAAGGGGGATACTATGCCAGAAAACCTAGTATTTCTCGCAGCTCTGTTGATAAAGATCGGCTTCATATCGCTGAGAGATTTATATCCGCATCTGCATCCTTCGGACGAGGATATGGCTGAATATAAGGTGAAGGCAGAGAAGGAGATGATGGAGAAGGAGAAGGCGTCGCGGCCAGGAGGAGGAACTAATGCTTTGATGATGGCCGGCGCATTGGCGGACGATACGGTACCAACCACAGGCAGATCAAGAGAGGTGCTGGGCTCGAAAACAGAAACACCTGGAGCTGCGATCGCTGAACCAGAAAAGGAGAAACTGCCAGATTGTCAGAACCAGAAGGTTGTGCTATTGATCAACCTACTGACAATCGGCGCTTTACCTGAATCTCTATTCATACTCGGGCGCTTTCCTTGGATAGCAGACGTTGAGCCGAAGGTGCACAAGCTTTTGCATCGCATATTCATCCACCAGATTGAAAATGTCTTCCAGAGCACTAGACTGTCAAGGCAAGAGCAATTCGAGATTCCACAAAAGGATGTTGCTGATCTCGACCAAACTGGAGTTGCCAAGGGCTCAGTGCGTCTCACCAAGCTTCCGCGTCGCCACGCGGTGCGCTGGCCTTATCCAGACAAGTTCGACGAAGGCGAGAGTGGGACATACAAGTTCTACTGGGACGAGTGGTCTGACGCTATCCCCATCTGTCAATCGGTGGACGACATTTTCACTCTTTGCGACACACTGCTCAATCTATCGGGTGTCAACATCGGCAGCAATAGCGAGCTACTCTCTAAGCTGGCCAGCATTGGCAACAAGAGCTTAGCCGAGGATGCATCTGAGGCCAATCTTAAGAGGTGGCAAGATCTCCTCAAGAGACTGCTTGTTCCTGCACTCAGTCATACACACGCGAACACTAATCTTGTCAACGAGATTTACGACATGTTGCGCTACTATCCAACCTCGGTCAGGTACAACATTTACGCCGAATGGTTCGAGGGCGCTACCTCAAGACTTCCAGCCATGATGAAGGTTGTCAAGAGGGCAGAGCTCGAGACGTTAGCCACCATGAAACGTATTAGCAAGACCAACATCTCACCTTCGGCTCGTGCGTTAGCCAAAACTGCATACGCTAACCCAGGTGTCGTTTTCAGAATTGCTTTGGGCCAGATTGAGTCGTACAGCAATTTGACGGATGTCGTCGTGGAGTGTGCTAAGTACTTCACAGACCTCGGATACGACGTGCTGATTTGGAGTTTGATGAGCTCGCTTGGGAAACAAACCAGGAACCGCACACAAAGCCATAATGCCCTTTTGACCAGTAAATGGTTGTTAGCATTGGCGAACTTTGCTGGCAAGGTCTTCAAGCGTTTCTCTATCATGAATCCAGCGCCGATTCTGCAATACGTCAACCATCAGCTCTACCGTGGAAACTCCACCGATTTAATTATCTTGCAAGAGCTGATCAAGCAGATGTGCGGTGTTGTTCCTGACACTGATTTCACGGACGCCCAGCTCCTTGCGTTGACAGGTGGACCTGTGCTGAGAAAGCAGACCCTGATCAGTCTACAGGACAAGCGTTACGAATCTGAGAAGACTTCCAAACGTCTCCTGAAGTCCCTCACCGAAACGAGACTTGCAGGCCAGCTCTTAATAGCCGTCGCTCAGCACCGCCAGATATCGCTCTTTCGTGTCCCTGATGATGAGGCATTCATCAAGTATCTCTCCACAATGGTCGATGAGACACAGGCGATCTTGATGCAGTTTTTGGATTTGCTTCGTAGCAGTTTAACTGTCGGGGAGTTTGACGACCTCGTACCGAATACTCTTGATCTCATCTCGCAGTTTGGACTCGATCCTTCCTTAGCGTTTGCTATTGGAAGAGCCACCTACACTGAAAAACTGGCAGCCAGCGCTGCACCGAAGAAACTGACTAACGGCACTTCTCAGGGTAGCCCCGTTCCCAGTACTGATGGCGACGTCGAGATGGGAACAACGGAAGGAGATACTGCCAAGGAACCGTCTGCTGAGGCGACAAACGGAGATGTTTCCATGGCAGATGCTACCGACACCCCAATGGTCGACGGACCTTCGGACACACCGTCAGCATCTGCCGGCGATTCCTGGAACGACGTGCTTCAGCCGCTGATCGAATCTGTGCAAACGATTTTGCCAAAGAAGCCATGGAAGTTGTTGAGCCCAGAGTTTTACGTCACATTCTGGCAGTTAACTCTAGCCGATATCCAGGTCCCAATGGACAGCTACACGATTGAGAACGCCCGTCTGACAAAAGAGATGCAAGAGGTTTCCAAGGACAGAACACTCATGGCAGCCGTTAGAGAGGCAAAGAGGAAGGAGCTTGACGCCATCAAGGAGAAAGTTCTCAACGAATCGAAGGATCAGATGGGACAGTACAGCCGCAACCGTGCTCGCCTGAACCAAGCTAAGAAAACGTGGTTCAGTAATGATGCCAAGCCGGATATCTTGACCGACGCTCTAATCGAGGAATGTCTGCTTCCGCGCATGCTTTTGTCCCCTAGCGATGCCGATTATGTGTTTGAGATGATCAAGTTCCTGCACAAGTCTGGCACTCCTCACTTCCGCACTTTAAGCTTGTTTGTTAGGATATTCAAGCCACATCGCCTACGCGCTATCATCTTCTCATGCACTATTAGAGAAGCTGAGTGCTTTGCTAGATTTCTTAAATCTCTGCTTGGCGAGCTTTCGAGATGGCACGCAGACAAGGCGACTTTCGAGAAAGAGGCATGGGGCTCAAAACAAGAGCTGATCGGTTTCGCCAAGAAGGTGAATAAGGATGGCAAGCCGGAAGGCGACCTTCTGGACTACGAAGATTTCAGACGGGTTCTTCACGGGTGGCACAAGTCGTTGTTCACTGCCCTCAAGACGTGCTTGGGTGGCGATGAGTGGATGCAGATCCGCAACGCGATTACCGTACTGAAGGTCGGCGTCGACTTCTTCCCGGCTATCGACTTCATGGGCAAGCAGTTCATCATGACGCTGGAAAACATTGTGAAGAGGGAGAAGGAGCATAGGAGTGATTTGTCACTATTGGCTTCGGCTGCTCTGCCAGGGCTGCATAAAAGATTACCGAAGCTGCTGTTGACACAGGCCTTTGCTAATAATATTGTAAGTGTGCCGCGTGTCCATGAGCGGGCGACTAGTGCTAACAAACATTAGGGTGATGGCCCACAGACTAATGGCAAGGCTTCACCTGCAAGCTCGAAGCCTGCGGAGACGATGACTGTGCTCAAGGCTACGGCGCCAGAGTTCAAGCCAACATCAGACAGCTCGCTCAACGCGAATGTTGAGAACGAGGCTATCGATTCGGCCAAGGGAGACAAGTACAGGGTTGCACCGTCAGCTGTTGCGCCAGCTCGCGGTCCAGCTGCAGATGCTAGCCGCTCGGCTAACAGAGGTCGCACCGACTCATTCGGCTCTGGCAGCCTTCCACCAAGACACTCTGGACGTCAGGAGTCATCTAACCTTCCAATCCGTCCTGATGGCCCTCTTCCCCCCCCTCTTCCGAGGGGAGGCAATATGGACCGCCACCTTCCAAGCAGAGGAGCTGACAGGAGAGATGCTCACTCACAACGCCTTGACAGACCGTCTGGAGCTCCAAGCTGGAGGTCAGCAGACAACGCAGGTGTTGATCGTGGAGTCGATCGTGGCGTTCCAGATCGTCGCGATCTGACTAAGTCAGGACCATCTGAGCGTCCTAATCCAAGGGACCGCTTCAATGTCAACCGTTCCGCCGATCCATTCACCGAATCGAGACAAGGCGCGCACGGTTCCCGCCGTGAGCGCATTTCGGACATGAATGCTGCAAAGCCACGCGAAGAGCCAGCTCGCCCTGCCCCTGAGCCTGCGAGAGAGCCTTCTATCAATCCAGAACGTTTGGCTCAAATCGAGCCAAATATCGCCCCTGCTCGAGCAGCTGCAATTCAAGGCTCGCTACCAGCCCGTACGGCATCACCAAGAGGACATAGAGATGAGAAGCCACATTCTCGTGTCCCTTCACCAAGACGTGGGGATCGCCAACCTTCGGGGCGTGGATCCGCATTGGGACAGCAGGATGCTCGCCAAGATTCTCGTCAACAAGCACGTATGGATAGAATAGCTGCTCCACTTCCACCAGTTGATAGCTGGTCTCCTACTCATGATGCGCCAAGCTCGAGAGATGCGCCACCGCAGCCAAGAGGTCGTGGTGATGCGCGCAACGATGGTAGAACGGGAGAGAGGGCGGGCAGAGACGCTTTCAGGCCTGCGCCACCGATGCCGCAGGTCGACCCAGATCATGGACGTCTTACCCAGCCAAGTCGTCAAGATGATGCCAATTTCGGACGCTTGAGCGCTGCGCCTGAGAATGCCATTCCTTCTGGACCAAGAGGTCAAGGAAGAGGTAGGGATCAAAGGCAGGGTCAGAACATGCCAAGAAACGATGCGAGAAACGATGGCAGATTGCAACAGCCACAGCAGCAGCCAAACCTCTCTCGTCCACCAAGTCCTGGCAGAGATGGCAGAAGAGAGATCATCCCACCAATTGGGCCAAGTCCTCCGCCTACTGGACCAGCCGCCGATCGTGGAGGCCGTGAAAGGAGATCTGATAGGCCTGACTCTTCGCATAGCCAGCCGCAGGTGCAGCAGCAACAGCCACCAGGCCCTGCAGCGGCGCCTGCCGCGCCGCCGGTTCATCCAAGTAGACTTCAGCAGCTTCCAGCAGAGGTTAGACAACAAGCCATTCCACCTCCACCGCCTTCTCAACCAACGGCACATAACGCTCCACCACCTGGGCTCCATCCTTCTCGTCATGCGGAATGGCACAGGGACAACCAGCAAAGTCAGCAAGCTCAAAACCAGAACCTGAATCAGCGCAACGGGCCACAAGGCTCCTCGCCATCCGTCCCAGCGCCGATCAACTCCGCACCACCATCAGGACCCAGAGGCCAGCATAATAGCGCACCCACCACACCAAACGTCGCTAGTGGATCAACAGGCGGCGTACCAACGGGACCAAGTGGTAGGGATGGAAGGAATGCACATGCCCGTATGTTTGGCGGTATACAGGATACACTAAAGGCTGCTGGAAGAGGTGATGATCGCAGAGGGAGAGGGAGCCAGGGTCCGCCGGGCAACATGAGAGGACGTGGCGGACAGGGTATGGTGGCTGACCAGTTTGGTGGTAATGCGAATGTGAATATGGGTGGGAATGTGACGGCTCCGCCGCCGGTGACCAAGGATCCGAGACCACAAGGCAGGAGAGACCTTGGTCCGGAGCCGACTGGCCCGCCAGCCTCGGGTGCATCGAGGGACGGGGGGAGGGATCCAAGACCGCAAGGCAGGAGGGATTTGGGGCCTGAACCGACTGGGCCACCACCAGCCATGCAAGAACCGCTAAGACACGATAGGCCACAAGATGATAGATCTGGACGTTCTGGCGCGATAAGGGACTTTGATCGCCGCGAGCGTGGTGGACGTGGAAGTAGGAGTGGCCATGCGTCAAGAGACAGAACGCCTGAGCGTCATACTTCGAGTAGGGATCTACCACCACCGCCTCCAACAGGTGGGGATGGTAGAGATGTTAATGCTGGGGGGAGAGCTGATCCCCGCACAGCGAGATCTGAGAACAACCTTAGAGATGACAGAAACTCAGGCCGTGAACGCCGCTCATCAGCACGAGGTGGTGATGGCAGAGATGGAGGTGAATCTCGTAACTCTGACAGAAGTGGAAGGAGCTCGGCCACGGGCATGAGGAATGATGTTCCGGGCGGTCCTCCAGGAGCGCCAGGATCTCATGATAGGTCTGGCAGAAATTCGGCCATGGGTATGCGTGCCGATATGCCCGCGCGGGGACCACCTGGTCCTCCGGGTGCGCCGCTTGTTATGCCTATGCAGGGACCGCCGCCCATAAAGGGGGATGGGTATGGGCCGCCTCCGGGGCCGGGTGGCAGGGATAGTAGGGGTGGGATGAGAGATGATAGGAGAGCCAGTGGGAGGATTGATGATCATGGGAATAATACCCCAGGAAGTGATAGGAAGAGGAGGGGGGAGGATAGGATGGATAGGGGGAGAGAGAAGAGGGCTAGACAGGGTTAGGCATGTAGACGCATGGAGGAGAGATGATGAGAGAGTAGAGGCAGAGGTGTGATGAGCAGGACTGTGAAGGGAGTGATTTGGTTTCTAGTGTGTATAATAACGTTAAAACATATGCATTGCGAGGCGTCCATGGAGGTTTTAGCCCTTGAGAGCGTGGCGCAGCGAATATTATAAAATTTTAAGACTACATCAACAATTACCCTTGATATGGTGCTATCAATGAATCAGGTAAGCCATCTAGATACCGTATGACTAGCTGGCAGCCCGTGGGATCGCCCATGGGCTTTCTCTTTTCCTTTTTTCTTAGCAGGTTTCCTAGTTCAGAGTCACCAGCTAATTGTTCCGCATTAGGTTTCAGAGCCTGTTTGCCCTTGATCTTCTCAACCTCTCTAGCGATGTTCCTGACTAGACGGGATTCGAACTTTGCGTTTTCCTTCCGCTTCGTGTCCTTTATAAGAACAATAATTTTGTTTAACTCACTTGGCGCCGCTCTCGGCCTAGCATTTATAACGCTCATTTCGGCAAGTCCTTTTGCTGCTCCCTTATTATCTCTTGACGCTGCATCCGCTAAATCCGACTGGATGACACATCTTACTTCCGCATTTAACATGAGGAAGACGCTTCCGGCGATGGTCCTGGTGTCGTCGTTTGCTCCTATATCAACGATGCTTTATAGCACACAAGCGATATCGTCCTCCTTTGCGCTTTGATATGAGAATGTTGCGACAACTTCGCCTGGCGAAAAATAGAGGCATAAAGTAGACTTATACGTATTCAGCGAGTTTCCCGCCGCGGTGGTCTTTTGCTCAGCCGTCATGCTCTTGATGGCCTTTAAAAGCCTTTCGGTCAAAGAGCCCGTGTTCAAAGGCAGCACAGCGACAACCAATTTTCGAAGTCCAGCACTCTTTTGTTGAAGTCACGAACCACTTTTTCGACCTAAGGCTGCTCGAAAGCCGGTAATTGGTCTGTACGCTGCTAACAGGGTTAGGCAGTTCAGATTGTCTTCGAGTGCCCGGGGTACTTCGATGGCGCGAGGATGATATTCTTTGATTCGAGCGATTGCTGAACAGGAGACGTGGATAAGTTGGACTATGCTTGTCATGCCGCCGATAATTGTGAGATGGTCGGCCATATTGCTTGACTTGAAGTTAGTGCTGTTTTACAGCACTAGAGCCTGTATTGCGGAGCTTTACCCCGGATACAACACAAACCTTCACTCTTACGACTCTAAGACACGACTGCACGCCTGAATTTCAAAAATGAAAGATGAGAGAAGTCAGCTGAAAACTTCTTAGTATGGAAAGCTAAGTAACAATGAGATAGGCAACAGTAATCAACTTTTGTCAAAGTAGACGATCAACGAGTATCGGCTGTGCGACTCAACTTCGAACTGATTGGCCAACCGAAATGGGCGCAGCAAGCCCTCGCGATGGACCTTGGTTACTTGTTGTTATTATCGCTGTTTGAGTTTGTCGTCAGCCAACTAATTGACATCATCCATTTTCGTTTTCAGTACATCAAATCACCACAACTTCCCATCTCCTATCTACTCTCTCCCTAGCTCCAGGAGCTCCTCTCCCTCATACATTCCGATTGATGTCAGCACTTAGGCCTTAGATGTTGTCAAAAGTAAATTGGGTATATAGAACTTCACTCTTACACATAGTTTCCTGTGAACGCCTTCCCATGACCACCACAAATCTCCCTAAATGCACATCTCTCATCCCTACTAGTAATCATCTCCACCGCCACCGCCAGCATCATCATCCCCATAATCATCCCCATCCTCAAAGTACTGCTCCGCATCATAATCACCACCCATTTCCTCCTCATCCTCTTCATAATCATAATCCTCCTCCTGTTCCTCCTCCTCTTCCTCCGCCACATCGTCCGCAGCATCCTCCGTCGCCTCCCCAATCTTCTCCATCATCAACCTATTCTTCTCCTCCACACTCAATCCCGTCGCCAAAATTAACTTCTTCTTAGTCGCACCTGCCACCTTGCCTCCATGTCCATCACTGCCGTCCAGCGTGCCCCAGAGTTCTTGCGGGAAGAACTCCTTGATAAAGGGCCGACCGGATAGTTGTGGCATTGCGCGCTCCTTTTTCTCGTATTTCATGGTGTAGGTTGGGACGCCGACGAAGGGGTCGATGTCTGTACGACCACGCTCGGCGAATATGTCATTTGCCTGGTCTTCACCGAAGATCTTTGGAATAGCGGCTGGGTCGCGGGGTGGGGCTTTAGTGTATAACGGCCCATCATGGATGGAGGTGCGGAGGGTTTGATAATGGTTTATTGATAACTTCTCGGAGGCGGTGAGGGGTGCGGGAATTTGAATGTTGTAGTCCTTTGCCATTGTTAGTTGGGAATATAGAGAGATTCGGGGCGTGAGGGCATACAGGATAGACTTCTGACGGCTTGTTGTCGAATTGGATGGTCCCGTCGTCTTGCCATGTTTGCCCCTTGAGGCCGCCTCTCATACCTCCTCTGCCGCCGCGGAAAGCCATCGTGCACTTTGTCTGAACTCTGAATTGTGATGTGCGCAAGCTGTGGCTTTTGCGACGGGGAGGCTGGTGTGTAGCCTGATTGAGTGGCGAGTCACGCCGATGATGTTTGCTTTACGGTCTGTATGCGGTCTACTAAGGTCGTCGAATCGACCGGAAGTCGTGGAAATATCAAATATGATGGAGTGAGTATTTAAGAAGCTATGTCGTTCGCGTTGTTGACGTCGGAGACGAAATTCAATGTTACAGACAAGGCTGGGAGAAATTTAGACGCGACCCCCCAGTTTGTCAGCCTCGCGCTCCCACCGTCACCTTGGGAGGCCTGGTCTTGCTTTGTTTACAACCAAAACCTGTCAGCTACAAAGACCACAATTAAACTCCTTTATTTCCCAAGCATTTTCTTAAATTCATACACCTTGCAACCGGCGTAAGACCGTATACATTATGGCAAACATGGACAGACTTGAGGAGTTTCAAACTCATATTCAAACCTTAGTCTCCATGCCAGAAACAGCAATGGATATCAAACTGTTTGATGATATAGAGCTTCAGATCACACGTAAGTTACACCTCATGATATACACACGAAGACAGATACAAATACGGATTATTGCCACTATAATTGCTCAAGAAGACATATTTTTCGAGGCTGTCTTTTTGTAACTTTAAGTTCTACTCACATGAGCAGTCTAGCTCTGGGAATGAAATCGCATTCCAAGCTTTACCTCCGTATCCCCACATGTTGACGGTCAATATGGAACAAAGCTAACCTATTCAAAGCATACAATTCTGAGCCATTAATTCCCCTCCTCCTCTCACCACTCACCCATGTACTCACCACCACACCACACGACCCAGCACCACCAGCGACCCTGCTCGCCAAGCTACTCCAGCCAATGAAGCTCGTCGATATTCTCCAAGTCGCATCAGAAGCGACGTTAACACTTGCGCTCGAATCTCCATCGCCAGCAGTTAACCTGCTCGCCCTCGACATCATCTCTAAAGCGAAATCGCCATCTGACGTCGCCATCATCTCGCTCATGCCCTCGCTCGTCTTGCAACTCATCAGTTGTTGGCTCTCCGCCCCATCCGTCGATGTCGGCCACAAAGCTACCGAGATGCTCGCAGATTTGCTGGAAATGGACTCGCCAAACAGAGAGCCTGGAGAGTTGAACGCAGAGATGAATGGTGCATCGTTACAGCTCCGTGCTGCACCACAAGGCCAGGGTCTGTTATGGCGTAGAACCTTCACCGACCAGGAGATTTATGCTAGGATTTTCGACCTTTGTGGCGGTACCGGCGTTCAGGGTTCGGCACTGGATGAGAGGCAGAGGACTTTGGCTCAGGCGAGGGTGATGAGGATATTACCACGCCTGGCGCACCGTGATATGGATGCGCTATGCGTGAGGCTTGCGCCAAGGGAGAATCATGGTGTGGAGCATGGAGAGAAGGGATTGCTGTGGTGGGTAAGCACGAATATGGTGAATAGGGAGGATGTGCTGATGCGTGTCACTCATCTCGACTACTTCAATGAGCTTATCCATGCTCTTGGGCAGAGGGAAGCTCATGGTTACACATCACCACAGCTGGAGTTTTTGAAGGATATGATGAATGAGATGGCTGAGAAGGATGCTGCTATTGCGGAGGTTGCGGCGAGGGTGAAGGAGCATGAGAATACGGATGATAAGCTGAGAGAGTTATTGAACCAAGTGGCTTCGGGACCAGCTTTCAACCTGCAACCGGCGCAGGCTGAAGGCGTGGATCGTATTGATATTGACCAGATGCGTATCGACGCAGGCTTTCATGATGAGCCTCGAAATTGAACTACGTAGTCGCAGGAACAGGTCCAGTAAGATAGTTTCATTAGAGGAGAATCGAGTTTCGAATATGAGTAATTCTCGATAAGCGAAGAGGTAAAACGTAGTAATTCTCTTTTTCGCATGTGCATGTCAACATGTTTACGGTTTCGAATGGGGGAGCTCTGGTTATTCTCCGCACCACAGCTTGATGGTCTGGACCTGCCTGTAGCAAGTTGCATTCAAAGAGGAAGAGCGGAGGGTAGTAAGACCACTGGCTAGCATAGCAGCTTCATCAAGGAAGTAACGACAGGCGAACGTGTACTTGCCAACACTCGATTTACGCTAACCAGCTCTGTAAGTCCCCTTCTTCAAATCTGTTTGTTCTGTCTTCTTCCTCTTTTCTCATCACAGCCTCATCATCGAGTGCTCCGATTTTGGTCGTTATCATTACTCAGCCCATCTCGGCGTAGCTGTATATTTTCGTCGCTATTGGCATTCACTCGTCATTACGTATCTTCAACTTCTCTTCCTGCCTTCTCAAAAATGCCCATCGCAGCAAAACGTCGCGATGAAGGCAGCGATTTCGCCACCATCAGCGACAACGAGCTTCCCCATAAGTCACAGCTATCCGGCGGCACCTTCTTTTACGACCATGTCCGAGATGTGTGGCGGAAGGCAGGGTCGGATGCCAGGTCGGAGACTAGAGACATATTTACGGACGTTCTGGACGTGGAAGCGTTCTTCAATGGTATGTCATGCTGCGGCCGACGACTCTCTGCTTGACCCTTGCTAACTACAATCAGAATCTGAGTCGCTAGGGCTTGGCCAGTGGCCGCCAGTCAGTGAGTCGATCGTCGACGTAGAAGCTTTCTTCAATGGTATGCTGTACTCTATCGCTGATAATCTTTGGGCAAACTCTTTTTGACTCCAGCTAACCCGCATTAGCACCAGAGCCCTCACTGCACGACGACTGCCCATCATGCAATGGGTCGATAGACGATGCAGATCTCATTGATGATTGGCTGTTTCACCCTTCTTCTTGGACGCCTCTCCAACCTCATCTAAGCTGTAAGCAGTCCTATTCATATCCTTTCGCTACACCATCTTTCTCAGAGTCCTCTGTACTAATTCATCTTAGCACTGGCGGCCTCCATGTTGATCAATGTGCCTTATGGCATCCGTGCCATCGAGTTCGACATCCGATATGGTCACATACATCCTCCAATGAAGCTGCCAACTCTGCTGCCACGAGTATATTGCCCTGATGGGATTGAAGAGATTCTCGATTCGTGGTTGTGCGGCGAACACGCCTTCTATGGTATAGTACTCCTCATTCGCTGCAAACTCGTGTCGTTATTTTCTTGGCCATTAGTGATAAGCATGCTTACTTCGAAAGATTTTCTGGGCAGGTACATGCGGATTTCCCCAATGGGAAAAGCCACAGAAGCCTTCCGCCAGGCGGCTAATATGCAGTACTGGAGAGCTCATAACTCACCCGCCGGCAACTCGAGTGGAGAGACAGAAGTCTCGCTCAAGGATATACGAGCAGAATTGGATGAAGTATTCGACAAATATCTCACGACTCAACGTGGCCTTGAGATCAATGGCCGCCCTCGGGCGACATCGACAAGTGGAAGTGACGCTTCAATGGGAAGGGACTCAAACTCCGATGACAGTGAATCTACTGTTGCCTCAACGGCACCGACGCGCACGCCTCGCCTCAAGTCCATGTCGCTTGAGAAGGCTTCTCTTGAAACAATCCCCGAAATGGACGTTGGGTTCGCTCATGCCGAGCCAACCTGTCGGGACATTGCTCTGTGCCTTACCAATATGATGCCCGAAAAGCATGAGCCCACTCGCGAATTGGAAGAAGCATTTGCATACATCGCCGCAGCAAGCCAGGTTAACATTCCCGTTGAACGACTTGGAAAACTGGCGACACATTCCCAGCTACCTCACATGAAGTACATTGCTGGCGTCATAAAGGCCGCCCAGCAACCCACTCAGAGGGCGCATATTTATCTGGGTAAGTACGATGATGTAACCGCTTTGACAATACCGCCACCCTTGCCCACCATGGAAGAGCTGTGGAAGCTTGTACAGGTCGATTTGGCAATGCAGGCATGGCAAGACGCAAAAAGGGAGGAGAGCCGGCTCCGCGAAAGCCAGGCCTTGCTGGAAAGGAACGCCGAGCTTGCTCATCGCAGGACTGCAGCAACCGTGGATGACATGACAATTTCCGCCATCGAAACGCTTCAAATCGGGCAGAAGATGGTTGGCGACTCTTTGTGGCGCGCTGAACTTTTTGGAGAAATGGCGCTAGCTTGCCATGATCTTGTGTCGGATGCCCGTGCTATGGCATTACTGAGCATGGAACAACAGGAGCCTGTTCTCGACGAGGAGAGGTGCTTTCAATGCGCAGAACCTGGGTGTTGCTATTCGAATCATCTGCATGGCTGGCCGAGTGAGTCTGTTCCGCTACTGGCGGAAGATTTCGGAACTCAGCCGCCAGTTATAGAACGTACTGAAGAAGCGGTTAGCTTTGGGTACGAGAAACCGACCGGTTCGCATGGGTCCACTCAGACACAGCCTCCGTGGGCCTCGCCCTTCCTGAACTCCTTGGTCCGGTTCAATGAAGGCCCATATGCCAATCATCAGGAGGTCGCGGATCAACACCTGGAGAGGTACAAGGGATCAAAAGCTGTTGAAAGTGTGGAAGACCTCTGGGTTATGGACCCATGGGCTACGTCTTTCCTTGAAGACATAGAGTGGTTGAATGAGGACGCCTACGACAGTGGCCACGATGAAACCCGCAAGCCTCTTCTCGAAGACCTGAACCGGTTTGATGAGGATGCCGATGTCAACGAGCGGACGGAAGCGCAGACGGTTCAGGAACAACAAAATCGACTCACGCGACTTGCCAGTGTTTTCTTGAGTGACAAGTCAAAGATTTTATATGTGTCTGATTCCGAGTTACGGCTCCTACCTCATTTGAAGGCTGAACAGGCAACTTCTAGAACAGAAGATAAGAATTCCAAGGCCCTCTCTATTCGAGGTGGAGCCTACTCAACAAATGATGATTTACCGCACGTTGGTTATCCTCCGGCGTATCCTCTTTACTATCCTCCTCACTACCCTCCCACCCAGTCAAAACCGACCACACCAAGACCATGTCCAGGAAGGCGGGCACCTAGGACCTCAGCTAATAATGACGTGCGTAAGGGTCTATCTCCTCCCGCTAAGTTCAACTTCACCTCTACGAATGACTTCTTGTCCAACGTGGAGGATGCTGAGAACCACAATGATTACATCGAGTTCATAGATGAGTCTGATGCTCCATCTCTCATGGAGGACGATACGAAGAGCATGAAGACTGCCATCTACATCCAAGAGATGGAAGTGGAAGTTGGCCAAGCCGATGAAACTCTATCACGGGCAAGCTTAGAGACTCTGCACCCAGCAGGAAAATCTGGGTTTCAGGTCGAGCCAGTAAATAAGGAAGCCTTCATCAACAAATTTGTTGACGAGCAAGCACTTGTGTCGAAACTGAAGTTCATCAGCAAAGGACTGAAATGGCCAGGCTTCCAGAACTTCCTGGCATTGCAACAAGCGCCTATCATGTCGGAGGCTCAGTCATTTGTGACTCAATTGGCCACATCTGGCTTCAAATCTCCCAGTAGCCGCAGTCTCGCCAAGTCCATGGCTTCAGGGTGGGCTAAACTTGGAAGCGATGATGATGATATCGTGCTTGGTGTCGCCACTCCGAACTTGGAAAGTAAGGGAACATATCAAGCAGCATGCAGTAGCGACACTACTGAGCACCGACTTCGCCTCGAGCCTTCTTATCGATGCAGTCTTCATACCTGTTCTTTTATCGCCCAAAAGAAAAAGGACATTCGGACTCATATGATGCAGATGCATTGGAGGCGTGGGCGAGACGCATCTGGGTCTCAGCAAGACAATGTGGTCTGCGGTGGAGCTAAGGGGCAAGTCTTTCCTGTCGTAGATGCGCCTACACAAGGTCCAGAGCATGGTGTTCTCTTGCACCCTGCCCGCTCTAGTCCCTATTTACTTTACCCTTCTGTGAAGTGTGCTCGTGTTGCTCAAATCGAGTATGGACTCACCGTGCCTAAAAAGGCGAAGCACGGCCGCGATAATCTGCTTGTTTATGAAAGTGGCGAGAGCATGCTTTCAGTCTTGGAAGAGACGACTGAGCAGCGAGGGCAGACTGCGAGCAGCAAGTCTTTCAACCATTTGTCCCCATCTTTGGGTGAGGGTGCTGAAGGGCAAGAGCAAGGTCTAAGAAAGCAAGGGCTCTATTATTGTACAGAGATGGGGAATGGTGAGGTTTGTACCTTTGTAGGCCAACGCTCGATCGACCTCTGGCGGCACTTGGTCGATGTGCACTATTGGCCGAAGGAAGTTGCTGGCTTGCGAGGTGGTGGACTCGATAAACAGGCTGCGGGACTATCTTCGTTTTCGCAGCACAACTATGTGAGCATGGAAGAAGATTTGATCACCTGCGATGTATGCGGTTGGCAGACACCCAGTCAGGCCTGGCTGGATTTCCATGTGGGCACAGAGCATTCTGTTGCGAGCGAGGAAATCGGACCCAGACACACTGATGTACGCCGACTAGCGCAGCAGAAGGGCCACGGTACTGGTGAGAATCTTATTCTTTGCGGCCTCTGCGGCTGGCAAACTACGACACAGGCCTGGCTGGGCCTGCATGTGAGCATTGAGCATCCTCTGTGGAGGGGAGGATCCAACTCCAACGTCACAAATGAACACAGGGTTGCGCAGCATATAGATGAGGATGAGTTTTTTACCTGTTTCGACTGTGGTGCGCAGTTTGAATGTGACGACGACCTTGGGACACATAAGAGCAAGGGACATGAACGGACGACTGGGATAGATCAGTTTAGAGAGCCTTGTCGGAGCATGCTTATGGAAGATGACGAACAGATGTTGTTGCTGCGTGGTGGATCTTTCGAGGGGCCCAACCGCGGAATAACGACCACTAATCAGGCTAGATGCGATACGACTACTCAACGCATAGAGCATCAGCAGTTCGAGACGTATCTCGAACTCAACGATATCCGACATAGGCTCGACCAGGATCGAATACTCCCGGACGATGTTTCCGAGACTGTCATTCAAGGTACAATCTCCGCTCTGGACACGAGTTATGATGCGGATGTTGAATCTCTGCACGGCTTGCAGGCAGGAGATGAGGAACCCGTCCCAGAGTTGGAAGAAGACCTAGTGAGTGATGTGGAGGAAGGCGGCATAGTCGACAAGGAGCAGCAGTTTCGCAGTGGTGTCTGTAGCTATGTAGCCACAGATTCACAAGAGCTTGCCATGCACGAGGCAGTGGAGCATGACTGGGGATGCAACGACTGCAGCTTCAGAGCTACGAGTGAAGGTCTCCTTGCAAAACATAAGACAGCAACACACATCAAAACGGTGTTTTCGTGTACCACTCCAGCCTGTAACCTTAATCGCCATGAGACATCTGCGGCTTTGAATGCGAGCTGTGAGCGTGAGCGCTTATCTGAAGGCATGAAGTCTACGACGTGTGAATGGATGCATAGCATGAAGAAAAGAGTTGCTTATGGAAGTAAGAAGCTCTTATGGTGCACAGAGGCGGATTGCAGGTTTAGTTTCAACAAGGTGCAGAGCTTGAAGGAACATGTTCGTTGTCATAAGATGGAGAGGAAGATTCAAAAGGCGGTGGACTGGGAAGAGTTGGAAATAATCGGCAATCCACTTCCGAAAAATAATGGCAAGGTGAGGAAGCTCGAGAGGCAACTGAGGGCGATGAAGAAGAATAAGGGGAGGGATAGGAGGTTGAGGAAGTCGGATAGGGAGATGCAGGTGAGCCACTTTAGTCGTTGAGGAGAACGATGCCGGAACCTGGATTATGGAACCGAATTATAAAATAAAAGTAGGATGTCTGTTCGGCTCCGTAGCGATTAGTTATTTGCTTAGGTTAGCAAAAATAGCGACTGGCGTTCTGCCGTGTTGACAAGAGCTGCTGCTTTGCGCGCATTATATGCGGCCGGTACTGTGTCCTAACACATGATTCACCAACCTAACCCTATCGTTCCTCTGTCCTGGAATACTCTGGGAGTCTTTTGCGTCCCTCTTTTTAAACAACAACAAGCACAGTCTGCAGAGACTGTGCATCCCAACGACAAGATGGGTGTCCAGTTCGTTCGCCTTTATGGCAGTCTTGATGTCAGTAAGTAGGAGAGATATAAAGAATAGACGGCGAATACTTTGAAAGATGAACTAAGATATTTCAGAGGGCACAACCGCCGGCGTCGTCTCCCATCATTGTCAGACTCATTGGAAATGCGCCGTATTCGGATTCGGATGATGAGGAGGATGTGGCTGTTTTTGAGCTGGTACGTTTCCACCTCCTCTCCCTGCCTTATGTTGACGGGTTAGTGCTAACGCAAGTAGTAGCACCAGAATATGAACATCGTCAACAAGGTTATGGAGTGGTGCAAGCACTACGATATCACCGACTTCTGACACTTGAATACCTTGAAGATGTATGACCTCTTCCCACCAGCTAACTTCTCACCAACGGCCCTGTTGCCAGCGAGGGAGAATACTGGCATTGCTTCTTTGCCAACATCTTTCTTTCTGCATACAAATCTCCTACCAAGCGTCTTTCGACCATCATCGAGGAGGAGACCAAAAGCAGCTTTCAGAGCAGTAGCGGCAACGATGCCGACGTTAGCAACAACAACAGCGGTGGCGACAGCAGCGGAGATGGTGATGGCGATGGGGATATGGGGACGGATATGGGTGGCGCCAACTACGACACCGAATCTTTCACCTACGAAGACTCGGTTTCTCTCCACGCCTCCGCTATCGAGCCAGATACCGATGATGGCAACATCGCCGTTGACGACAAAAACAACTCCTCACCACCACCAGGCGACAGTGCTGTTGCCAATGCTGCCCGCATCGACACACTTTTTGGCGCCCTTTCCCTCATCGATCTTATCAGATTTCCAGACTGGGATATCTCTTTTTTTGACACCTTGGAGGGCGCCGAGGCCATTAGATGCGTCAGGGAGGCTGCGAAGCAGTTGGAGATCGAGGTGTTATATCGCCGCTGTTTGGGCGCTGAGGTGGCGGAGGAGAGTGAAGGGTGGGAGGAGGTGGATAGGGAGGTGGATAGGGAGGTGGATAGGGAGATGGAGGAGATGAGTGAGGGGATGGGGGGGTTGGGTGTGTAAACGGGGGATGTTGTTGAGGTGATGGTTCGATGTAACGGAGCCATGGTTTTTTGTGATTCTCTAGTCCATTCGCGCGTACTGTACATATATGTTCTATAATATCTTACAACTTTGCAACAGGTTCCTGTGAAGAAACGACGTCTTCGCATCTTTTACAAATACTCTCATCCTCTTTAGCCTGATACTTCCAGCATCGCCCGCACTTATGCTCCTGTGGAGGAAACACCCACGCCGTCGCCTTACCCCCATCAATCTCAAACTCATTCTTATAGACCCACTCACTTTTCAACCCTTCGGCAGAGCCAAAAGAAACATCAGAAACAACAAAGATATCCTCCAGCTCCCCGTCGTACGGCCCAATTAACTCCCTAGCCTTCTCCGGCAGGTCCAAAACGACACGGGAGGCGAGGGAGGAGCCAATCACTTTAGCGGCTCTGCCTTCCTCTTGTGCCGCCTTGACGGCGGAGTTGACCGTATTAATCGCCCTGATTTCAGCCGGCAACTGCGGCGGGAACCTCATCTTCAATAATCCCAAATCCCCGTTAGCAACATGCAGAGGGTGAGGGATCTTATTATCCTCTTTCATCCACACCGGCCTATTCTCCCACGATTCCTCGACCAAGCCAGGCAGGACGGGGGAGAGCATGTGCATGAACCCCATAAACATGGGGTACATAACACTGCCACCATCACCGCAATACATTCTGTCTTTTACGGATTCAGCGTAGAACGCCGACACTTCAACACTAATCCACTGGTTAATGATGTCTACCGCCTTCTGGAAATCGTAAGCTTTGTAGGCTTCGGCGACGGCGAGCTGCGCTTGCTGCAACTGATACAGCGCAATCGTATCCCTCTTCGTGATAGGCAGGATGGCGGAGCCAGGATGAATGTTAGAAAGCATCATCTTGATAGTATTTCTGTAGCGGATGAGCTGGCGACGGACGTTGGCGAAGACCGTCTCGGAGAGGATCACGTCGGATGTGTAATCGCTTCCCGCGACCCAGAGACGCAGGGCATCGGGCCCAAGGGCTTCGTAGTATGGCACGCCGGCGGGATGCTTGACGCCTCCACGACGCTTCTTGGGCGGATCGAGGGGGAGGATGGTGCCGTCCATGATTTCGGAGGGTGAGATGACGTTGCCCACACTCTTGCTCATCTTACGGCCATTCTTGTCGAGGGTAAAGCCATGGGTGACGAGCTTTTTGAAAGGTGCTGAACTTGTCCCGGAGGCGGCAAGATGAGTGAGCAGAGAGGACTGGAACCAGCCACGGTGTTGATCCGTACCCTCGCAGTACACGTCCGCGATCCCTGGACTCTGTGTCCACGAAGTCCCAGAGTCGAACCAGACATCCATAGTGTCCTTTCCCCTCCTCAACTCCTCCCCTTTCAGTGATTCTGGAACCCAGACAGCATCATTAGCCGCATCAGTCCACCACGCATCAATACCGCGCTCCTCGATCGTCTTAATAATATGTGCCACCGACTCCTCAGTCAAAACCGCCTCGCCGGATTCGCGGTAAAGAGCGGGAATGGGTACGCCCCACGCACGTTGGCGGGAGATACACCATTCGGACCTATTCATAACGAAACTCTCCAGCCTCTGGCGGGAAGAGTCAGGGATGAATCTCACGGGATCCATAGATTTCATAGCCTTATCCTTAATAGAACCAACATCAGCAAACCACTGTGCGGTAGCACGGACAATCACAGGGAGCTTGGTGCGCCAGTCGTAGGGGTACTTGTGTTCCTGCTTATGTGCCAACAGCACCTGATCACCCAGTAGTTCTAGCACCGCAGTGTTGCCTTCGCCTATGACGGGCTTGCCGAGGAGGATTTCGGGGGACTCTGGCAGAGCTTCTGAAGTAAAGCATCCAGCATCGTCAACAGGAGCAAAGGCTGGGATACCGTGCTTAGTGCAGAGTTCGTAGTCTTCCATACCAAAGCCTGGCGCCAGATGGACTAATCCAGTCCCTGCATCTGCAGTGACGAAGAGGGCGGGAAGCATTGGCTGAAGAGATGAGTCCGCACCACGGAGAGCATTGCGGTACATCGCGCCTTCGAGCTCGGAGCCTGGGATGATGTCGAAGATGATCTGGAGGTCTGATTCGGGCGAGATTTTGGCCTTGAGGTGTTCCAGTCGTGCCTTCGCGACGAGGAGTTGCTCATCACCGTGCTGAATAACACTGTACTCCATATCCGGCCCAAATCCAATCGCCTTATTCGCTGGCAGCGTCCACGGAGTCGTCGTCCAGATAACCGCATGCAACTCCCCATCCACACCTCTATCCCTCAGCGCCTCTGGCACTTCCAAGATCCGAAACTTAACAAAAGCCGCAGTACTAACATGCCTCTCATTATACTCCAGCTCCGCCTCCGCCAACGCACTCGTGGAACTCGGAGACCAATACACAGGTTTATACCGTCTAAAAATCAACCCCTGTTTCGTCATTTCCAGAAACACGCCCAATTGCTTCAACTCAAACTCCTTCTGTAGAGTCAGGTAAGGATTCTCCCAGTCCGCCATAACGCCCCACTCCCTAAAACCCTCCTTCTGCTCTTCAACCGTCCGCTCAGCCAGCTCTCTGGCAACTCTCCGGATCCCGGGTGCGTCGAGTTTATCCACCTCCTCTCCCCCCTTCCTCTCTCTGAGAGCTTCCAAGGCTTTGATCTCGATGGGTAGGCCGTGACAGTCCCAGCCTGGCACAAAGCGGACTTGCTTTCCCTGTTGGAGTTCGGAGCGCACGATCATGTCCTTAAGCACCTTATTCAACGCATGCCCGACGTGCAGTTTGCCGTTTGCGTAGGGTGGCCCATCATGGAGTATGAATTTCTCAGCGTCTTTACGCTCGGCTTGTTGCCAGGAGTAGAGGTCGTCGGTTGAGCGCTTGAGGTATTTTACGTGGTCGGCTACAGCTGTGCGGAGGCTATAAACTGGTTACTAAATGGTTGATCCATATTGAGGTAGCGAGGACTGGGTAACTGGTTGGTGTAACGTTGTTTTAAAGAGAACTTGGAGATGGATTGACCTACGGAAAAGTAGTTTTCCCCAACCGAATCGTGGACGTCCACGACTTGGCTGCCTTAGCAGTCGCTTTAGCCGTCATGATGAGGCCGGGAGCATTGCTTTGTCTCGATGTTCCTGTCGCAAAGCACCGAGACGGGTTGCGGTTGGCGAGGCTGAATGAACGAGGCTGTGAACTATTTGTGCTGTATCATTGGTCAATGCGGTATGTGAGAGACAACACCATAGGTGATATCACGATATTTGAACTTGAAAGCAGGGGTTGCTGGGTATCACGTTCATATGTGGGGGAGCCACTATTAGTATCACGACTGCGTTGCATAAAATATTTGGTTGATTATAAGCAAATTTTATTGGTATTGTTATCAAAATTGGTACAAGACTGCGACGAAAAGGAAGCAGTCAAGTCCTGTGTGTCTAGCAACGCGGGCTATATAGTACAAGACGCAAAGCAAATTTGGTCTGTACACCATCAAAGAAGTGGTCCTCCTGGATTTCCTGATACAAGGCCTAAGCCAACGCCTCCTGTGATCTATCAATGATCTTGGTTGTTGACCAACACGCCTAGCCAATTCTCTTCACCCAAGGCTCAAAGACCCAAGCTCAAGACGGCCACCTATCCAACGCCGAATCAAAATGCATTTGCGGATGGGTTAGTTGCGCGCAGTGGCACTTCTTCCCTTCCTCGTGCTAACACTGCTGTCAAAGTTGTCCGGAACCGCATTCTCTGCACCATCAAGTGGCACAACAGCATTCCTCTTAGCAAGCTTACTCGGCTGCTTAAGCCCACTAGCTGATACCGGACGCTTCAACGGGTTCTTAGCCTTAATATCACCCGTAGACTGTCCGTTGGCGTTGCGACTGGCAGCGCTGACGTTTGCCGAGACTTCCCTAAGCTGAAAAGTTGGCACATGAGCTGGTTTCGACGAGGTGGATGGAATTACCTCGTCTTCAGCAGCGTCATGATGCTCAACTGCGTGCTCTATGTTTGCCATCGGGCTGTCGTCGTGGAAGATAGTTGCGACCTTGACTGGGGAGATGGCCGGGGTCGTGGAGACGACTTCTGGTGCATTATCTATGCGCATGCGGGAGATTAGGACATCGTGAGGTCCGGTCCGTGGGAGCTCGGTGAAGATGTCATAGCGGCGCTTGGCTGGGGTCTCGCCGGTTGGGACGTACTCGCGAAAGTTGTTCGCGTTGATCTCGGTTCTGAGAATTGACAGTGGCTCGTGCAAAGCAGCGAGCTCTGGCGCAAGGGTATCCTCCATGGTGGCAGTCTGCTTAGACATATCCTCGCCGAGGGAGTTGACTCTCTCAAAGGTTGAGTTGAAGTGCTCTCCAATATTGTTGTAAGAGTCCATAACTGTGCTGGAGAGCGTGTTGAGGGACTTCAGGTTCTGGTCACACTGTTGGGAGTTCTCCGACTTAGCACGGGCGAGGAACTCGTCAACGGCCTGAATATTGTGGTTGATGTTCTGCAGCTGTTCATCCACAGTGCGAAGCATTTCGTCTCCAACTGAGTCAACAGCGGCCAAAATGGCGGCAGCCTTCTCGTTGGAAACCTTCAGAAGTTAGTCAAAGCCCGCCATTTTAGTTCTTTAGACCGCTTACCTTGTAGTCACTGCTCAGCTTCCTCTTGATCTCGATATGGCCTTGCTCAGCCTTCTTGAAAAGCGCCTCCTCCTTCCTATCCCAAGCCCTGATACCCGTGTTGTAAGAGATGTTGGCTGCGCGGAACGTCTCGTGGCCGGTCTCGATGTTGGTTCTGACACCATTGATCCTAGCCGCCATTCTAGCCTCCTGCGTATTCATCATCTGGTTGAACATGCCCGTCATCTGCGCAAAGAAGGTCTCCTTGTCCGCGTCAAATTGCGTCCGCTCATCGTTAAGGGCATTATCCAGATCGTCATTTGCTTCCTCGGAAGCTTGAAGAATCTTTGTGCTAGCGTCGTTGATCTTTAGCCTGAGGTTATTGGCCTCGGCCCTCTGCTCTTTCAGTTCCCTGGTAAGATCGTCGAGGATCGTGCCAGCCTGGTTTCCCATATCGCCGTACGACTTATGGACGAAGGTAGTATGCTCTTTAAGCTCTTTCGAGATCTTATCCATGATACGGTTCCCTAAATCGCGCATGACGTTGAAACCCCCGGTTACGCCGGTCTCAATAGTTCCTCTGACGTCCTTGATACCCTCAAGAACGGTGTCCATTCCATCCTTGGCACTAAAATTCTGCTGGGAGACTTCCTGTTTGGAAGCATCAAAAGCCTTCACTTTTCCCTTCAAAAACTCCTGGGATTCGCTAAGCTCGGCAAGCTCTTCCTGCCAGAAAGACCTCATGCGTTGCTCAATGTTTGCAATCAGCTCATTGTGCTTCGACTCGAGCTCACGAACCGTCTCCTGGAGCATCGTTGTGATGTCCGAGACTTGAGCCTGAGCGGAGGACCATTCGGTGCGGTTGATATCCTGGAGATCAGACTTCCGATGAATTTTAGCACGCAGACCGCCGATGTCATCAACAGTCTGACCGAGAGTAGTGATCAGCTTCGAGCCAACCTCAGCGAGTTGCTCCTCGGTGTCTTGGTGGGCCTGTCTGAGCATCGTCTCATCAGCCAAGATGTTGCGAGTTTGGTTGAGGATGATCTCCGTCTGGTCAAGAACGTCCTTGGTCTCACTGAAGGAAGCCAATGTGTTCTCGTGCTCTTTGGTAAGTCCGTTGAGCTGAGTGATCTTCGCAAAGAGCTCCTGAGTCTTGTTGCGGAGGTTCGTCTCCATCGTCTCCATCTGGGCGCTTTGCTCCTCATTCAAGACTTTCATCGACTCGGCCTCGGTTGTCATCTCTTGGAACGCTTCGTTTGTAAGATAGACACCGTTTCTTTGACGCGTGGCAATCAACTCGCTCTTGAGTCTCTCGATCTCGAGCGTGAACTCCTTGAGTTGGGTCCTCTTGTTCAAGAGTTGGTTGATCTGTGGCTTATTGCGGATGTTCTTGGCGCGAAACGCGTAATCCAATGTCGAAATAGTCTCCTCGAGATTGCTCTTAGCCGGAGAGACGGTTGCGATGATGCAAGTCTTCGTCTGGCCACCAAGAGAGTCTTGAAGAAGTCTGGTGAGCTTGGACTCTCTGTATGGAATATGTGAGCTCTTGTCGACTAATGCGTTGATAACACGGCCCAAAGTAAGCAGAGACTTGTTGATGAGTCCGGCCTCGGCAGCGCGCTTGTTCTCGGCTCCACTGCGTTGAATGTTTTCGCTGCCTGCCAAATCAACGAGGTTAAGCTTTCCCTCGCTCACATACTGCTCGCCATTGTCGCCGGTGCGCGTGATTCTTGCGGTGACGCAGAAGACGGTATGAGATCTGGAAGAGTAGTCGTTGCAATCAGTTGCGGCGACCTGTCGTTCATGAGAACCCTTCTTCAAAAGCTCAACGCCCTCAATCGCGGTCTTGATCCAGGTCTCCTCCATGCCTTGAACTTGGGTGGTTATGTGGCCTTTTTTGCTGGTGTCGTCGTAGATCTTAAGCTTGTTGGTCTTATCAGGAGAAATAAGGTCCTTGAGCTCCTCATTGTACAACTCAATAAAAGAGCACTTGACGGTGGCATCGGCTCCGAATGGCTCGAGTCTCTCGAAAAGCGCATAAAGTGCACGAGGAATGATACCCGCGCCATCGGGAAGGACGCCCAGTGTATCCTGCATATCTCCGGACATAGTGTAGGTCTTTCCGGTTCCGGTCTGACCGTAGGCGAAGATGGTGCAGTTGAATCCCGCGATCATCTCGTTGAGAATTGGAGTAACAACGTCGTCGAAGATCATCGACTGTCCGGCGGCTGGAGAGAAGACTCTGTCGAATTCGTAGTGCTTGTTACTAAGGGCCGATGGGTTCATCGTGAGTGTCAAGCTGCTTCCGCGAACTCCTCCGGGTGTTGTAAGGACGGTCGCGCTCTTCTCCTCGACCTCGCGTTGGTTGCGGACACGGCATCTAACGTAGACCTGAATATTGGTCTCCTCCGGACCAGTGTGGTCGATGGTCTTCTGCGGTCTGCGCATTCCGATGGATGCTACTGATTCAGTTGGAGAAACTGCACCACTGCGAGACGGAGGGGCTATAAAACTTTGGCGGAGTGTTGAAGGGCGGCGGGAAGTGGTGGTTTGGTTGCGCATAATGGGTTCGCGTTTTCTCGGCGCAACTGACGTTGGCCTGGGAATTCCTGCCATTTGCAGGTCGGGGAAGCAGCACGCTCGCTTGGTCGTTGCGAATGGGAGATCAACGAGTTATAGCGAATATTTAAGGAGTGACTGTATGCGATTGTCGAGTATTTCCAAAGGTTTCCGTGGTTTGTTTATCGGTTGCTATGGTTGTATTGGAGGGTTCTGAGAGATTGCAATTGATTGAAGCAATGGCGTGGAGCAAGATGCAATATGGCCCGAGCTGAGACTTCTGACCAATCTGTGTTAGATACCGAGGGTCTGGGTTGCCGAGAAGTGGCTGCGAGGATGGCGGTTGTCGTCTTCGTGGTGTTGTCGCGGCTGTGCAACTGCGCAACGCGGCTGAGGATGAATGCGCGTGAGCATAAACAAACTGGTCTTGGCGTCTCCTGGACTACCCCTGCAAAATGCCAAGATCCCGCCAGCTCCAAACAAAGTTAGCCTCGTTTTACCCCAGTGACAGCTGTGGCTGGTGCTCATGCGGGGCAGTCACCCGGAGAAGCAACGCAGAGGGTCGTGATAAGCACAACTCACTTGTAGCATACTCTTCATTCCATCTGCTCTTTGACGACCAGTCTTTGAAAACCTTAACTTGAAGAATATACGCAACTACGCAGAGCACAAACAACATATACGGCTCACAGCAGGAATGTTGGTCTTTACTGCAGCTGTGATACCTGGACAATCCTTAGGATTCTTTGGTAAGCTATCACTTTTTGAGCAGTTAGCTCGTTCTTCTTCTTCTTGGGAACCTTACCCATACTTTCTCGACTTATTCAACTCAGCTTGTGTAACTTATGTATCGATAAACCTTGACTCCTGCTTCAGCTCCTTATTCCTGCTCTTCTTCTTCTTAGCCTCATACTAAGCTCCCCCAGCACTAGGCACCCCCCTCTTCACCATAACGCAACGGCTCAAAGCCGACACCTCCCTCTTTCCCAAGGTCGACATAACCTCCTCCTCCACCTCCTTCGCACCTATCATCCTCACTCTCCCAGTCAACGGCATCCGTTTCCGCTTCGACGGGCCCTCGCAAACTCTTCGTCTTATTGAGGTTCTCGATTTCTCCAAAAACAAGATCACGTACAAGAATGAGGAGATAGGGCATCCAACTTCAGGCACCTCAAATAGCTCACCACCCAGGAAGGATACCAATGCGGGTCCGTCTTTCAAACACATATACTCCAGGATATTTGGTCCCACCTTTCCAGGTGAATATCAACCGCGCGCAAGCGAAGACTATGGGATGTTTTCTCTCTCATACCCAGGAATCGCATTCACCTTCCCAGTTGCCCACTCAACCTGGGACCCCTCAAAAGACTTTGCTGCCATACTGTCTTCTCCAACCACCAGACCAGCAACATCCATGGCCATCTTTCACGGTCAGAGCTGGCCTGAAGCCCGACCCAACTTATTCTCCGGGCCACTGTCCAATCTCTGGCATACCTCGCCCTCCAATAACAAAACCAAGGATACTGTACCTGATGAAATTTCAATGGTGCATATATCGGGCGGAGAAAGCCTGAGACTGGATAAAGCAAATGGTGTGGGACACTTGTGGATACAGCTAGGACGGACAACACCACAAGAACTGGTAGCAGAACTCGGGCCCCCAGACGCTATATACAGAAAATCCGACCAGCAGCTGGCTATACACGGCAAAAACCGGGGAGTGGCTGACAGGGGAGGGGGGGAGGTAAGTGACACCGAAACTGAATCCTCGACACATACCGGCACAACCACCGCCTCAGAGTCCGATTCCGATACCTCATTATCCAACCAAACACCAAGCGAAGAGAAGAGAGGGGAAGAGTGTTTCTATAACTATTTCTATCAGGGTTTTGACATACTTATATCCTCCCCCTCCTCCCCATCACCTTTCCCGCCTTCCCCCTCCTCCTCCTCCCATCAGACCTACGGCGACAAGCTACCAACACCAGAGCAAGATATCCTCCCCACCTCCGCACCACTAGTAGCCACAAAAATAATCCTCCACGGCAATGTCCCAGGCACATACGCTTTTGACAGACACCGCCGTATTCGCTGGACGATCGACTACCCCAGCTCGCCTCACTTAACCGCAACCTCTACTCAAGCAATTACGTCGGAGACACCCTTCCCGGTCATCGCAGAAGCATTACATCAGGAGTGGGCATCAACATACAGCAACCCAGAAGAAGCTATGCAGCGCACCCGCGGTATGGTGCTTAATAGGGGGTGGGGTGATACTCCTGGCTCCAGCGTCGAATTCTTGGGAGGCTGGGAAGAAAGCAGCTCAAAATACCTGACGAAGGGGAAGAGTGGGAAAGAAGGCAAGGCGACTGGTATAGATGATGGGACAGGGGGTAAGCATGGACTGGGCACCACGACGCTTTATGGATGGCCGGGGCTGGTGTTCGAAGTAGCTTCCGGGGGGGTAGTGTCAGAACTTACAGTATTTTAGATGTGGAAAATGCTGTGTTTGGTGAAGCGGGTGTACAAGTCGATGTTTTCTTTGCTTTTGTTTGTTGAAGAGAATACAAGGACAGCGCAGGAGTTTGGGGGTATTAAGTATGCCACATAATGCAGCATCAAGCCATCAATATTTATACAGAATTATGCATAGCGGACCAGGCTACCACAAACCTCTCATAGTAAACCTTACCAATTTTCGTCGAAAAATCGAATTTTCAAATTTGCGGGTCTATAATACAACTATTCGGCGAAGTACAAGTTCACCTCGTTTAGATTCTCTTCAGGTGGGGATGTTAGTTTTAGACTTTTGTTTGAAGGGCGCCCTTGTTTGAAATGTTTCAGCATTTAATAGGCTTGGGTTATGCAAGACGACGATGGCAATGAAGATGAAGATCTTGCGGTATAAGACTTGAGTAGGAAGTTGGTTGTTGCGATATGCTTCCGTTACGCCACATTACCTGGTCTTGTATACATTAACATACACTAATTATTTGAATCGTCATCGTTTCAACTAACTGATCAGCACAGCCAGAAGAATGCGGATGAGTAAGAGTTAGGAGAGCTAGCACTAACACGCTATTGTCATCGTCACCAGAACGAACTTCATCTAAAACCCCAATATACCTTAGTGTTTAGCCTATGAATGACACTAGTCACGCAATTAACATGCAAAGTGAAAAACATCCTCGATGCTGCCGCTTTCTTCGAGACTCCGACAGTTAAGTTTCACCAGCGTACGCCATTTTAATTTCAATTTAATTCCTGCGATTTGTAGCCATTTGAGTAACTGAGTAGACTAGTACAATAACTGAATAAATGGAAGCAGAGACTTCGCAAAATGTGGGATTGTGTCCCTCCCGACCAAGTGTCCTTATCAAAGCTGCCTAATTAAGAATTCAAGATAGTGCTGCGTAGGATGGCCCTCGACCGGCCTCGAGAATGTGTTGCTGATACCGGGCTAGCTATAGTCGTCGAGTTGAAGACCTAAGTGGACCGACAACAATTCAGGGCGCGTGAGAAAAATGGTAATGCTACCGTCACAGCCCATTGTAGATTAGTGTATGGGCCATGTCGAGTGTTCTTCTCTCTTTAACAATATTATTGGCAAGGTGTAGAAAGCAAAGCGTCTGGACACAAATATCTTTCATTATCCAGATATATCCAGATATCTAATCCACTCCATCAGTTTCGACCTCAAAGAGCCATTAATGCTACTTTGTCCGCCACTCAATGGCAAGACTCCGAAGCGACTCTCATCCGTCCATCCACCGCTCATTCATCCATTCCAGCAGAATATATTGCACTTCGAGCTCGCCGCTATCACCCCCACTCCTGAATTTTACGTCTTCCTCCTCTCTTCCGTCCTTTGTTTACCCAATTTGTTAGCTCTTCCACCGTATCCACCTCTTATCATTCCATCATCCTCCTCTTACTCTTGCCAGCCTCTACAAGTCTCCACCTCTTTTCTTTTATTAATAAAACAAACTACTATAACAGCTCGCTTTTTTACTGCACGCTCGATTCACTCCACTTATCGGCGCTGGCAGATATACTGGGTATGTAAAAGAAGTAGGAAAAATATCGCTCATCTGCCAGAACAATAAATAAAAAACCGCTATGCCAAAACAAAAGGATACAAGATTTCTTATGCCGTATATGCCGGGAAAACGTGTTACATATGAAAGGTCTTCGCCTCCATCATTGACATGTTGTAGCCCATGAGTGGGGGCGAGGGTATATGTGATAATAAATGTTGTTTGCCCTCGAGTCGCGAAGCTCACGACCTTCAAGCTATATGTTATCGCGCACTATATCACGCACCCAGATGGCTATCGATCAATGTGTATACTGATGCGTAGCATACTGTTGTTGCGGCTGATAATAATGGTTATGCACAGCACTCAACGGCGTCGGCGTAATCGGTCTTCTGGGGCTATTTCCCGGATAACACTGCGTCTTGACACTTAAATGATCACCATCCGGCGTAATTGGCGGCGTAGCATATCCATTCACGACATTGGGATAACTCGGCTTCTGTGGCGTGCTATAAATATCGTTTTTCTCAGCATAGACCTGCTCGTGGTAGTAGTCCGACGGCGGGGTCTGCGGTGCCTGACGTTGCTGTGCAAGGATAGCCTGGTTAGCAACGAACTCGGCTAGTGTCGAGGCGGCATTGGACATGTATGGCGTGGCGTACTTCTTGGCCAGGACTTCGGATGGCTGGTGGAGGTGCTCGCACAATGTGACGATGCATACGTTCTCCTCCTCACTATGGTCCTCGTAGATATCTGGACGACCAAGGATGCCACGGGCGAGGGCAAGTGCGGCACGAGCCATGACCGATGGCTTTGTCGAGACGAAATCCCTGTGGTACAACGCGATCTCGCAGATGTACCAAGTCATATGCTCCAACTGCACATCATCCTCGGCTAATGACGACAAGGCGAGTTGCAGGAAGCTATCGACGGTTGGGTGTCCCACAACCCAGTCAAGGGTGTTGAGAACGTGCCACTCCATCTGTGTAAACATCTCCTCGTCGTAAAGCATGCAGCACATAGTCTTGAGCTCCTTGATCAGAGGCACACGATCTTTGCGGTCACCGTACTTGGCAGCGATAAGCAGGGCAGCGCAGCCAACTAGTTGGTAGTGGCGCTTGTATACGACTCGGCGGGAACAGTACCTGTCGAGGAGGTTGATGGCAAGAAACATAGTTTCTGGAAGGAGTTGGAAGAAGGTGTGGGCCTCGACGAGGAAATCGAGGAGGTATGGACGCATGAACCACTGAATCTCTTCTTGAATATCAATAGATGCAACGTCTGGAAGTGTGAGTTTCTGTAGAGGTTAGCATGGCATCGCACATCACGACTCTCTACGTCTTACCTCCATAGTAGCCATATGCTCAACAATATCTGCCATGTATTCCCGTCTAACTCCTAAAGAAAGCTCGTCGGCAATTCTCTCTTGCCTTTGCCTCTTAATAATAGCTTCGTAATGACGACGCTCGGAGACGTCGTCAGACTCCACGAAGTAACTATCGCATTGCTGACGTGGCATATTGTTGGTTGGGTGGTAGTCCATATTGATAGAGAAGATATAGCAAGCCGGCCTAGTCTATAGACGGGACGACAAGATGCTAGTATGACTTAGGTGATATTTGGTAGGTGGTAGTCAATGGTAGACTCTGAAGTTCGCCGGGAGCTTTCAGAAACCGATAGTGCTCGGTTCGGACGGTGGGTATGTCGGAAAGACAGGATTAGTACAGATCAAGTTAATGAGCTGTACCTGCGTAAATGCAAAAGAATGAGTGAAATATTAATGAATGACAGGGCTAGTCGAGGTAACCAAGATTGTGTTTGGGCACCCTGATATCGAGAAGAATCGAGGGGCTTGGTGCTTTAATAACCGACTTCGTTGGAAAGGACGAGGTCTGTAAAGGAACAATTCTGTCAGTCTAGGTTCATCAAGGCGGGGCTGGGTGGCCTCAATGATAATCTCAAGGATAATTCAACGTATGTTCAGGGACAAAGTGAGGAATGTCGGGCACGGGGCCAGCCAACTAGACTTACCGTGGTTATCTCGGCAGGGGGTTTGACAGCAGAATGCTCAAGACGACAGGGGCAGCTTCAAGGGATCTTGAGGCTGTATTATGCTTGACGGCCCTGATGTATAATGCGAGATGGGATTGAAGAGCGAGTTAACGACTCCAAGTTGTGTTGTGGTGTTGAGAGGGTTGAGGAGAAGTTGGCTTCGTGGAGAGCGTCGGCATCAAATTTGTCCTACGCAAGGGGAAGGCAGGTTAGCGAGTGTGCACAGACGGAATCCGCAGAGTGACGCTGGAGTCAGCTAATTACCTAAGCGTTGACGCCCTCGTACTATATCTCTGACGTTGTGGAAGGTGGTGTGTTCGCGTGGCTATGACATGCTCGAGGCAATCATGATTGTTTTACCTTACCGACGGTTTCTGGCAGAGCTCTGTCAAAGCCTAAGACACAAGGCAATTGTATTTCCAAAGTTTTATGTATGTCGAGTCAAGTCGCGTGTACTGGCAGGACAATACGACCCGGTATTAAAATGCCAAGGAAAATTTCGCAGATCTATCTTGGTTAAAACGCGCTAAGGATTAGCGCTTGCGGCTTCACAACTCAATGGGATTACCGAATCTAGCTCATTGCGCTTCATAAATACTTCAAAGCAGGAGAATACACCATCCTCCTACCACATTAGTCTCGCTCGGATCACATCAATTCTGGAAACATCCCGCATCAAGGCTTGCTATGGATCTTCCTGGAAACCATCCCTGAAGTCGTCCCGCCTGAGGAGCAATCTCAACTAATCCCCCGCACCAATCGACACGATACATATCTAAGCAAACACGCGCAAGGACGCGAGACAAACGCGAATCTTTGTATGAGCCGCATTTATGAAGGTCTTGCATCAAGTATGCAATCAATTAAAGCACGCATCCGGAATCCTCATACTAAGCGCCAGCAAACTTGGAATTGGGCCGCCTCTTCAACCATAATGTTACCCTAAGCCAAGCTTCTATCCTCGTGACATATTTTACTGAGCTCGTCTTGGTAACGGTAATCCAGAAGTTTCATAATGTTGCCAAGATAACCGTCTAAACGCCAGACGCCAAACTTGACGGCGTCAAATCAATCGGAGACTAAAGCTTGACCACTATATTTGCTCTTGGCTTTGCCGCCGGCGAGGCCGTCTTATTCACCTATTTGAGGTCAAAGCGTAACACCACGGAACTTTGCGTGACAAGATCTTTTGATATGTCCACACCAAACTTCATGATGGTAAGTGAGACAAAGTTCGCATCTGGTCCACCGAAGCAAGGCCAGGAAGATCCCGAAACGACGCACACAGTGCCTGGCTTCATAAGACATGCTCGTAGCGTTTACCTCTACACTCAAGGCGTAAGCTTAATCGACATCCACATTTCCCCTCAGGCATTCTGGAAGATAAGCTCCCAGCGTTTGAGCCATTCCTCAAACGACGCTTGTTCGCGCGAGTTTATTAAAGTTTACGATACAGGTTCATGCCACACTCATCGTTTGGCGTTGGGACGGTTTCATGCCTGACTTCAGCTTCGCGGTCGAGACCAGTTCGTGAAATGCACCGGAACCGGAAACTCCATCTCTCACACATGTCAAGCTCTTAGCTACATCTTCCAAAAACACATCAACCTGCTAACCAAACGTCGAAAATGTCACGTCTCGGAAGTGCCAACCTAGAAAGTTGGACTTAAGTCATTGACAGGTGCGGTAGGCATGGCGTGCCGGCTCCTCGGGTCGCCCTAAATCAGTCAGTGCTCCCCTCCCTTGCCTCCACCACCAATGTCGCGTTTTGACAGCCACAATCACGTAGAAACGCGAGCATGAAGCTGACACGCGAACTGCAGCTTCCAATCGAGACCCCAGGCGACTTATTCAGCTCCGTCCAGCATTCCTCTCGTCTCACAAGCTTAAGGAAGACTTCAGGATTTAACCTCCGAAACTTGGAATGAACCCTGAGGCGGCAGGATGAGGAGTATTTATCATGGCTCTTACCCAGCCACCAAATGATAATCACCGATATTTCTCCATCTTTCTTCCCCTATGTTGGTAGCGTGCTCGCTGGCACGAGCTATGAATGCGAAATACGGTTTGAGCGGCTACGACGACTGTCTGTACGATATCGACGATATGATACTATTCTCGAGGACCACGATGTCTGATATTGCAACGACGATATCGAAATGTCACGATGCCATCGAGTTCAGTAATCGGGCACATATGCTCGAGTGGCAGGTCACATGCTTACTTTCCTTTCTCCGCCTCTTTGTCGAGATATAGACACCCGCGTCTATCTTCAATCGTCGCTGCTTCAAAATGTACGTTGACTTTCAAATTCGAAAGCTCAACGAACAACCTTGCTTTCGTACTCAGGTAGAGAATTCGCATTTGAGCAGCAGGTTTGGTAGGTACTTTTAGGTAGATATCATTAATTCTACACATCACACCACTGAGTTCGTCTTTTCTTTGTCCTTTCCACATTCGTTGCTCTTCATGCACCGGACGGACCCTCAACAGCGCAAAAGCTCTTTGTCGCAATACTTTTGCTTCCGGCGTATTGAGACGCGTTGAGTGTATGGAGCTCTGAAGATGCGACAAAGACACATCCTCATGTCTCTAAGCCTTCCATGGCACTTTTGGCATTTTTGGCACGTTTGTAGGACACCTGGATAGTTTGGTATTTCGGCGCAAGCATAAAGCGTTGGCTTTTGAGTAACTAAACGACTAGAAGGCGACACTCAGCTTGCGCGTGATTGGGAACAAGACCGCGAAACGCACTAGAAATCCCCAGGAAGCCTAAAACCAACCAAGATTTCATCTTCATCCATTCGCGACGATTCAGACGTCGACATGGACTACGGCTCTGACGCCTCAACCTCAACCACCTCCTCTCGCAACGCAGGATTCAGCCGCTACCGCAACCGCCGACAACCATCAATCAACACCCGCGTCCTCCACGCCCTCAACTTCCGAACCGACGAATCTCCCTCCTCCCTTCACTGCATCTCAAATTTCCGCAAGCGTCTCAGCGAAATCCACGACTATGCTCGTGCCAAACATCCGGGGAAATCAATGAGCGCGGCCAAGACGTCGATGAGCGGTTGTTAAATAAGCTGGTGGGCCAGATTGCTGTGCACGACCAATGGATTCAGGACCAGGGGGCTGTCAACGTTATCGGTTTCGGCTCAGATGAGGTAGGGGTTAGTGAGAGACTCGTCGGCGCGGCCTGGCAACCCGAGCCCGGGGCCATGGAGATGGAGATCGCAGGTTTGAAGTTGTTATCGCCTGTTCACCTTGATCCCACCCAGTCGGTCCCCCAAGCCGAAGTCCATATGACCATGGGAAAATTGGCAATCACTGAAGCAGAATCCCCCGCCACCGCACCCCGGATCGTCCGGCCACCGGTGAATCACCATTCCGCCAATCCGTACAAATATATCGACTCCGTCCCGCGCTTAAGGCGGATAACCAAGCCCTTGCACAGATCAGGAGGGGCAGGTATACGGCGAATCCGCATTTTGGGTCTAGCTTTCCGAGGGACATTTATGGCCTGTGGGTTGCGCCTGCGTAGAAGATGGTGAGGGTGTTGTGGCAGGCGAAGTTCGCGTAGGGTTAGGGTTAGGGAAGTTCGCGGAGATGTGTGATTTGGTGGAGAGACTGTTGGGGGCGAGGAGGGGAAATCCGCGAGAGGTGTTGACGATTGGGTGCAATGCGTATGTGGAGAGGAGGAAGGAGCTTGAGCCGCAAAGGTCGGATAGTCGTAGGAGGAATGCCGAGATCATGCCTTTGAATGAGCAGATCGAGAGACAGAACCGCAACGAGAGACGGAGGGAGAAGAAAAGACAGGACGCGAAAGAGCGGGCCTGGCAGTACAGAGGGACGCAGAGAGAAACGAGAAACGAGGCAAGGCGGATTAGAAAGCGCTTCCCACTGCCCAACGTACCGTAACGGGAACGCTCACGAAGACCCAGAGCCGCCGCTGGGTGACGTGGAGGTCTATCCGGCTGATGATGAGTACGATAATATGGATGTCGAGACGTGTAGTGGGCCGAATGAGGAGCAGAGGGAGGGGTTGAAGAGGCAGAGGGCTCAGGAGGATGAGGCAAAGATGCAGGCGCAGAGTACGAAGATACAGAGCAAGATAGACCTGGAACAGAGGCGGAGCGACGTCGAGGACAGACTGGCAAACCTGTTTGTGGATAAGAGAGACCCCCCTGCGACTCTCGATGATGCCACGGCGCTGGCTAAGGAGATCCAAGACTAGAGGCCGCAACTGAAGCAGTTTGAGACGAAGACCATTGTTAATGTGCTGTATTTAGACTTTGTTGATGCTCCTTGTATCAAGTCTGCTTCGCGTAAACTGAGCTCACCGTATGAGAATTGATTGTTGTACTATGCCTGATCGCCCTTGTTATTATTGTATTGGCGGTATTTGTTCCACCTGATGCTTAAGTTGTAAGCGGGGCGACTATAAGCCATACATTATTGACTGTTTGTGCTCGAGACAGCCCAAAACATATTGTATTTGCAGCATAAAGGGCGAAGACTTTAAGTGGCATTAGGCGTTTCGTCTTCAGTGTTCCAGTTGTAGACATTCGAGCATTCTGAGAGTTTCTTTGTTTAAGGGCATAGTTTGGTTTGCTTTAGACATGGCTTCTGGTGTAGTCGGAAAAGCTGTCGTTGGGTAGGTAGGCGTAAATCGTAAACTGAATCTGGATATCACTGTTGACTCCGTACTTGTCGCGTAACTTAATTCATGGCGTCTTCTGCTAACTTTCTTCCAACCTTAAATGTTAGATATCGTCGGCATCGCCTCAATCACTTTCGCATGCTTTCAATATCAGGTCCACTCATACAAGACAAAAACTGCGCATGTGATTCCAACGTGGATTTGTGGTATTTGTTCATTTAGGTTTGCTACTATAGAGCGCCCTTCACAACAACCGCAAGTCGAACGTGAAATCCTCTAATCCATCACCGATCCAAGCGAAACGTTTAGTAACGCTTGCCCTCACGGAGAACATCGCCGAACTCCTCAAGTGGGGAGCGGACGAGCTTGGTCTCCTTCCAGAGATCTGGAGTGAGGTAACCGTAGGTGTCGCCGACGGCGACGAAGGTGGCCTTGAGGGTGTTCTCAATGGTCTTGGTGGATCCGGAGGATGAGGTGTAGATATCCTCAACACCAGCAAGCTGGAGAAGACGCTTGACAGCTGGGGAAGCGACGAGACCGGTACCGCGTGGGGCTGGGATAAGTCTGACAGAGACGGAGCCGCACTTTCCGGACTCCTTGGTTGGGAGGGAGTGTGGCTGTCCAAGGTTGGAGCCCCAGTATCCACGGCGGACTGGGATAACGGAGAGCTTGGCAATGATGATGGCGGCGCGGATGGCGGTGGCAACCTCCTTCGAGGTCTTGATACCGAGACCGACGTGACCCTCAGAGTCACCAATGAGGACGATGGCCTTGAAGCGGGTACGCTGACCGGCACGGGTCTGCTTCTGGACTGGCTTGATCTGCAGGAGAAAAATCACGTTAGTACTTCGCTCTTCTGGCTTGTCGCAAATGCGTTCTTCGCGGAGTCGTGTAGTTGCTGACCTTCATGACCTCGTCCTTGAGCTTTGGAAGGAAGAAGTCGACGATCTGGTACTCCTTGACGGACAAAGAGTGGAGGTAGATCTCCTCCATGGACTTGATCTTGCCAGCCTTGACGAGACGGCCAAGCTTGGTAACTGGCTGCCACTCCTTCTCCTCGTTCTTGTTGGCGCCACGGCGGGCACCGCGACGTCCACGTCCTCTGTCACCGCGTCCGCGGTCTCCTCCACGGTCTGTAAAGAAAAATCATCAGCGATTCGTCCTGTTGTGCGTCTGTGTCCCTTCAATTGCTGCGCAAACGTACCACCGCGGGATCCGAAACCTCCTCTTGCTGCGTCGGCCATGTTGATTGATATGGTGTGAAGGAGTTGTCGACTTGGTGAAGATGCGCAATCGTACCGGCGTGGAGGTGTTTTCGATGTGCTCAACTGTGTGGGAATTCAAAGAACTTTAGGCGAACCCTAGCGCGGCCGTGTGCCAATCAAGTCCGGGATCTTATCGCCGACAGGGGTGTGATAGTGACAGGACTCAAAAGTTGGCCTGGACCCAGCGCCTTACAATAACAAAATTATTTCTCGCTTAAACAAAGCTTAAAAAAAATTAATGTAAGATCAACTACTTGTGTCACACTGGTTACCTCATTGCGCTAAGTGGCCAATCAACCTCCCCAGAACTAAAGACTTAGGGCCTCTTGAAACTTCTCAGTGGCCTTCTCCCGACGAGTCATGGTGGGGTATCAATGATTGATGGTCGACAACCTGCTTCAAGTATCCTCAAACGTCAGCATCACAAAGAGCATGCAAAAGTGAGTAGAGGTGAGAAGTTTCATTATCAATCGTTTGCAAAGTCAAAATCGCTAGCCTGCCTTCAAACGCCTGGCAATTATTCCCCTCGAAATCACGCTTAGAGTCGCTCAAGCATAAGTAATGCGACCCTCCCAATCAAAAGATATTTGCAGAAAGCCTCCAACGCCGTCTGTATAGTCTGGCCTCTTTCCCGTTGTCAAGTTACTTCCCCCTTCACATTTTCTTTAGTTGTCGACCTTCTTGATGAGGCCATCGCTCGGCTTAACGCGTTGAGCATACTCGCTGTCTAAGAGTCAGCCTTGCATTCATAAGGGGACTAGTTTCTATACTTACGTCCAACTTCCATCGTAAAGTCTCCTCTTCTCCTCGTTAGCGTATTCAGACTCCCCAAGGGCAGCATCAATGATTGCCGCAGTCACACCAGATCCGCAGCTGCTGATAATCGGCTTCTCTGGGTCGACGCCCTTAGAGTGGAAGACCTTGCGCAGCTCCTCCTTTGGCAAGAATGCCTTAGTCTTTGGATCAAGAAGATCTCCCATCTGAATAGAGATAGAACCTGGAATATGTCCTGAAGGGATTTCCGGTCTTGGCTCCTCAACCTTTCCAGCCCAGCGGTCATACGGTCTGGCATCAAGCACCTGAACGCCCTCAGCGCCCTCCTTTCCGAAATCCTTTGCAATATCGACAATCTCCTCAAACTCCACAACCTTCGACTGGTCGAGCTCTGGAATCTTGTATGGGCAGCACTCGACGCTGTAGATCTCGCCGGACTCGATTGGATATCCCTCATCGACCCAGAGCTTGAAGTTGTTCAGAACGTGGACTTGGTCATGGCCAAAGGCCTTCAAGGTCCATGCAACTCTTGGTGCACTGAATATACCGAGCTCCTTGGTATCGTATACCACAACGACGTCGTCTGGGTGAATTCCCAGCGCGCTCATTGCAGAAGCGTAGTCCTTTGGTGATGGAAGCATGTGCGGGTATAAGCTATGGCGGTCAGACACTTTGTCGAGATCGAAGAATCGTGCGTTCGGGATGCGTGCCTCAATGAAGCTGTCAATGCCCTTGCGACCGTCATTTGGAAGGAACCATGCGGCACAGAGCGGGATTGTGCGCGGTATGGTGGAAATCTTGGTTGGGGAGTTCTTTCTGAGTGCCTCATCCAGCTCGCTTGGGGTAACAAGGTAGTTGGAGAATGATCTGATGGAGGCCATTTTGAATGCGGGGCGGACTGGGGAGGTGGCTGGGCGGAAGTTGAGACCTGTGGTTCTGCTACAGGTCTTGATCGTGTTGGCAAACATTATGAGTCGGATGGTCGCGTAACTCTTAAGTGTATGCTCTGCGCCACCAGTTAGTAAGGATAACAGGATGGCGAGCTACTTGTTTTGCCGAAGCGACAAAACGCATCCATTCTGAGCAACCGGCCGTCAATGCTGCACAGTTGATGGTGGCTGGTACGGCAACTGGTTTGCGGCTGAGGTGAAGCAATAGCGAGAAATTTCGAGACAATCCTTTTGGGGTCTCGAAGCGCAAGCAGACTAGCATAACTGCAAATGAGGTCGCTAGACATCGCAGGATGTAGGAGAGCGGACTGAAAGTTATACTCACAGTGACAACTGATTAGGCTGTTTGCGTCTAGATTGTTCAATGTCGAAGCGTCAGTGAATATCTTCCTGGGCTTCGTCCGAGGTGCAAACTTTATAGATTCCAGCTCGTCGAGTATGTTTGCGAGTGAAAGAGCTCTGGCTGTGAATCAAAGTGGGGTTTCCGCAATTGACAGGCAAATGTGACCCCAGCCTCACTGATATCACTGCGTAACCCTGCAGATTCGTTATCGTAACGATAATGATAACGAGCTCCCCTTGTAAGTTCTGTCGCAGCAACCTCGTTCAAACCAATCACAACTACACCTTAAACACAGAACGAATACTCCCGGACTCTCCCTTTTTAAAAGGAAACCTGTGTCGCCTCTGTCAATTGGTTAGTCTCTAGCGGTCACTCCCATACTTCCATTACGAACCATACAACAACCGCGCCTATCAACCATGAAGATCACAATCAAAGAGTGGAACGCTGTCGCAACATGGAGATGGGACATCCCAGAGGACGATGTTTGCGGTATCTGTCAAGTCCACTTCGACGCAACATGTCCAACCTGCAAGTTCCCAGGCGACGAGTGTCCAATGCGTACGTTACTGTCACCTGTCAACAATTACATTTCGCCTTGACTAACTGGTTAACAGTCTCTGGAAAATGCGGGCACAACTTCCACATGGTACGCGCCTATGCCTCATCCGATGCTGCCCTTTACTGACCCAACCCTAGCACTGCATAGTGGAGTGGATCAAGCAAGAGTCTGCGAAGGGACAGTGTCCGATGTGCAGACAGAGTAAGCTCGGCTTCTCCAAGCTTACAATTCAATTGCTAACTGGTTAACACAGAGTTTGACTGGAATAGACCTGCACCTGGCATGGAGGAGTGGGAGGTACTTGATGAGCATACTGCTGAGCCAGAAGCGCAAACCTGAAGACGGCGTACCAGAAGCATGAATAGTCCAAATCAGCACTACCAAGCAAGCATCATGGATACGCGCCAACATGTCTCAGCATGCTCGGGCTCTTACAGCTACACAGCATGAGAGCACCGTATTTGGGTCATTTGGTACCCATCAGCAACTAGCAGCATTTGCGCTCAAGACAAAATTTACCCCAGCATACTTTCGCGACCTCAAATACGCGTTAGCACGTGCCGATAAGAGAAGAGCTTGGTGATAAAGCCATCCAGGTGTCGGTCAAGTCCTACACATCACTTCACACTCCACGATCTGTCACCTTACTCTTCACTTCACCTCCATCTCAGCACATCCAATATGTCGGAATCCACCCTCCGGTCTCCACCCGTATCCTCCACCAAACGCACATCTCTAGACATAGACTTCCGCTCCCGCCTCTCCAACAGTCCAAATGCCTCACCACACCTTCCCTCCGCAATCCTCCACACAATCCCACAAGACCGTCCTAGCCCACCAGTACTTCCTGTCTCTTCACCCGATGATCTCGACCCATCGTTAAGCAGACCACCATTTTCGCCCTTCTATACTCTCATAACCTCAACGGACATGTTGAGCACTGCACCTCCTAGTACACACCATCCAGTAAATGTACATTACGTATTCAGTGACGATGAACCCGAGCACTTGACCTCCGCCTGCCTTGCTGCCATCCCAAGCTCAATCTCTCAGTCATCGTCGGGCTTTGCTTCGTCGATAGCTTCAAGTGGACAGTCACATCAACAGAATAGTCCTAGTCGCCTAACTAGTAGCCGTGGAGCCGGTAGTGGCCAGCTCCTGGTCAACAAAGAGCCAGAGCAAAGAACTATAATCATCGATCTGGATAGCACAGGCACCCAAATCACTTCGGCGCAATCATTGTCGGGCAGTTGGCAGGTGGTGGGTAGTAGTACCGCCCAAGCACCGACGTGGGAGGAGGGACCGAATGCTGGCGGTGGGGGTTTGATGTTGAGGATTGACGGGGTGAATGGGAAGGTGGCACCAGTCAGGGACGAAAGTCCGAAGAGAGATGAAAAAGGGAAAGAGGAGATAGGAGCGAAGGATTTTGAGAGGTTGAGGGTGGAGTTTGAGGAAATGATGAGGGTGCTGAGACGGGTGGTGGAGATGGGTGAGGCAGTGGATAAGAGGTTTGAGATGGTGGACCTTGAGGGCTTGGATGAGGAAGAGGATGATGAAGAAACTGCGGGTGAAGAGCTCAAGAAGGATGGGCATCGAGAGGCGATAGAGTGAAAAGAGTGTGATGGCGCTTACAAGGATGGAATATTAAAATACCCCGGCGCTTCAGATACTTCATGATAGACAAGCTTAAATAACATGGCCATGAATAGGCAGAACTTCCTTAAAACACGTGAATATCAGGCTTTTCCTAATGCGCTGCGGCTCGTCGGCGCCACTCTTTGTCGTGATCGACGCCCATCAGCATTCGTATTTTAGTAGCGTCAACAACGTCAGCTCATGGCTGAAGCTGGAAATTATGGGACACTTGGTGGAGCCCTTGCACGCAATTGCAGATATGATTCAGTTCTTCTTACGAGAAAATACGCGAGCTGAAAGCTCTTTGAAGACCTTGAAAGGTCAAAAAAAGTAATTCCTTTATTGCGCTTAAGCACAATGATTCTATGCTGATGGACCCGGCGTTTATCACAAGTTTCAGCATTCCATCTGAAACGCCCAAAATAGCACGCATTGAGGCCGCAGGTTTGTTAGGGGCCTCGACCCACCAACGTGCCTGAACCGCCAGGTGTCAGCATACCCCTGCCCGCATCCCTTCCCATGGCACAGGCATAGATAGTCCTTGAGGGGTGGCGAGCAACACAGTTGGCTTTCAGCCAATTCTTTGCGCCCGAAGAAAGCGCTGAGTTTCACATTCTCTCTCACGAACTTTTAACACCATATTCAGCCCCAGTATTTCATCACAACCCAGCTTTGTTATACAGTTCATAGACGCGAACTAAGAAATACCAGTGACCTTTATCAGAGATAACATCCCGCACGGCCAACAATCACATCCTGACATTGGCCTGTCAAGCTCGGCCGCTAATTTAGGGGTATACGCCTGGATTCAGAATTCAAAATGAGTGCAAGTCTGCCCTAGCTTCTGGACCTGAGTCTCCCTTCTTCCAGAATACTATCAATTTCATCACTGCATTCATACAGAAGCTAATTCATCATGGCGCAGTACGGAGGGTTAGTTACATTCCAGTCCGACAAAATATCCAAGCTGTCAAGGGAAACCTGTCGAGGACACGTCCGCGAGCCGAGACACATGCGCAGCGCGTCGACAACTTGACAGGAGCTTGATAACACGCAACACCTTGGAGGCTCGATATAACAAGTACTAGTATTGACAACATGAACAGCTACAACAACAACCAAGGTGAAGGCTACGGCCAAGCCGCACCCCCATATCCAGAGGACAACGCCTACGGCCGCGACAGCTATGGAGGTAAGCTCCCATCTTATTCCACCCTTATCGTCCCAGAAACTAATTCTTACAAGCACAACAAGGGCAATCCGTCGAACTTGAGCCTCTTACTCAGAATGGTCAGCAATTCGGCTCCCGCGCCCAAGACCCAAACGCCATCTTGAACGAGTGCCGCGCTATCGACAGAAGCATCGATGACATCGACCGCAACCTGGAGCAGATTCGCATGCTTCAGCAGAGATCGCTTGACGACCCAGATTCCTCCAATAACTCTTCTACCAACCGTCAGCTCGAGGCTATTGGCTCGGAGACCATGACTATGTACCGCTCTTTGGCCTCCCGCATCAAGTCCTTGATGAGCAGACCAGGAAGCGACAGCCCTATTAATGGACCGCAACTCGGAAAGGTCAACAGGAAGCTGAAGCAGGCTATCAACGATTATCAGCAACTCGAGAGCACCTACAGAAAGAAGCTGCAAGAGCAGATGGCGCGCCAATACCGCATTGTCCGCCCAGAAGCCAGCGAAGAAGAGGTCCGGGAGGCTGTCGAGGACACCTCCAACCAACAAGTCTTCTCGCAAGCGCTGTTGCAATCCGATCGCCGTGGACAGTCTCGGGCTGCTTTGAGCGCTGTGGAGAACCGCCATGAGGCCATCCAGAAGATTGAACGCCAGATGATTGAGCTTGCGCAATTGTTCCAGGATATGGAAGAGCAGGTTGTGAGGCAGGAGGATGTGGTGGCGGATATTGAGCATAAGGGCGAGGAGGTGCAGGAGAATCTGAATCGCGGCACGGAGGAGATTGGGACGGCGATTAAAACGGCAAGGAGTAGAAATAAGAAGAAGTGGTGGTGTTTGGGCATTTCGGTGACGATTATTGTGGTTATTGTTGTCATTGTGGTCGTCGTTAAGGTGGTGGATAATAAAACGAAGAATGCGCCGGTGGCTAAGAGGAGCATCGAGTGGGTTGAGGAGGTGGAGAAGAGGAGCGCGGAGGAGGAGTTGGCCAACGCTGTTGTCGGTCGTTTGGCAAGAGGCATTGCTGGACACACTTTGCGTCTGCCAGCCATCTAATCTCGTGGCGAACAAGGCGAGCTGAGCCGGCGTAGCGAGCTAGGCAGGCAGAGGGGTGTAGGGGGCCAAAAGAGAGGAGGAAGCAGTAATGATCAAGTGGGTATTATGGGGTTTGCAAGCTATTGATTGCGTAACGGGCGTTCTCTTCATCTCCATATCGGGAGACTATTTCCTAGCTGTTAATTAGCTGCTACTGTATCGGATACCTATTTTTCATTGCTTCGGATTGCTTGCTTCGGTGCCGAGTAAAAGTGGTGAAGAAAGCGGAAGGGTTGTCTAATGTTTGTGTGATACTGTTAATGAGTTTTACATGGTTGATGGTGATAATGAGGGAGCGATGGTGGTGCTGGTGACGGTGGCAGCAGTGTCGGCAGAATTGGTGCTTCATGCAGAGGTATCAGACTTGATAGAGATGTAAGCTGGTTTCCGTCGATAGGGCAGTGTCAGGAGATGGAGATTTATCTCATACCGTGAACTCTTTTCGTTCAATTGCGGCCTGAAGAGTTCGAGACGAAGCCAAAGAGAAGTCTTTTATCCTATGCCGGTGATGTGATGTCTCGAAACCGGTTTGGCACTGTTTCTCTCCTTGGGGAACGTCGTGCTGCCGAAGTTAACGAAGTTTGGCGTATTGCATGTATTAATAGGCAAAAATGCAGATTATACTCGTACTGTTTATAGTGTGCTCCAAGAGTTGATCAGAATAAAATAAAGTAAAACTGTAATCAACGATTTTGGTTTTATTAGGCCCCCCCCAAAAAACTTGAGTTTGATTATACTTTTTTGTAGTCAAGTTCCATGATTTAAGCACTCTGCCTGTTTCAGTTGCTGTCTAGATCAGAAACGCAAAGGGTTTCCGGGAGTTGAAATCAAAGTTTACTGTCATCTACACAAACCGATTAGCACAAAAAGCACTGAAGCAAGCCAAACTCGAGACAATATTTGATGTATTTCTTGAGGATCTTTTACTGGCGGTATGGAAATACAAAGGCTGGAGACGTCTACTTCATACTGCTGTTTCAAGTCGATTAATTTGATGCTGCGGAGAAGGATCGATACGTTATGGGAAGTGAACCCGCTATATACTGCTCAGTTATCAGTATTAGCCATTTCTATCTTCCATGATATTTTCCTGCTTATTCATGAACTGTGGTGGAGGGGGAGCAGTGACCTGCCAAAGCTCGTCAATACCTTGACAGCAGGCCAATATGTAGGCCAAAGATGATGCTCTTATATGCTCCCACCAGGCAACAAATTCATGCCCAGGAGCGATACATGTAGCTTCTTTTCATGAAGATGTGTTCGATGTAAGCGCTTTCGTGGCAGAGAAGCTTGTGGGTAAGCAGATAGATACCCAGCCCGATCTGCTCTACTGCTGTCATCGAACACCCCCTCAGCGAGGCCGTCTCTGTCATCGCTAAGAGAAAGCTATACAAAGTACTCGAGCTGCACCGATTCCATATATAGAGAGAAGTTCAAACGTACTTAGTCATATTCCTCCCGGCTCTCTCCTTCTCATGTCTGAAAACATCCGTTTCCACTTTGGGGTATAAGGAACAGTATTTCTCGAGAAGATACGCGGCCTTATATACTTGTCAGCATCTAGTGTTGGGCTGTTAACTCTATCCTCTAATCCATCAAGAGATCAACAGTCCCATCAGATCCAAGACCCTTCGCATAGCTTACATAAACAGCTTCTATTATGGTGCTTTGAGTACTTTCTGGTCAGATACGGAAATTAAGACCGCTTAAACCTGATATGTGACCAGGTTTGGGCGAAAACCAGATAACGCGACGCACACCAGGATTGAAGCTTCTGCGAGTGCCGGTGATGAAAACCAGTTAGTCGATGCCGGGTTTCTTTTGTACTTTGCTGTCATCATGGATGCTGTCGTCAGACTCCCCATGAATGGTAAGAGGGGCCCAAGAAAGATTGTGGTAGTCTTTTTGATTGAAAGCGTCAGCCGTTGAATCATTGGCTCCGAGAATACACGTATTAGCTACACTCTCAAACTGTTGGGCGCCTAGGCTTCATTGGCATGTCTTGATAATCTAACCCCTCTCTCAGCCCAACACCCAAAAACCAAAAGCCACACCATCACCGTCACGCACGCACCCAACTCAAGCCCTCAAGCCACCTCTTCCTCCCAGCACACCCAAGACACCGTCTCTCCTCTCCCAAATGACTTATACTACACTCACCACAAACCGCTTTCCGGCACTGAGCACACCCATACCCCGGCCATCCAGCTTCCATGTCCACACCCATATCCATATTATCACCGGAGTTGTCTACTAGTAAAGTGTCGCAGGAGGAGCAGTGTACGGCGTCTATGGGAGGGGTGGCTAGACCGGATGAGAGGCTAGAGGAGAGGTTGGAGGAGGGTTGGTGGTGGTGAGAAGAGGAGGGTCGTGAGATGGACGGCAAAGAGAAGAAGGAGGAGAGGGAGGATTGGCGTTTTGGGGTCGGTGGCATTCGAATGGTCAGAGGGGAGGCATGAACCATAGGCTCGGACGGTGAACACCGTTGCGCTTGGAAGAGGAGGTTGAGTGTGTTGTCTGCTAAGTGGTTAGTCTTTGTCCCAAGCCCTGCTTCGTTCTGATGCAAGTGGACGAGGTATTAGGTGATGGCTTACTGTGTATTACTTCTTCATTTGGGCGGTTATCACGCACGCGCTTTCGAGTGCGCGATGAGAGATGGGGGGGTGTAATATCGTGAGCTGGTTTGGAGTCGTCGGGCGTTGCGGATGTTTTGAATGGAATCGAGAAGGGGGAGAGCTCGGAGGTGGAACGTTTGCGCTTAAGGAAAATGGTGCATGGGAAAGTCGACAACTTGGATGAGCTGTCGCCAACAGGAGGGAGAGACACCATGTTATGTGGGATCGATGTAGTGGTGAATGGGATGAACTGGGTGGTGAATTGATGACAATGGATTGAATGATGTAGTATTGTCGCAACTCACAACTCAGGAACCGCGTAAAGTGGCCCCCGCCGACACAGAGCGCGTCTTAGCGCGCCAAAGCACGCTTGCAGCCCACACCAGCCACACAAAGTCTGGGGAAGTGGGGTGTTAGACGCACCCCTCAGTTGCAGCCTCGCGATCGTCATGCTGTCGTCGTCAGTCCACCTGGATCATCAGATAACTCCTAGATCAAGTAGCTCAAACAGTCTTTCCGTGACAAACACTTTTTGAATCCTCGGAATCTCATACTTGACACCTTGAGAGTTTCCTAACATAACGAGAATATGGCCACCAGAGCAGCAAGCCACGCCGGCACCTGGTACGAAGCGTCACCGAAGCAGCTTTCGAGAGAGCTTGATGGATGGCTTTCTAAAGTGCCTAATAATGTAGAGGGAAACGACTTACCCATTCGTGGAGCTAGAGTGATCATTGCACCGTAAGTTCTGTCTTTGTTCCACCTTTAAGTCGAGCATCATTCTGACAGAAAGGCAGCCATGCAGGATACTCGTTTTCCGGACCAGCTGCAGCCTGGGCATACAAAGCCCTCGACCTTTCCAAGGCAAAGAGAATCTTCCTCTTAGGCCCATCTCATACACTCTACCTTCCCGGCTGCGCAGCCACCCAGCAAGAGTATTACGAGACGCCATTGGGCAACCTCAAAATTGACAGAAAGACAGTCGAAGAACTGAAAGCAACCACCAAATTCGACAAATGGCGCTCGGGGCCAGAAGAAGATGAACACAGTCTCGAAATGCAGCTCCCATACATTTACAAGATGCTCTCTCTCAACTTCAAATCCCCCGACGACTTCCCTCTACTCGTCCCAGTCCTCGTCGGCGCAACATCGAGCAGCTCCGAGCGTGCATACGGCAAGATATTTGCTCCATACCTTGCTGATCCAACATCCGTATTCATCGTTTCTTCCGACTTCTGTCATTGGGGAGAGCGCTTCCAGTACACCAAGTACAAACCACATCCGGTCGACAAGCCGGCAAAGGATCTATGTAGATCGGACAAGACGCCTACTGATCCACCGATCTATGAAAGTATCGGCATCCTGGATAAGTTAGCGATAGATGCGATTGCTAGTGGTAAGCATCAGAAGTTCTTGGACAACCTGAAGGAGACTGGGAATACTGTTTGTGGAAGACATCCGATTGGGGTTGTGATGGCCGCGCTTGAGGTGTTGAGGGAAGAGGGAAAGTTGGGAGATGACGAAGGGCGTTTTAGTTTTTTGAGGTATGAGAGAAGTAATGATGTGAGAAAAGTAACGGATTCTTCTGTGAGCTATGCTTCAGGAGTCGCTGTCTTGTAGAGAAAGAGCCATGCCTGGAAGAAAACAGGGACTGAAACATACAAACTTTGCTACAAGATGCAAGTCGGAAGGCGGACAGACCATGAGAGGATTTTATAAGTAACGCGATCAAATGACAAATGAGTAATAATACTAAGCTGTTGTTTTCTTGGGTTGACATGCTTGTGACAGTTTTGAAGTTCCTGACCATCCCGGTCCCAGATGTTCTCCATATTGACCGCGGCGCACGGGCCCTATCCATGCCGTGCACGAGCCACAATGTTTATCGCTGGAATTTATCTTCCTCATGTCTCGAACTTTTTTGACGAGCAGCAAATGTATGAATAGCACAACGTCGCAATGGATATCCACCGCTGTCGCTTCGTTCCCTATCCTCCATCGACCATCAACGTTCTCGCATTCTCTCACTCGCACATCCCGAGAGCGAAAAAGGACGATGTGCCACTCAGACTCGCCATAGGAAGAGCCAACGGCGACATTGAGATCTGGAACCCGTTGAATGGAAACTGGTTCCAAGAGACGATTTTGAGAGGCGGCGAGGATCGCAGTGTGGATGGATTGGTGTGGACACAGGATCCGGATGAGGAGGATGCAGAGGGGAAGATTATTGTTGGAAAGCTGCGCCTTTTCAGCATTGGATACACAACTACGGTGACGGAATGGGATCTTGAGCGCGGACAACCTTTGCGCGAGAGCAGCGGAAACCATGGAGAGATCTGGTGCTTGGCTGCGCAGCCACATCAGACTATGGAGAAGAAGGGGGGGAGAGACTGGACTGGCCAGAACTTGATTACGGGATGCACAGATGGAGCTTTGGTGCTTTACTCGACTGCCGATGACGACCTTAAGCTTGAGCGCGTGCTCGTCAGACCTTCCGCCAAGAAGGCAAAGATTATCAGCGTCAACTTCCAGGACAGAAACATTGTTGTTGCAGGATGCACCGACAGCACAATCCGTGTCTTTGACACCAGGAATGGTGCCTCGCTAAGGAGCATATCGCTGGGCGCAGGCCCATCTGGTGGACCAAAAGAAATTATTGTCTGGGCTGTGAAGTGCTTGCCAAACGGAAACATCGTTTCTGGAGACAGCACTGGAGAGTTACGTATTTTCGACGGAAAGACATATACCCTGATTCAGCGTGTTAAGAGCCATAGGCAAGATATCCTTTCTCTCGCTACGAGCGCAGATGGATCAACAATCATGAGCGGAGGAATGGACAGGAGGACTGTTGTTTACAAGCAGACCGGCTCCAAGCAGAGATGGGCCGAGGTCTCGCATAAGCGCTTCCACGGTCACGATGTCAAGACCATGACCACCTTTGAGGGCAGAGGCATGAGCTTCGTTGTTTCAGGAGGTATGTTTAATTCTTTATCGCGTATGCGGCTTGATCACTAACATGCACAGGTCCGGACGCTACACCAATTGTCTTACCACTTAGAGAGTTCGGCATGGAGAACCAGCGCATGTTGCCATGCTTGCCACAAGAGCCAATCGTGCAGAGCGCACCATCAAAGAGACTTGTACTGAGCTACTGGGATAGAGAGGTGCACATCTGGCGCATCTACAAGAACAAGCAAAAGAAGGAGACTGTCGACTCTGAAAGCGAGGCTGAGGACAACACCAAGAACCGCAAGCTTGTCTCTAAGGTCCTGCTCAGAGGAGAGGCCAACATCACATCCGCATCAATTTCCAATAACGGCGGCCTTCTTGCCGTCTCTACCAATACCGAGGTCAAGATGTTCAGGCTCAGATCTCGTGGCGCCGAGAGCGAGGCTCTTCGTGTCTCCAAGGTCGACCTTCCAGCTAAGCTCTCGACCGAGGGCGCCAAGGTTGTCCAATTCTCGCCAAACGGGAAGTGGCTTACCATCGTCCAAAGAGACAACCGCGTAGTCATAGCCCGCATCGTGGGTGACGTCTCCAACGCTAGCGCCGATATCAGAGTTATGCCAAAGTACGCCACCCTTGCACGCCTCGACAGAAATATTGAGAAGCGCACCCTCCTTGGAGGCCTCGGCCGCTACGAGAGGTCCATCAACAAGATTGCATTCTCTGCCGACAGCAGCATCCTTGCAGCGAGTGATCTGGCTGGCTACGTCGACACATGGGTGCTCAAGGGTACGGAGGACGTGGTTGATGCGGACGACATGTCTGAGGCCGCATCAGAGGAGGACTCGGACGACTCGGATGATGAGGATGAATCCCCAGCCACTATCATGAGAGGCCAGAGCTGGACGCGCAATCCAAATGCTTCGTCGCTGCCGAAACTTCCTGCAGCTGCCGTGATACTTTCTTTCCGTCCAGCAAGCGAGTATGCTGCAGATGATAGATTGCTGGTGGTTACTGCTACATCTATGGTGCTTGAGTTTAACGTTTCGGATGGTGGACTTACCAAGTGGTCGAGGAGTAACCCAACAACGAAGTTCCCAGCAGAGTTCAGAGGCTTGATAGATCAGGCCATGGGCTGCCTGTGGGACGTCGCTGACGGCAAGGAGAGAGTGTGGATCTATGGAAGCAAGTGGATGTTCATGTTCGATCTGTCGAGAGACTTCCCGGCTCAAATACTGTCTAGCCGCAAGAGGAAACTCGCAGAGCGTAAAGGCACAGGAGGAGCGGGAAACAAGATTCCTGACAACGAGCTGACCGCTGGCATGTCGAGGAAGATGCAGAGGATTTCACAGGAGGAGACGGCCGAGGTGGCGGAGTTTGACCTTCGCAAGGAGAGACACGCAGAGGTGGATGAGAACGAAGACGCTGACGGCGACGATGAGAAGGCGACGGCGCTCGAGAGATTACGCCGTGGCACGGATATTGTCGCTAACGGAGGCTCGAACGAGGACGCGAACTCGAATCAGCCGCCGAACTGGTGGCATACGTACAAGTACAGACCGATTATGGGCGTGGTACCTATTTCTGGCGGGGACGCATCATCAGGCCTCGAGGTCGTCTTAGTAGAGAGACCGGACTGGGAGCTTGATCTGCCACCGAAATACTATGGTGATCAGGAGTGGGAGAAGCCAGGCTTGTAAAGAAAAACTGCGTTGATTGTGTTGGAATAGAGCGAACTTTGAGCATGTATAATAGAATATGCTACTGATACCCATCATCGCTGTTGTCACCGTTCTCATAGCTGTGATGATGTATACTTTGGTTGAATGTAGTTTAGTTGATTATTGGTCACGGATACGCATTCCATTCATGTCTCCTGAAAAAGGCTACCAGTATCTGCGAACTCCTGGCTACCGTTCAGTTACGTCCAATCAGCGTGCGCCAAAATGCTCGGTTACATTAGCTGCCTTGATTGTCAGGGTTTAGGCCTAGTGTGGTGGAGGAAGCGTCGTCAGCTCTCCACGCCAGCGCTGGCGTCTGTGTCGCCGTCCCAAGCCAGACCCCAGACCAGTACGTACGCCGCCTCCGCGAAAGAACTTCTTACCTTAATGGCGCGCAACACTCCCTGAAGCACTCCCTTATACTTCTCCCTCACATACCCAAAGCCTCACATTCATTGTGAATGCTTTTAATCGTAAATTCCGACAGCAAGGAGAGAGCCAAGAGCGACTCTGCCTTGAAGCGCGACGTTCAGTACCCGCAGATCTCAAGCTACTGGAAAGTGGCGATTGAGAGCCTGGCTGTGCTGGCTGCGCAACAGTTGGCGTAGATCAACAGCCACAACACGGCAACCTCGCTCACCCCTTCATCATCGACTGTGAACGCTCGTTACTATAACACACGACGATAGGGAAGCGTAGACTCATCACAGAGGCACAAATACAGACCGGCGTTGTCGAGTCCGCTGGCAGCCTCGCAATACTACACATCACATACATGGCCGACTCGAATCACCCTTCCAGAGGCGGGCAGGGCCAGAACTTCGACGAAGCCTGGGCCAAGGACTTGCGGTTGCAGTTTGAGCAGCTGCTTAGGACGAAACAATTAAATGCTTTGGCATCGGGAGCGCGCAATGGGTCGTCGGCGCCAAAAGAGGGTGCGTCGTCATCAATGCCTCGGCGGGATGGAGTGTCCAGTTCAAGGTCAATACCAGGGCTTCAAGGTGCATCGTCGTCACGAGCTGCTCAAGGCACGACACCACCCACACACTCGTCCCTACGATTGATACCCAGAGTACCATGTCCACCAAACGACTCCGAATCACAAAAATTCCGCAACCTACTCATCACCTTATCCGCCATGCCAACCAACTACGAGAATCCCGGTTTACTAGACGAGGCCTTACTCGCTCTCCCACTCGACCAGATATACGGCGAAGCAGAAGAAGAATCGCAGCTCTTCCAAGCACAAGCGGAATCCATGGGCGACGGAAGAAAGCCGGAATGGGGATATCAAGATTGCGTCATTCGCGCGCTCCTCCGGTACGCTTTCACCATTACCCTTCACTGGACTGGACAGAGACAATGCTAACTATCATAACAGCTGGTTCAAACGCTCATTCTTTACCTGGGTCAACAACCCGCCCTGCCCAGTATGCATGTCCCCCACCGTCGCCCAAGGCATGGCGCGCCCCACCCCCGACGAAATGGCCTGTGGCGGCTTACGAGTCGAACTCTATCGCTGTTCCGCCAACGACTGCGGCGCCTTTGAGCGCTTCCCCCGCTATTCTGACGTGTGGCGCTTAATGCAAACACGTCGAGGAAGGTGCGGCGAGTGGGCAAACTGCTTCAGTATGCTCTGCCGCGCCGTTGGGGGTAGAGTGAGATGGGTATGGAATGCGGAGGATCATGTGTGGACTGAGGTGTATAGTGAGATTCAGAGGAGATGGATCCATGTGGATGCTTGTGAGGAAAGTTGGGATAATCCGCGGTTGTATGCTGAGGGGTGGGGGAAGAAGATGTCATATTGCATCGCATTCAGTGCAGATGGATGCCAAGACGTTACGAGGAGGTATGTGAGGAAGGCGGAGCATGCGGAGCATAGGAACAAGTGTCCGGAGGAGGTGTTGCTTTATATCCTGAACGAGATCCGGACTTTACGGAGGTCGAATCTGAGTAAGGAGGATAAATTTCGTCTGGAGAAGGAGGACTCTAGGGAAGACAGAGAGCTTCGCGGCTACGTCGTCACGAGCCTAGCGGAATCGGTTCAGGTGCAGGTTGATAAAAGTGGCTTGGCGGCAGCAGGCCCGGCATCGCAAGCATCGCCGTTATCGACGAGGGGCGGGGTTAATAGGACGCTGAGCGATGACTCGGATTCAAAAGTTCCTATCGAGCAACCGTCTGGAAGGCAGAGTGGTGCTGCGGATTGGGTCAGAGCTAGAGGTGAGACTGGCCCGAGGAGTAATCATCTTAACAATCCGAGGAGTTTGTGAGTGAATGAAGAGTATAGGATGGTTACCAGAGACCGGTGCGGAAGTCCAGTGTGTAGATATTTCGATCAGTATAGCAGCCTCAGCCACGGGCAGTCAAAAATAAATAGGGAGGGTGATATGGGGGCGTTCAGGTCATTTCATATATGGTTGAACAAGCGAGATATCCATGGCAGGCTTGGGTGGCGGCGATGGCGTATGGGTGTGGTCTTGAATTTGGTATCATAGCGACGAACCAGAGATATATGAGAGGCATGATGAATGTATTGTCGCTGGACATGAAAATCATAGCAAGTTTTCCATCTCTACATACTTTGCTCGTGCCGCTGTGCAGTTGCTAGCAACAGTAACCAAACCAAACAAAAGCTCCGTGAGGGATGAAATTTTTGCCATTTTCTCGATGCCTCAAAACCCATGCGAACACGCTTTTGTATTAGTTGTTCTTGGGTAGGGAAATTGCGGGAAAGCATGGCCCGGCCTGCTTTGTAGGGGTGGAAAGTTGAGGACGTGGTCTTGTTTCTGAGGGGTTTCGCGGGAGGCCAAGGACAATGGGTACATTTCTCGGGAGAAGCACGGCAATCGGAATCCCTATAGCCTGTTCAGTCGTCGCGTGAATGGCTCTATTATTTGATTTTCAAACAGATTTCTGATCTAGTAGGAGGTAGCTGGTTGATGACAACAATAGCAATTTAACATAACCTTCGTGGAAGCACTGCAGAGGTTGTCAATTCTCTCTTGATGATTCAGAACCCCATTTATAGAAGGGAAGCTTTTTTCCTCCTTGGCAGAAGACTATGAAAGCATAAGGTCCAGGCTGTTCAAGTAGACTTCGGAAAAGGGCGTTGTTGTTAAGGGGTTCCTAGAAGTCCAAGGCAACTGTCTACTATGACTGACGCAGTCCTTAAGTTTCATGCAGTCTAGAGTAAGTAGCTTATCATTCAGCCATTCTCGAAGCAACTTTATGAATTGACAGTGGCGATGGGTAACTGGTTGATAGCAGCAGAAACGAAACCTAGGCTCTATATCAAAGATTGTGGATCTATATTCTTTAGCAGTCGGAATTACATATGGTGGTTGATTTCGCTATTCAGTTTCTTGGTGTGGAAGAGTGAGACACATGGAAAGCTGGTAGGTATAAGTAGGTGACGAAGAAAGGTGTTGGAGGTCTGAAATCTTTACATCGGCATGTGTACAAATTTTTATAGCTGTACTCAAAGTCTGGGTTCATAGCATTCTTCCTCTTCCGAAGTGAGAAATGGTTAATAGATCTGTCCTCAACCAGACATTCATTACTCATCATGATAATCGTCAATCATTTTCCATTATAAAAATCAGAATGGTCAACGCCACCAGAATCCCGCACTGTTTCAAACCGTATCCAACCTTAAGCCTCCATCCCTATGTCGACAATCTGCATCATACAGCAAGCGGCGCAGACACATGCTCCATCCAAGTATCCACCAGCCCACTCCCTCTTTCCCTCCCCGCCAAGCCAGTAAGGGCATTTGTGCGCTCCTCTGTGGGAAACATCTCCTCGAAAGCACCCGGCGTCGGTCTCCCGACTCTCGAAATCCTCCTCCCTTCAGCAGCCGGTCTGCCACTTCCCGCGCTGTCAGCACCAACCCACGGATTCCGCCCAAAACGCCCAACGAAGGGGTTACCGAACGGGTTGCCGAACGGGTTCCCAGCCGGCGTCACTTCTGCTAACGTTTCATCATCAGCTAAATCAACGTTCTGAATCCACCTTGCTATCTCTGCATCTTCTCCTTCTTGGCGCTGCCTGGCTTCCATCTCTTGTTGATAATTTACCTGCTGTCTTTGCGCTGCCTGTTCCCTCCTCCGTCTCTCTCTTTGTCTCAGCTGCAGGTTCGCCTGTTCCTGCCGCATGAAGTCTTGCATACGATCTAAATTATCTTGTGGAACGCCTACTGGGTCCTGAGCTTGAGCTTGCTGTTGACGTCGACGTTGAGCTGCGAAACCAGCTCCGAGAAATGGATGCGGCTGGTTTGGAGGGATAATTTCAGGGGTTACACGCATATGGTTCAACCGATCGCCTTCAACGGCTTGGAAGTTGAACCATGGACAGTCGCAGGTTTTCCAGCGGTTGCCACAGAGCATGCAGAATTCTGCTGTGCAGTGACTATATTCCATCAGTACCATCCTACTCTTACCCACAAACACATAAGGAAGATAGAGGGGTCATTAAAGCAGAGAATTGGAGGAACTTACCAAGTCATGTGGTTACACCCCTCTTTCAACTCGACCATGGTGCGGCAGGAGTAACATCTTTGCCACCCCTTCTCCCTCGCCGTTTCCAACAACCGCGTCGTCTCATCATCCTTCGGACATGTACCACCACCATGCCACTTGCCCGAGCACTTCCCACACGCCTCTGTCTTGCACTTCCTGCACTTCCCTTTCTTGCCTCTATGCCCTCGTTCCACAACCTTCTTAATATCATCAGACATGATCCATTCTCCGCATCTGCGTTTCGGACAATAAATCCTATTCTTAGTCGAATACTCCTCAAGTTTGGTATTCCAGGTCTTCTTGAACTTGGTATCGAAGAGCTTATCCACGTGTGCGAGAGGGATGCATTCTGAAGTGCAGCATTTCGGTGGCATGTGCTGAGGGTCAGTGACGGAGAGTTTGAAGATGCGTATCAAGCATGCATGGCACATCCGATGACTACACTTTAGTTTGGCGGCTCTTGAACGAGGTACGTCGTCCATGCAGGTTAGACACTGGACTTTCGTTGGCTTTTGCGCGGATTTTTGTGCCTTGGCAGGCTCTGCGAATATGCCGGCGAACACATTGCGAGGACGTCTTTTTCGACGTTCCCGAGTCTTGGTTTCAGTAGGTGGCTGCGGCGGTGCTTCTCGACGGCATTCTTCAGCTCGTGGACGGCTTTTTGAACGGTGCGTGCTACTACCGGCTGAAACGCTTCTTTCAAGTGGTGGGCGCTCAGATCGAAGGTTGGTAATGTTTAATGAAATGGATCTGAAGCTCGGGTCAGTCATGTGCTTCAAAGTGGGTTAGTAGCAACGTACCTAAAAAAGGCGAAAGGGCTAAATATGGGATTCGGTCGTTGATGTATGGCATTATAGCTATGACTCCGTCGAGGTGGCGAAGGTCGGCGCTCTCTTGCTGGTCCTTCGTTGCTAGCAGGTCGCCGGGATTCCACGCCTTTATCTCTGTGGTGCCTTCGGCGATGCTCTCGAGGTGCGATTTCTGTCGGCCTGCGGATTTCATGGTCAAGCTGGTGTCGGTTCTTCTGGCGATGTCGCGACTGCGATCTTGTTCTTTCTTCCTCGATATCACTCATGCCATTTTCTTTGCCATCAACATCTAAGCTATCTTCCCTTCTTTTATCTCGAAGCCTATTCACCTCATTCGAACGATTCCCTGATCTCATATATGAGCCTGATCGGCCTTCTCTATCATGGTCTTGGTCTTCATCTTGAGCACTTCTGCTTCGCGGGCGCTGCTCAGTGTTCCGTTTGTCTGTGCTAGCTTGGCCATCTGACCTGTGCCGGGTTCTCTTTCGGTGTTTGTCTTGACTAGAGCGCAAACTAGCAGTAGAGTGCATACTTCGTGGATTTCTCGCCATTGAAGATCCGCTCTTCGCCTTCGCTGGCAGAGGCCTCGCGCCAGCGATGGGAAGGGGATCTATAGCTGGCAGTGCAGTAAGCTTTTCCTCCATTGGCCTTAATTTTGAGCGCCCCACCACGACTAGCAGGAAATGGATATGGCATTGTTAGTCTCTGAGGCCTAACCGCCTCGATATCACCCTTATTTCTCTCGGCACTGCCTCACTTTGCGATCTGGTGAAGTTCCACGTGTCCGCACTTGCGGCAGTACGGAAGTGTTGGCATTCCTATGTTCGGGGCAGGCTTTTCGTGGTATGATGGCAAACGGGCCTCATTGGATGCCCATAATTATTTCCCCGAAACTCAAGGTGTTGTGGTCTGTGTCTTCATGCCGTGTTCCTGTGTTTCATTCGCTGATAGTTGACTCCCATGTTCACGGATCAAACCAACAACTATGTCAAAGGCCTAAGACTGGAATGGAGGTCTGTCTCGGCTCCAGTACTCCGCGAACGTTGAAAATGCAAGGTAATCCCGCACCCACCATCTTATGACGATAATAAGTATCGTAGGAAAAGGCTTGTGATGGCGAAATGATGGGAAATGGAGAGGATGTTCCGCCGAGCGGCGCTACTTACGCCTGCCGCCACGCCACTCGCCGTCCTGGAAGTCTTAGTGAGGGACAAGGTCCTGCGCTGGGTGTGGGGCAGATGTTGGGTTCAAAGTCGGCCCTCAAAGGACGTATTCTGGCGGACGATGATGCTTGTGCAGAGTTGGCCTATTGGGTTTAAATGCCATCGTCGACATATAGTACCGCCACGTAGTTGAGGTTGATTTCAGCGTGTTGCAGCTCACGAGCTGAAATGAGCCAGTAGGGATGCGAGTTCTATCACATGTCAGTTTCCGATTGCTATTTTTTGGGCTTCCATATCTGTGGCTAATCAAAGCTTGCAGAGCTGCTCAGGCATTGTTGGTGTGTTATGCTCACCTTTAACTAGTTGGTTGGCACCAAATGAATGCTCGACCTGTGGTAGTGCAGTGATGGGCTCGGCTGTGATGGGCTCGGCTGTGATGGGCTGAAATATTCACCTTGGCTGCGCCAGAGGACAAGTCTGCGGCAGCTGAGGGCCTCCAGCTACAACTTCCCTGGCAGCAGTCTTAGATCCCAATGCATGTCGTGTAGAGTAGTGCTTTCCTCGTCGATTGGTATCTAGCCAGAATGGTCGAAATGAAGTAAGATATGGTTGATGAAGAGAGAGCCGTGCTACACTCGCCTGATGGCCTCACGCTCTCGACTGCAGAGGTGGCTTCTACTTGCATGCCAATGGCAGTATAGGACTTGCAGGATGACGAAAGGAACGGTGAAGCACCGACATGCTATTGGGAAGAATGGGGTATTAGAGGCTCTGGATGTTGCCGAGCGCATTGCGGCGAACTACTGCTCGTTAGATGGACGTGTTGGAACGCGAAGTCGTATGGGTTCAAAAAGAAGTATAGCGAGAAGCTTTGGGCACCAGCAGCGAGCCTCATCGGTGAAGCCTTGCATTCCAAGTATCAGAGATGAAAACATGGTTAGCAGAAGCAATAGAGTATAAGAGAGAAGTGAATGATGAAGAACGCAGAAGGGATTTGTGAACAAGAAAGAGAAGAAACCGTTATGGGAGAGATCCGAATGATATACCGCTATGTGCATGGTGGCTCTTGCCTCCATTGTGGCTGCCTCACGGTGTGCCTTTTTGACAGAACAACTCAGGTTTCCCGTGATTGGCTGATTACGCATCAGCGAGATCGGAAGGGATGGCCGACGCTAGTTCTCATATTGAGCTTCATTTGCGATGGTATCTATGGGTACCTTCGCAGGAAATATCCATTTCAGTGCTTTGGCGCCATCATTCCTTACTTCAGATCCTTCGCCATAGCCACCGATCATCTATGATACAAACTCCAGTCATCCTCATCACTCCATCCATGCCTCATAGTAAAGTAACCCATCATCGCCATAAGTCCATTCCCAAGCAGCAACAGATAGTCTTGCCATATACCCATCGCATGTTCATGATATAACGCCTTCACCATACTCCTTCGGCCATAGCCGTAAACACCGCTGTTGCCAAATGGTATCATCTGAAGATTTTCAAAAAGAATTCGAGGTCCTCTACTTCACAATACGCTTCGTAGTAATAGTAATCGTCTTACCAACTGGCGTTGACGAGTTTGCAGAGGCCGATGAGCTGCGACGCTTGTTCTGAGATAACTTCAGTAACTCATCGTCGTCATCCTCCTCCCTTCTGCGCTTCTCCGATAACCTCTCTGGCGGTGTTGCTACTGCCAATCCTGTCTTCGGGGTAGTCGGGGTGGTTGGAGCCTCGTTCTCCTTTGATGGCACTTCGGCGTCGGTGGGCACCTCGGTGGCCTTCTCCTTATCCTCATCCTTTGCGCCGTCGGTGTGAGCAAAGGTGGAGTCCGCCGTCTTGGCATTGTGTGCCTCGGTATCATCATCAGATGGATAGTCGACCAATGGCTTGACTGGAGAAGCACCATTCACACCTGTAGCCTTTGATGGTGTATCTAGCATCTCCTCCTCGTCGTCAGAAGTGTTGAAATAGTCCTCCTCCACGGCATCCATTTCCCTCAATCCCTGCCACCTGCCATTACGCTCTGGCATGGATCTGCCTGGAGTGTCCTCTTCCGTGTCCATAAATGATCCCTCCATATTTGCATTGTATGCCTGAGCGTGATCGTATCTCTGGATGATGTTCCTGAAGGTTGGAACATACGTAATGTTGCAGAGTCTATCGCGATAATTGTCAATGATATGTGCGGTAACAGCACGGTTGCTGTTGCCGACAAACTCGAAGAACTCAAGGCATGCTGAGTTGAGCAGGTTATCGCGCGGCATAGTCTCGACCAGAAGGTTTATGATCGGCTCGAAGAGGTGGTCGTCAATCATCTGGTTATTATAAAACTCGTCGTTGAGCTGCATCAATTGCCTGAAAAAGCGTAGGGCAGCTATGAAATGTTAGTCATGAGGTGCACAGTACGGATAGGTAATCGACTTACAAAGTTTGAGATGCTTCTCAGGGCAGAGGAGAAGCTTAGAGATGCGCAAACAGAGCTTTTCCGACACAATGAAGTATTTGCTCCTGTGCTGATGCTGTTTGATGAAGAACCATAATATCTCGATCAAATGCTCGAACAAGGCCACTTGTTGAAAGTTAAGGTTCATGTCCTCCCTATCCGCGAGCTGTGCTAGTGGACTGAAGAGCCTCTTCGCCGAATTTTCATAGAAATTAGCGAGAAACATGTCTTGCTGTGGGTCAGGCTGTGATCTCAACTTCGCCATTTCAAGTTGCCTTGAATATTGGTCTTGCTGAACTATCAATGGTGCTGTTCCCGCATCAAGGAGAACCTTGATTGCGTCCGCGACTTGTGCCTTCACGCCGAGGTCAACCTCCACCAGAAGAAGATCGATCAAGGAGTCTGTGAGCGGAGTCTGCTTTTCGCTGATTTGGCGGAAGATTGTTTGTCTGATCATTTGCGGGTCGTGATCGATAACTGACACAAGCACATCGGTTGCGCCTACACGAACTGCGACATCGCCGTGACGAAGAGCGAAGTTGATGACAGAGAGAAGGCCGTGGCTGAGGAGGTTGTTATAGAGAGTATTTCTCGCCTGGGCCTGCAAGTTCTTTGCGATGGCGCAACATTGCTGGATGAAGAGAACTGCGTCCTTCTTACGCTTCTGATCCGTTTCTTGTGGACCAAAAATGGCGAACAATTCCTTCAGGAACGCTGTATTTCCTTGTATGTAGTTCAAGATGTCGACCTGATAGTAGAAGATGAGTGAGTTGAGTATCGAAAATGTAGGATCATCTAGAATTCGAGCGAGAACCACGTCCTTGAGGTACTGCAGGCGGTATGTGTGGTGGATTTTCTGGCGGATAACGTCGTCGCCAATACGAACAACCTCCTTGTACCGCGACTTGTCCGCAAGCCATTGTCTATGGTTGGTCTTGTGACTTGGAAAGTCAGGATCATATTCCAAAGCACCAACAACCCCCTCGATAACTGCATCGCTCATCGCGAATTCGATAATGTCGTTGTCATTGAGCAATATCAATGTCTTCATGATGTTGCAAAGTCTGTGAAGGTCTGAAAGCGATTCTAAATCTTCTGCGTCCCCTACAAGTGGCACAAGCTTTTGAATGTACTCCTCATGGATGACATACTTCGCCAGCGCATCGCGTCCTACTTGCGTGTTGCTTTGGTTGCGCATCTCGTCGTCGATCTCCTTTAAGTTGGCAAGTTTCGGTTCCGGCAGTCTAACCATGTTTTGGTTATAAACCTCGGCCTGAATATCGTCGATTACATTTCCTTGAGCGCCGTCGTCTAGTGCTAGGTCGAATGACTTGATGAACTTCCATATCGATGAGCATCCTTCAGCTTCCTGAAAACTCAGTGCCATGTCCACTCCAGTCGCTGGTTCCGTCCATATTATCAACGTGTCCTGTTGTTTGGCAAACCCACTTTGCTTCAAAATCAAGGTTTCCAACAAACTCCTGTCGTTCGCATCCTCCGCCTCGACTATCATGCGTGGTTCGCCATCAGCATTATCGTTGACGCCCTACATTCGCGCAAGTCAGCATAGTTATCGAACCGCGTTTGATAGCATAAAACACAACCATGATTCGCGCCAAACAACACAAGTTGCCATTACTTACCGATGCGAAGCAAAACCCTGTCCCACGGTCAAACCAATCATTGTGGCGCAACTCGTACACCTTGACGCGCTTCCTCTCGCCGGGCGGGTTAGGCACCGCTTGTGCCATGGTCGAAGATTGTAGTTCGCTTGCTTCCCCCTCGGCCAAGCCGCTCACAAGGTCTGCGGAAATATCGTAGTCTGGCAGTGACTCCGACGAAGACGACAGCAAGGTTAACGACGCCACGGTGTCGCCTCTTTCGCGTTGTTGGCGCGCAATGAAGTGTCAGCGTACTGATGTGTCTTGTGCGCAGTTATGCGATGCAACTTGGTATGCGCTTGCGATAGCAATGACATAAATACTTCAATGTCGTTGTTTCGGATGATATCGCGGTTGTCAGTGGTCTCCAAGTGGTAGGGTATTGATGCGTTTGCGTGCAAGTGGATGCGGGAAAGTTGTGGCAGCCTCAAGCTAGTCCGAGAATAGTAAGGTTGAGCAGCCGGAGCGCGCTTATTTGCGTCACGTAATTCCATCGATAACACGGAAAACGACCCAGACATGCCAACCAACCACCCGAGGGACCCAGCAGTGTGGAGAACGCGGAAGCTAGGGAATGTCTGATCTGACGGTGATGATGCGACTTACAGTTTCACACTTTGCAACAACACACAATGGGCGTGCCTTTTCAATTCCAATTACTAGTTTTTAATAACGTGCTACCAAGCGCAGATAGAATTTTCTGCATTCTGGAGCCAGGTGTGCATCAATCGAGTATTATGCCGATAGTGCACAGCTATGATTCTGGTGGCAGCGTCACTTCAGGGTTCATGAGATGGCCGAAACTCCGGTGCTGACATAATACTGCTATTTCTGGCTTTGACAACGGCTGCAGAGCACATTTAGGGCGCGGCAAAGGAGCTGGTGGGGGGACGAGGCTGAGATGCCTGGATCATTATTTAAAGTTTGAACAGATATGGGTGCGTCGTGTACATTTTAAGTCTGTTTCCTTTTTGCTGCTGGCTTTAGACAGGAGATCTAGCTGTCATGATCATCATAGCTCCAGCGGAAAGCACCTTAGAAGGCATCACCTCTCATTGCGCTTCAGTTTGTCATCAAGCGCAAGCGCCTATCCATCAAGGCAACAAGCTATCAGAAATGCCTCGGCTTTTCTCGAACCCAATCGGCCACTGATCACGTGGATCTGGCGACAATGGATTATTGCAGTTTGCTAAGTGATTCCCAGAATTACATCTTCTTGGGAGCACAAGTATTTCTGGACTTTGGGCAACAAAAGGCCATGAACGATTCATCCGCAAATGAGTTTCCGTGTGGCGGCTGTACTCACTGGTACCTAGGCTGCTGTCCGATCTCGCTCGCTTGAGCCATCCACTCATCTCCGTACTCTCCAGAATGTAAGTTGCAAGTACCAATTTCGGTTTCCTCCATTTTCCATCTTTAAACGAACCGGTCAACCTTGCACCTCTATGTTTTACTCTTCTTCCAATACAGTCTATTTAACCATAGCTTTATTCTAGTCATTTCCTCGTCGTCTACCTGTTCAACATAGCACAAGAGCTTCCTTACTGCTTCAGGCTCGGTGTAGCACAATTGTCGAGTACCACCTGGATGTTTTCTCCTTGCCCATTTTGAGACTATATCACGCTTACTGAAGACAAGTCGTTAGCTTTCAAGTCATTACAGCTATGTTGCTGTGCGCAGAGCTGAAGACGACCAACATATGCATAACTTTCAAGTGAGAGTTATGCTTTCCCAAATATAATAAACATGGCTCCTTTCTCCCTTCCAAGTGGGGGGGGGGGGGGGGGGGGGGGGGGGGGGGGGGGGGCTACCAACAGCCGCTCTGCCTGAGCTTATTTCGACGAGCAATTTAGCTGTTGTTTATATACAAACTATTTTAGAAACCGGTTGGCTTCGATCAGTTGGGCACAATAACAATTGGGGAGACCTCGAGCCGTTCCTTGAAACGGGCCAAAGTGTTAACCGGTTGGCGCTTCGCGATTGCGGCGGCTGTTGTTGCTGTTGACGATTTGGGAAGGCACCGGGGCGCCAACAACTTCGAGCCTCCCATCCCAATCTCGAGCGACTGGGGAGGATATATTACCAGCAGCAAGAACTATCATCATTGTTTCCGTGTCTAGTTCGAGGTTGCTGCTTCTCTTTCGTCACGCCAAGGGCCTGTTATCAATCACCAACACTTCCTCAAAGTGCATCGGCGTCCCTCTCAAGTTCTCATTGTATAGCAACACTCAATTGGGCCATCCACAAGTCGACTTTGCGCAAAAAGCGTTTTTGGGTTCCATCAAGCTCCTCCTCGTTCTTTGGTCCTATCTTCAGCACACTGAGCGTTTCATTGCTGTTAACCATTTTCCACTACTCGTCCACACCTTCGCCGCATACCATGAGCTTCTTCTCCCGCTTTCGCCCGTCCAGCAAGAAGGCTGAGAAACGACAAAGCAAAGGAAAGAAGCGCGAAAGCATCTTCGCCAGCAAATCACGCTATCACCACGTCCCAACCCACGCCGCAGTTGACGCTCTCGGCGGTGCTCCTCCGAGCTGGACCCGCGCAGATAGGGAGAAAATCGTGGAGATCAACACTCTTAGGAGACGATTCCTTGTGGGCAAGACCGAGGACGGTAACGACTCTATGACCTCCTCAGACGTGACCACCAATATGCCATCTCCACCGAGGAGTATGGCTGCTAGCTATTCAATGGTGACGACGCCGAGGTGGAAGAAGGATTCTGCCAGAGGGAGAAGGGAGGCTCATATGCCACTGACAGCCAGACCAATCAGCTCTACCTATTCTCGCGATGGGATTAATAGTGCAGGTATGGTCCCTCTTATCACTCGCCCAGGATCGGACATATACTAATTCCCTCTCAGAGGCCTCTCCAGTCCCTAGCCTCACTTCTTCCATCACAACCTCCGACTCAGACTCCCTCTACGAAGTTCCATCAGTGAAAATCTTTGCATCAGCCCGTCCTACCAAGCGCCGTGCAAGGCGCATTCATCCCAGACCAAAAGTGTTTCAGAGTCAGGACATCTTGAGGAGGTTGCACACGAATACTAACAGAAGGGTCGGAGAGACGGTTCAGAATGATGAGTCGCTCAGCGTGTATTCAAATATGCTTGAGGAGGAAGAGACAGCGGACATGAGGGAGGGGCCAAGGAGGGAGGTGTCGATCCTTTATAGGAGGAAGGGCGGGCAGAGACCGCCAAGCTTGTGGTTTGTTATTATTATGAAGTAGAGATTGGAAGGGGGCCGGATCTCAGGAAGCCTGTCCGACAGGACCGGCGCACAATCATAGAGCACACCGTTGCGACGCTAATTCGCCACATATACCCACGCTTTTTTGGGCCATCGTCAGCCGATAAACCACAACAGACCACAACTTATTGGGGAGTAATGGTGCTACTTTGTTCGCAGATCAGAAAAGTCAAAATTCAAGGTGCTATTGTATCAGGACGATGTTAGCTAGACTTGAGTGCTACTTAGCCAATGAAATATTGTAGTATAAACTTCTGCTGAACACTCTCACATATGGGCTTTTTGGGGTGAGGGTAAATTTGTGTATGTATCGGAGGAATTTCTCGATTGAGGCAAAGTTTCCTGTTAAATATTCCTACTTGTGGATGTAGCTCGTACTTTGGTGAGGTCTAGCATAGCAAATCAATCGAAATATGCTTCATTAAATCAACATTCCAGTGATAGCAAATCGAGGGATACCGCAATATCTCACGGTCAACCGTAACTTCTGTCATCCTGGAACTTTTCAGTGTTCATCATATTCACCTCGTTCCTTCCTCCCGTTTCCGTTCGAATATCCCAGATCAAGAAGCAACCACCATCAGGACTCGATAATGAAAAGGATAACCCAATTTTTTTTTTAAATAAGATTATTATAATAATTTTGTTTATCCAAAACATCAAACATCCCTCGTGGCGCAATTGGCTAGCGCGTTCGACTGTTAATCGAGAGGTTGGTGGTTCAAGCCCACCCGAGGGAGTTATTTTTGCACTTTACAGTATCCACATATTTGTGATTTCCTTCGCATCGATATGACAGTGAGAGAGACGTTAATGTGACAGCAAGGTTTGGTGGAAGGAGCGGTGGTGGGTGTGGAAGATGGGATTGATACGGTGGGAAGGCGACGAAACGCGTCAAGTGCGGGTACCACTTTGACAAGTCAGGTGAATGCGTGCCTCTTTTGGATTGAGGCGCGCGTCCGCCACAAACAGAGGTGAAGAAGCGCGATTGGTGAGGCTGTAACAAACGATATCAATACCACTTAGCACCACCTTCGTTTTCGTCATCCTACAGTTAATCAATACGGGCGATATATGCGATCTTAGAAAATGTCGAAATCTGATTTCAGCGTAACCTCAAAACCGTAGCAACAACTTCGGATTTTGCGCAAACAGCGATAACCTCAAATACGACACACTGCTTAAAGGGTTCTCGACACCGGCTCAACCGACCACCAATATCAAAACCCATCCTGCACTACTGAGCTACCTTCACCATGGCCAACAACTACGACGACACCAACCGCGCCTTCCTCCAAGCCCTCCTCTCCCGCGGCACCCTCACCTTCTCCGCCGCCCAACCCATCCTCGCCGCCATACTTTCTGCCCACGAAGGCGTCGAGATCCCTTACGAAACCATCACCATCTCCGACCTCGACAACTATATATCCGCCGCATCAGCAGCGATCTCACCTTTCGACTACGAAATAAGATCTGCGCAACATCAAGTTACAAAGGAGCGCTGGTATGCGATCGTAAATGGAGCGAGTGATGCCATGACCCAGCTCGCGACGACGAGAACCCCAGATGAGTTGGCGTTTGTGAAGAGGGTGTTAGATTTCATGTTCGAAACAAATAACACACAGAGAAAAGAGGTTATGGGCTTGAGTTCCATGGAGGCGATCAAACTCGCCAAACCCACCATCCAAGACCGCCGACGCAGCGCACAGGGCGAGTTGTCCGCCGACAACGGCCTAACCAGCTCCCAAGCTGAGAAAATCATGCAGTCGCTCACCGAGGGAGGCTGGTTAGAGCGCAGCGCCCGTGGTCTCTATACCCTCTCCCCGCGCGCATTGATGGAGTTAAAGGGCTGGCTGGTAGCGACGTACAACGACCCTGATACGGAGGAGGGCGAGTGGCAGCACATTAAGAATTGTGTGGCGTGTAAGAATATCGTGACCGTGGGGCAGAGGTGCACGGATGTGATGTGTAATGTGAGGCTGCATGAGATTTGTGCGAAACCGTTCTGGAGACAGAGAAGGAATGAGGTTGTGTGTCCGAGTTGTGGGAAGAAATGGGATGGTGCGTACTTGGGGGAGAAAGCGTTGGAATCGAGGAGGGGAATGGGGAGGAATCAGGTGGATGGCACGGATAGTGGGGAGACGGATCTTGATGGGCAGGAAGATGGTGTTGAGTCGCAAGATGAGCTTGCTGAGAACGGCGAGTAAGGTGGCGTTTGAAGATCACGCTTTGGTCCATGATTTTATCCACTCTAATATGGACTGCTTCTATTGGGCAGCCAAAACAAACTGCTCCGTTCCCTGATACGTCTTTTCTCTCAGTACTGGCGGGCTCATTTCGAGGAGTTCTGCTTGGTCGCCGCGGCTTTCCTCATCTGAATCCCAGCAGTCGTCAGCTGCCTCTCATATTGACGGCTTGCTTTATCTTTTACTTTCTCCAGCTCATCTCCGCTTGGGCCTTCGTCACCACCGATTGGATGGTTGTCCCAATCGGGTTTCGCCTTGAGCGTGGCTCCAACACGGCGACAAGTCTTGTGGGTGGCCTCTTGTCTGGAGTTCAAATGGAATAGTGTCCACATTTCACCATCCTTTTTCTGCACTGATCAGATTACGTCTCTCCATCAGCGAATGGGTAACATCCTTGAGCAGAATTGGACTCTCTGGAAGGACATGCGTCAGACGAAAAGACTGCAGAGGAGTTGACAAGAAGAGCGCTGCCTTGATTGATCGATTCGAGGACCTGTATAGAGTTTTCTCAATGAAATAGCAGATCCGACTGGAGTGATAGATGGGTTGACAGAAGAACGGGATGAGCTTGATAATGAGATCTACATTCTCGACCTGGAAGTGGATCAGCTCCGACTTCGCATCTGGAGTCTTGAGACACTCAATGACCAAAAAACTGCTGAGCGGCTCGCCTCTATGGACGAGATTAACCACCCTTGGACTGCGCTTGACCAAAAGAAAATCGATTTCTAGAATCTCAGCAATGAGGTTGATTGGTTGAGGGCGGAGAGTAAAGCGAAGAACACCAAGGTCAAGAATCTCAAAGATGAGATCAACAGGTTGACAGAGGAACGCGAAGACGAGGATATGGAGGATCGTCTTTGCCAGCATTTGAGAGCACATGCTTCATTTTGGCAATGACAGGCCCCCAAGGTCTCCTGAATTAGTCAGCTCACGCTATTCAGCTGGTCATCTTATCGAAGAGGCTGAGGGGGGAATCTTCTGACGCCGGACACCGAGCACAAAGACGAAGACGCCGCCTCAGCGTCGAAGACAACCTGTCCCCCCAATCTTACTTTTCCCAAGAGCTGGATGACGTCTTCATCTCTTCAGGCAGCCCATATAGCCAGTTAATCATTGACGAGGAAATGGTTCTTGGCAATGCTGTTGCTACTGCAATGAAGCAGGGCGAGATGACAGTCAAAGATGAAGACCAAGTCGAAGAAATGGAGAAGGTCGCAGATCTGGACGCCCCATCCGAAGTGGCAGGATTGAAGGTGTGCTTCTTGAAGCATAGCTTGGAGAAGGAAGGCAGAATGACGAAGGAAGTAGACAGTGGAATGAAGGAGTTGGTGAACAACTTTGTGGGTTTGTATCCGGAATGCACAAAATTGGTTGACCAGGGCCGCTCAGGCCACTGGATTGCTTCTTGCCTAATTGGGAGGCATCTTGAAGATCTGATGAAGTCAACGGCAGCGTCCCTCCCTTGCCCACGTTTATCTTATGCCCAGGATCTGTAGCTTCATACCGAATCTGGGGTTCGCACCATGCGGATGGCCTCTACCAACGTCTCATGGAGGCGCGAGATAACCGGGAAGTTAAAACAATCAATACCCCATTAATGGCTGCGATACTAGGGTGATTCCCATCCGAAGAGATTAACTATACCATGCCATTTGAGGAGAGCTTCTGCTATACTACAAAGCTCACCCGTCTTTAATCTCTCCTTTTGCAAGCGATTCGCAGCCGTCACTTTGTAAGGTCACAGTGTCTTGCTCACCAACAGATTGCCATAATGATTTCAGACCAGAAGTGTTTTCAGCATTTTCTATTCTATTATCTACGTCTAACCCTATAGAGTCCTATCAGGCACAGCATCCCCCTCAACCCCCACCTCCGCAATTCCCGACGCATGCGGCTGTCCAAACTGCAAATCACCCAGGAAATCCATCTGGCTCGCCAAATTTGCCAATCCCGGCTCCACACTCCCGCCCAGATCCGCATCCCAACTAAACTCTCCCTCCGCTTCCTCCTGCTGCTGCACCCTCGCCTTGACATTTCCCATTACACCACCCAGCACACCCTGATTGATCACGAAAGCAGTGAAGAAACCTAGTCCGAGAACGACGGAGCCGACGGACCAGAAAATCTCCTTGGAGAATTGGCGGGCGGCCAGGGATTGCACTGCGTATTCCTCAACGTGGTCTGGGTCAGTTTTTGCTTGTTCTTCCAGCGCGGCTTGTACCCTCCTTGCCCTCAGGACATCGCTTATAACCGGCACCGATTCTGCAACGTGGGAGCCCACCGCCTTCGCCACCTCCAGCAGTCCTCCAGCTTCTGGTGCCTGCCATGGCAAACCGTCTTTGCCTCTCGCTCTCTGTGACCTCTCCTTCTCCTCCATACTCGTCTCCCCTAACCCGGCATCTTGTAACGTTACCGGTCCACCGAAGAATAACCTCGTGGTGTCGTGCACGAATGCGCCCAGCATTTGAAACTCCCCTCTTATCGTCTTCGCGAGCCACGGCGATGGGAGGTCAGGGAAAAGCATAAGTGACAAATACGCCGTCGCCAAGCAATCTAATGACGTCGCCTTGCCCCCCACCAAAAACCTCTCCTGTCCCCTTAAATCCTGTAACGGCTTCAGAAAATCCTTCGCTAGGCCATGCAGCCTAATCTGGGCAGTGGACTCGACTGAGGATAATATGGAGAATGGGCTCGAGGTGGCGCGCTTGAGTGATTCAGGGATCTGGACTAAGTCGGGTTGTTTCTCTTCTACGGGATCGGAGTCAATGTCTAGACTCGAGAGGCCAAGGTGTGCGGTGCGCAGCTTCGCAGTGGCACGGAGCTGGTGGGGTGTTATCCAGCTTAGTGGGAAGGAGGAGAGTGTGCGGTGCAGGGGACGAGTGATAGCGTTGTAGTTCTCTGATGAAACGTATAATGAAAGGTCAAGTAACTCTTGTCCTTTACTTTCGATGAAGCTTGAGAACCTGCGTCAACTGGTTAGTCTCTTTCCTCAACCTCGCAATCCTTCAGCGTTGCACCCTGAGAGAGGGCAAAAAAAGATATGAGAACTACATACGCAACAACATCCGCCTTTTCCTCGCCCTCCAAGTCCCTATCCAGTTTCCAACTCTCGTCCAATTGCCCAAGGTAGTCAATGATATTGCTCCGTCCACCAATCCACAAACCTCCATTATTCAGTGCCGGCAGTTCACCAGTAGGATTCAGCTCTGCACTCGAGGCAATGAGTCTCCATTGGTCCCTTGGAACGCATTGGGAGATGTAAGCGATTGTTGCTAGGCATTGTGCGTCGATTGAAGGAAGACTGAAGCCCGGGCCGTAGACGTGGAGTTCTAGGACCATCGTTGTAATTCAGCCGCTTCGAAGCGGTACTTGCGCCGATCTAAGTCTTGGATATGTGTATAATAAGAGACACGTAGGAAAGCTCGAAAAATTAGTTGTTCTAGGCTGTGGTGTTTACGCGATACTTTCGTTGTCCAAGCATCCACACAGCTCCAAAAATGTCGCGGTTACATGACGCGCCGGAGCTGTGCTGGAGTTTTGTTTCTCCGTCGCATTTGCGCACTCTGTGTGTGGTACAAATGGCATTGTGCTGCACAATTGTTCATCTCGCTAAATGAACTACTTCATTATTGATGCTTCTAAACTAAGTCAAAAGAATTGGTCTAATTAACAGAAGAGAAGCATTCTATAAAGCGGCGCTGTCGATTTCTACATTTTCCGTGGTAGCATAGCTGTCACTTCCCATAATATCTTCATCCCCTCCATCCTCAAAAATTCCAGAGGGGTGGAATACACCTCGGTAGGACTGTGCATTGCCACCTACATGTGTTTTTACTCGTCCATTTATGAAAGACGCTTGTAAATTATTTTTCGGACGGACAGAATTGACAAAATAGACAAAGCTGCAGCAGTAGATTACTACTTCAAGTTTAGTATGCTCCCTTAACTTCTGGCGCTAAGCTTAACAAGTAAAAACAGGTGCTGTCCAGGCCATTTCGAGCTGACATGTCATCATCACCGCCCACAGCATTTTGCCTGGTTTACGTCCATTTTGCCATTAATTCTAAAAAAGAGGTAAATCCCGCATCCCTATCGGTAGGAACATCTCCGACAATTAGGCCCCCATCTTTCCCTTTTACCGCCATCATGTTTCCTCCTCGTGCCCTCAATACGCAGCTAAAGTAGCTCACAATCTCCCCGTTTCACCTCTAATGCACCACCTTCCCTGATATGATCTGCAACCTTACCCCTCTAAGCAAAACCCAAGTCTCAATCCAAGAAAGAGGACTCGTCAATAGGAGTGCATGCTCCTATTCCCAACAGCGCCATGATCATCAGGAACGCTTGTCAACCTCACGACAATCCATTGATCAACCGACAAGGAGGATGTTGCTCCGAGATTATGAGTTTGCTCTCCTCGCACTTAGTACAATAAGTTGCGTATGCTTGATGATGCTTTTCCACGTCTGTAGCGCTTGCGCCATGATTTCATTGCAGCTTGGTTGACGAGGAGTATTAGCTGGTTGCCGGCGCTAGGCAATGACGCGCCAGATCTCTTCTCAAACCAACTCTCATTTATTTTCCTTGGTGGCGCTTCCTCAGCTGGACGTTTCACGACTCCAAACACGCAAGGCCAAGCCGATAACAAGCCCATACCGCATCTGCTGTCGTGGCCTTCATCCAAAGTCGGATGCAGTCCTCGTCGCCAAGTAATCCTAATACACAGCACTCACTTTAATAAAACCTCTTGGCTAGTGACATAGTGGGTGGCCAAGCAGAGGCCTCACTGCATTACGACAGTAAGTCGGCCTCCTGATCCTGTCCTCATATGTAGTTTTAGGATAAGGAAGGGAAGGATGATAAGAATTCATATGAAGTGCATTGGACGGTGAGAAATGCATGCCATCACTCCAACCTCTATCCGAAACTTCGTGTCCACTGGGATATGCACGACATACTTGCATTTATCATTCCAAGATGGGTGCATGAGTCGATTGCCATGCGTCGAATCTGCTCTGTCGGCTAAGGCACTTTACTCGTACGCTTTGATGATGTATGAATAGACAAGAAATGAGTAGCTGAATAAGATTAATATGCGAAACAAAACTTTTGAGAATGAAGTGTTGAGGCTTGCACGATGATTGATAACTCGATCGCCTCGGCATCCGGTTGTCTGTGCGCAGGGCGAAGGGAACTTCCGCAACCGATGAAGCTGAAAACAATTGACATGCGCGGCAAAGATAGCGAGTAGACACGAAGTAGATGATAAGCAAGGACGAATAGATGTCCGTGCGATGCATTATGCTCAGGTATGGCAATGATAGATATGTAGTACACGATATTCTCCGCTCCCCCGTCGTCCAGTTCCAGCTTGGCACGACTCTTTCATAATTCAGATTCGCTTCGTAAACTCGCGCATCGCGATATGGTAGTGCATGAAGTGGAAATCCTCTTGAGGCCACTCTGCAGGTGTATTAAATGGGTCTATTCGACTCGTGTTAAGCCCAAAGTGAGCATGAAGACGAAGTCGGTTTGTGTGGTAGGATTGTAAACAAGATAGCAGCGTGGTGTTGCAGGCTGCCATCAGGCCATCCTGAGGTGTCGTTTTCGTGATCGTGATTGAGACGCATCTTGTTGTGGCGGTATAGTATTAGGCCGATGCGCTCGGAGTATTAGGTAGGTATTATGTCATTGAAGCCAAGAAACCTTATTGATTTGTCGTTGGTGTGTGGGTGCTTAATTGAGGGCAGAGGAGCAAAAGCGCTAGACAGTATCAAGCCAAGGAGCTGTAGCTACCCGACCTCCACGGTGAGTGTACAGTTGGTGGATGAGCCTGGCGCAGGAACCCGGAACATTGCGACCTCAGCCACGTACTTCTCGTATATTGCCTTGTCGCACACATGGCTGTTCAGTGAGAAGGTGTGGTCGGATTGGCGTCGCCTGACGGTCATGCGGCGCGGGCTGAAGACAGGGGTTCTGTGCAAGGTTGCGATGAAACCAGGAAATCGGAAATGCCGGCAGCGAGTCGAAGCTGAGAAAGCTGAGAAAGCTGACGTTGACTCGAAAACAATGCGCTGTTCAAATTCTCCGAAAGAAAGTTCTGAGCGAGTGTGCTTTGCTGGTTGATAGGCATCGTTGTAGCGAATGTTGCCCGAAACTAAAGTCGGGCCTTTCGTGCGGCGCCAAATGAATATGCCAGTGAGAAGCTTAGAAGGCGAACTCGGAGTGTGTAAATCGTAGTTACGTTGGTAGAAGTTCTCCAAGAGATCATCGGCCGCTACTTTGGAAGTGGCGGAAGAGGGCGGGAAGGTGGTGGACCTGGGCAAGGTGGGAGGTTGTTTGGGCGGTGCTGGGCTGGCATTTTGAAGGTTATTGGTGGGTGTGATAGTTTGGCGAGGGTGTTAGTGGTGATGGACGATGTGTCTGAGAGTGATAGATCGAGATGAGAAGATGGTAGACGTGTGATAGATATAGTCCAAGTCAAAATAAGGGATGTTTCGGTCTTGAGATTTGAGGACTTGCGTGGAGCTTGCTTTGATATATTTCTAGAAGGAAGAGATCGGGAAATGAGGGCAACAGTCATACTTATTTATGTGACCCATCTCCGATCTAGCTGAAAGCATGGCACGACCGAAAATCAGATTACATATTTCCTCAATATCACAAGGCTACGTATGCCAGGCCGCCAGCGTTCCCGCAGCTCATCATCCCCCGTCCGTACTCCATATCTCTGGGAAAGGAGAAAAGACGGCATGGTTTATCCCTGTCTTCTGGCAGCCGAGGCGGTCACCAGGTACGAAACTAAAAACGGAGGATAAGATGACATATGCGAGCAAAATCCCACGCTGCTCTTCGCATCTGGGCGTTTCAAGAGTTGAGCTTTGCCAGCTTTGGCACAGCGAGGTGTCCACAATGGGAGGCGGTATGTGGATAGGGAAGCAAGTGTGCAAGGGGTGTGGAGGCTGAGGAGATGACCGAGTGACGGAAGCATGACGGAAGCAGAGAACATTCCAAGGTGGAGTGTGCAAAGTGGAGTGTTGCGAATTGCGATGGAGTGGTGGAGCCAAGCGAAAATGAGACCTTGGGATATTTCGGTTGCCGCCTTACCCTCGGTTTTAGTCTAGGTACGACCATTCGGTACGGGATAGGCAGAGTTTTTATGCTGTGAAATTGAATGCCTGAGGCGACTAAGCTTGATGCCCCAGGCGACCAAGTTAGCGGTCTTTGCTGCGACCCCAATTTCCGACCCCGGCCATCAACAGATGTCCACTCTGCAGCCTGAGCTACTTTCGCTTATGAATTTCCACCTCATCACCTCTGCCCAAGGTTACCGATGGATCACCACCAACACTCAGCCTAGCCACCCTCTCCACATACCCACCATCCGCATCTTTAACAGGCACAATCCCCAATCCTAGATGGCCATCGGCCTCTCCCTGACTAGTAACCAATTCCAGCTCCGGCTCTCCCACCACCTTTCCATGTTTCTGCAACGCATTCGGATCAACATTACTCTGCGTAGGCGTCAACTCCCCATCCTCATCCTCCACCGGCGTCGGCAGACTAAACTCCTTGGAATCGCCTCTGATGTGACTCTCTGACTTCAGCCTGCCAACCACAGGATTCAAAGTCGGCCTACTAGGACCGGAAACCGAGCGTCGGGAATTCGTCCTCTGAACGTGAGGATGCGTGGCGCATTTACCCACGATCTTCTCTGTCCAGTTCCATCCTTGCTCATCCTGCCTGATATTCGGATTACTCGCCGTATGCGGCAGCGGCAATCTAGCCGGTGGGCTGCCTGTTGCTGGATCGAACTCGCTCTCGTTGTCCGAGTCCATGAAGTCGTTGTCTGACCATTGTTGCGAGTCCATCGTCCGCGTTGTCGTTTGCAGCGGCTGTCTCCCTTTGCTGATCTTCAGATCAGAAGGTTGACCAAGAGTAGGAGACTTTTGCTCAACAGCAGAGGTATCTCTCGGCTGCTGGCCACTAGTGGTTCGTCTATGTGCTGGGTTCAAAAACTGATGTTCAGCCGGCTCCTGCTCACCATTTCCTCTCTGCCCAGCTTCATAATTGACTTCTCTTCCATGCGCGGTCGGAGCTTCATTTGCAGCCTTAGCCTTCTCCTCGCCTGTTTCCTGGCTATCTGGTACTCTCGAAACTTCGAGGTCAGAGAAGTGCGTATCACAAAGATGCTTGACGACTGGCCATCCGTAAGCATTGGCGAACTTTCTGCGCACGATGATGTTGTTGTGCGCATCAGGTTGCAGTCTGACCAATACCTTTCGCCAGGAGAGATCGCGATGATAGGCTCTTGCGATCTTCTCTTCGACTTTGAGGCCTGAGGTCTCATCTTCGAATGTGCCGCTTCGTGAGCCTTTGAGTGTATCTACAGACGCACCGCTGTCAGTGGATGCCGATGATGCCAAAGAATCCTTGGACAAGCTGCTCTCTGTACGACGACGCAGGAGTGAAGGCGAGTTCTTGCGTCGCGGCGGAGCTGGGATGTCTTCAGGATGGTACACACGATCGTGGAAAATTGTTCTTGGTCTTGAGCTTGGATCTACCAAGAAGCTAAGTGGTGGTAGCGGTGGTGCCAGGAGGTCACCAGCAGCTTCGAAGAAGGAAGTCTTTGGTGGTGCTGTAGCTTCTGTTTCTGAAGGAGCTCCAGCGACCTTGGGCTTCCCGTCAGTGCCAGTTGAGTTAGTGGTTGACTCTGGCTGTGAGGATGCCAAAGAGGTAGACGAGTCAAAATTCATAGTTTGACTGCGTTGGTAAATCTTCCGTTGCTTCGATCCACTCGGTTTCGATGGCTTAGGAGTAAAGAAGTCCATGATTGTGTCCAAAGGACCTTTAGTCGTAGCCGTCGGCGCCACATCACCATCATTCTTCTGTTGTCTGAAGTGCACAGATTCGGGAAGTCTGAGATCCTTGATATTGGCAGTATCCGCGTCGATAGCATCTGGCGGAGGTTGAGGCACCACATCTCCCTTACCCTGCCTTATTGGCGTGTTGCTACCATCTCCGTTCTCGTCGCCATTCGAGTCGGGCGAAATGGTTGGATCAGCATCCTCAGCCTCTTGTCCCTCCATCTCTCCAATCCATTTCTTCCTCGCAGCCGCACTACTATTCTGCCCTGTGAGCTCTTGCCATCCCCAGTTCGCCATCGTGCCCACAACTCCATTTTCTCTTCTAGCCTTCTCCACTCTGCCCAAACCCTGCCAATCCAGAAACAGCAGACAACTCGTCCTCAAAGGCACAATCCCATCATTCACCACATTAGAGTACACCGTCCTATTCCTAAACTTCTTCAGCGCAACATGCGCTGGTCCAGTCGGTAGGATCCTCAGCAATGGTTTCGATCCCGGATCCCGGGGTCTCTCCGCTTTATGCTTAGCGCCTTCGCCAATACCGCTAACCAATGCGCCCCAGCCAGAACGCGCAATGTTGGGTGCTCGCCACGTAAGTCCCAAGTCTTGGCCTGTTCGTCCAACCAATCCAAAGTCCAACGCAAACTTAACGTATAGAGGGTTTTCGTTGCTCAGTCCCAAAAAAGGCGTTGCCAAAGTAATAAAGTTTACGCCTCTGATCTTATCAAAGAAGTCGGGAGAGTGCTTTTGTATGTAGGCCACAGCATATGTCTGTGTCAAGCCGCCAAGTGAGTGCGCTATAAAGCTTATACTCGTAATCTTGTATGCAAGCTTCTTGTCGTCCTCGCTAATCGGTTCAGAACGGATACTGCTATGCGAATGTGCCTGTTCGCCGATCTGTTCTTCCTCCTTACTATTATCGCGCTTGACAGCTGTCTTTACCATTTGGCTTGGTGTCCGAGCAACAGAGCGGAAAGGCTGATCAGGATATGTCATGGCGAGGACATACTTTGCTAACCGTTTGCCAAGGTATTTGATACCTTTCTCTGTCCGTACTGCATTGCCTGAGAAGCCTCTTACGATTACTTCTTCCTCGTCTTCAGACTCATCAAGGTCTTCTTCCTTTTGCTGGGCTGGCGGCTTCGTATTTTCAACTCCATCTGTGCGCTCATCTCCATGCTGTTCATCATTTGATTTTCCTTCAGCAGCAGTTCTTTCTTTCTCCTCCCGCCGCCTTTCTGCTCGTCGTTTCTTCGCCTCCGCTTTCGCTTTTTGTGTCGCCCCATCTATACTCTCTTTCAGGTACAGCATATCCGCTCCCAAGTTACTGTGCAAACCATGCGTCACAACCACAAGATGCACTTTCTTCTGCTTCCTTCCGCGTATTCTCTCTAACCTTTCTTTCTCAAGTTGTTCCCTTTCTTCCATGCTGTTTCTCATGCCCAACTTTCCTTCCCTGGTCTTCGGCCTCTCAGCTGCCTCATCTTCCCACTCCGGCAATTTCGGACAATTCCATAGCGCAGCCGTATCCTCAACCTTCAGCTTAATCGCTCTCGAGTAAACACCCTTCATATGCAGCCTCTGGTGTCCGCCCTCCACCTCATTCTTCCCAGTATGGTCCTTCGCCTCCCCCGGCTTAACAGAATTCGCCTTGATATTCAGGGTCCCCATCCCGCTCCCAAGTCCCAGATTCATGCTCTTCTCATCTCTCCCAATCAACACCTCATAATGCACCGCCGCGCTCGTCGAGAATATAACCTGTGACGCGACCTCAATGACCCAGCTCACACTATGTGGCTTCTCCTCTTCATTCCCCCCTATGCCTTCCACAACCTGGCCCTGTATCTGAGCGGCCTCGGCAGCACCGCCGTGATATGATGTATCCCCTTTCCCAGCTTCTGCGCGTACGGATTCCGGCACATTCAACCTCGCAGACCAACTCGCGCCCGCTTTAAGATTAGGCTCAAATTCGGGGACACCCCACTGCCTCATGCCTTTCCATTTCTCATCTGTTATATATCCCGATGGTGCAGCAGAGATATACAGCGTATACGGTCCATGTACAAAGGCAGCGCGTAGTGCTATAGCGGAGGTGTTGCGAATCTTGAGGTAGAGTTGAGGGGGCGAAGGGAGGATCGGGTCTAAGGAGGGTGTATAGGTAACGGTGTAGCGGATTACTTCGCCGACTTTGAGGGAGCCGGTTTGGTGGAGGATGAGCATTGTTGCTGTGCTCTTGGTATTTTGTTGGCGTAGTTGTTTCTAATCGTATCTCGTTCGCATCGAGGGGTTCTGATGTGATTAGTTGGTTTATGCCCGATAGGCTGGAATTTCTAAATATTGTAGTTGCTCTTGAGTCATTGTATTCGTCCCAAAAAATCACGCACACATGCGCCGGTTATGCAATTTGTGAAATAATCGTGTACAAAGTGTCTAGGGTCGTCTGCTTACACGCGACACATGCTCGTGCTGTTGCTTCTCAAAATGTTCCTGGCCGTTCCAGAACGGGGAGCGCGGAACCTGGGGCGAATGACGATAGGTGTGGCTAGTGAGTGGAATGCCAAGAAAACCCCAGAATTCCTGTGGCTTGACAGCTTGGCAGCATTGTTGATGTTAGCGGAGCCTGGTCAAGAAAGAACCTAATCAAGTTTGATAGATCAGCACCGGAAAGAATTGTACTGTGAGGTAAAATCATACTTCACCATATCTACTAAGTGGAAAATCTACAACCCATCAAACCCGGCAACCCGGCTCCCCTCTTCATCTTCTAATTCATCTAGAACCTCGAGATATCACGTCCAAACACCCAGTTAATCGCCCAATAAACAGGAATAAGCACCTTATTCCTCCACGAAATAGTCTTGGTCAGATACGCTCCTCTCCAAATAACCCACGCAAGCCATCCTCTAATGCCACTTCCAGTACCCGTTTGCATAATACCCTTCCACCCACCAAGATATGCCATCATACCCAAATTCCTCCAACGGAAGCCACGAGTGCCAGGGTGATTCAGAGAGTTCTTGTTCAGATGTTTAGCTAGCCAGATGGCCTCCTGACTGGCCACCTGAGCAGTAGCCGGAAGAGGGCCAGTAGGAGGAATCGCGACGTCGCCGAGTGCAAAGACGTTTGAGATTGTTGCTGCTATGACTGGCGTCGTCTGGGTCGCCTCATCAGACGTAGACTGTTTCTGTCCTGGCATAATCTGAAGACGGAACTTCTCATCAGTCATCAAGGCGCCAGTCTTTGGGTGACGGTTGAGATGCCATTTTGCAGCCTCCGGATTCGACATCTCTACACCTTTGTGCGAGAAGCCATTTCCATTGGCGTTCGATCTGTCTTTGCTAGGTGGCAAGATAGCACCAGCTGGGTAAGGGATGTCCGAGTCAAGCATCTTACGAATGAAAGGATTCATCATTAAACCGGTTGACCACACGCACATACCAACACCGATGTCCCCATCTTCTTTGGTGTTGAGAGTATAGCCTTCGTGGAGGAAATCCTCGCCCTCTTTTCCTACTTCTTTGACCGGTAAGCCACGCTTCAGCTCGTTAATGTGATGCGAGGTCTGAACCTCAATGCCATCGCGCTGGAAGTGGTTGAGTGCGTATTCGCTTAGCGACTTGTCGAACATACTCAAGATTTGTGGCGCGACATCGTAGATAGTGATTCTGACATAATTGATTAAGGAAGGGTAGTGGCGCTGCAGGTCTTCGTTGCAGAGATCGAATAGTTCGGCGCTGAACTCGACACCCGTTGGTCCTCCACCTACCACTGCGAAGTGGAGTAGTTGGCGACGTACAGACTCGGGTATGCTTGGCAGTGCTGCCTTTTCAAAACAATCCAAGATGCGCGTGCGAATTGAGCGGGCATCGCCAACGTCTTTCAAGAAGAGTGCGTTCTCTTTTACACCGGGTGTGTTGAAGGTTTGCGAGTAGCATCCTACTGCGATAACCAGCTTGTCGTATTCAATGTCGAATGTCTTCCCTTTATGTCTTCTCGTCAACGAGTAATCATGGTCTCCTGGTAAAGGAGCCGTGGACTGCGGCTCTGTGGCATTCTCCTCTACGGTGATCATTTGACGATCAAAGTCTATGTTATCTCCCCAGCCTTGGAAGTACTCGATCTTTTTGTCCCCACGTCCGCGACCACGAACGGACTCGATTGCGTTGCGGAATTCGAGTGTGCCGACTGCTGTTGAGGCAAGTAGGGGTGTAAAGACGAAATATGATCGTGGGGAGATAACGACCGGCTGGTATTTCGTTTTATCTAGGCGTTGACAGAAAGTGAAGCCTGCCCATCCAGAGCCTAGGATGACTACTCGTTCTCGGTCTAAAGAGTGTTAGAGCTTGATATCAGATAGTTGAACGCAATGAGTTTTACCCCCTTTTCGCAGATCCAGTTGCACTGTTGATACCCTTCGTCTAGCAACTTCTTTCACTTGCGATGCATGGTACAATTGAGCTCCAGCTCTTTTTGGGACAGCACTTAAAGGAGCCATAATTGCAACGCAAGAGAAGAAGAAAGAGCAAATTATAACTGGGAAAGAAGGGTTATATGTATAAGTAGGATCTAGGGAAAAACAATTGAAACTGATCTGTTATCCATGTGATGCCAAAAAGAAAAATGAGCGAACGATAACTCACCGGGCGTGGTACCTATTCAGGGTCTCCTACGACATAGCTCCACTAAGTGCTATGTTTATGACCATGGAACCAGTCATACCGTTCCGGACGTAAGCTTCGAGCTATCAAGCTCCGATATAGGTGTTTGTGTGATTAGATCGTCGGTTTGAAGGTATCTCAAGAGAGAATTTATGGAGTGCCGTAAGTACCGTGGGAGAAACGGAAAAGGCGTTGCTTTGTTGTCACCGTGCGATCCGAGGTATCGTGGTAGCCTCGACGGTTATCTAACAAGGTTACGACGAGGCTGAACTCCGTCACGTCAACAACAAGAACATTGAGCTTTACATTTCCCTGTAACACATGCCAATCTACTCGCAAAAAAAAGTTGTAGAAACCCCAAGGATCCCACAGTGTCATCTTAAGGTTGAACCTTTAGTTGTTGAATACACCGGCTGACGCCCAATTTATTCCTCAAACACCCGACATCTCTTACAGCTTCCGGCATAAGACCTCAATTCAGACAAAGGCTCCTCAACCAATCAATCTCTTACCAGGCTATTACCAGCTTCTCTACCCATTGAGAGTTTCATTACTACTTTCACTATGGCACCCATCCGCCGCTACCTCGGCATAACACCTTATTCCGTCCTCGAAGTCCGCATCTACCTCGACACACCCTCCCTCCTTCCCTGGCTCCTCAACCCCCGCCTCAACACCCTAAACAACGTCATCGAGTCCGTCCGCCCACTCGTTCTCCCCAAGCTCCGCGAAGAAGCCTTACGCTCACAAATCAAGGGCAAAGGCAAAGGCAGAAAGAAAGGTGTTAGGGATGTCGTCACAGAGGAGGACTTCGAGGTGTCTGTGTTTCTGACGGAAACGAGTACTAGACATGCTATTTTAAAGAGGATTAAGACGTTTAGGGAGCCGAAGGGTAAGAGGAGGGCGGTGAATATCGATGCGTTGACTGGGAATACGGCGGAGAATGCGATGGATGTTGATGCTGCGCCGGGGATACTTAGAGAAGAGGAGAGTGATATGGCGGATTTGACGCTGGACTCTATACCTGCCGCATCTGCACAGGCAGATGAAGAACCTACAAATGAGGAGGTGGAGGGAGGTGACGATGATGATTTGGTAGAGACGCAAGATCCGAATAATTCAGCATCATCACCGAGACGGTCTACACGAGCACGGTCGAAGCGACCACGAGCCTCACCCGATGCAGACGACAATGCTGAGGACTCATTATTCGTCTCACAACCCCCCCCATCATCATCAGGCTTCGCTACCCAACCACTATCGAAACGATCCAAACCAACCACAGATAACGAGGAGCTAGAGCTATCAGACGACAAGAAGAAGATGGCTATGAAGACCACATATGATGGATATGCCATATATGGTAGAGTCCTGTGCCTGATTGTCAAGCGTCGAGACCAGCTAGACAAGAACATCAGTGGTGGGCAGGCAAACATGGAGAGCTGGATTGCTAGTACGCAGGCGCCGCCTAACGAAGAGAGTTAATTTGCTAGCTTGACAAAGGGATTCTCGTAACATTCCAAAGCACCAAAATGATTAGAAAGATTTGAGGCATTTGAAACACCCTGCAAAGTCTTCTGGCGGTCTTCGGACCAGTTGGCGCTGCCGGAAAATAAGAGGAAGTGTCGAAAGCTCTCATCACCTTCTTCTGGACTTCTACACAAACTTCTAGCCCCCAAGTGGCGTTAGGATATGAGCGAGAGTTATAACAGTAGTACAGCCACGAGGCATTTCAAAATCGATGAAACAAACTTGTCTATTGATGATCAATGATTACATTCGAGAAGAGGAAAACAACCGTGATGAGGTGTGCCCTCGCTTGGCTCGGCTCGACCATTTCTCTAGCACATAGCTACTTCGGGAAAAAGGCGGGAGACTTCTTAACACTCAATTTCGACGCGCGTTAGTAGCCAACCGTACTCAGAATGTATAAGGGCGTCATCATTAACTGCCATGCTTCATGACTCCATAGCCGGGTGGCGAAGTAGAAGCCTGGGGTAGATTGTATCTTTCACACTTCCACACATCGAAAATGAATGGTATCATGCCCTTTTCCACCACAACCGCAACCTCGCCCGGTCGACTTACTCCTTGACCGGCACCGAGTTGCCGCCGAAGGTTACCATCTTGGTGACGACGAACTCTTCCCACCCATCTGCTCCTTCACGTCCAAAGCCGGACTCCTTGACTCCTCCGAATGGTGCTGCGGGATCACTGATGAGGCCAGTATTAACACCCACCATTCCAACCTCAAGTGCTTCCGCAACACGGAAAACCCTCTTCAGATTCTCACTGAAGAAGTATCCGGCGAGACCAACGTCCGCGTCGTTAGCCAACTTAATGACTTCCTCCTCAGAATCGAACTTGAAGAGCCCAGCAACCGGCCCGAACGTTTCCTCGTGAGCGAGAGCCATGTCGGCATTCATCCCACTAATAACCGTAGGAGCATAGAAGTTTGGTCCCAAGTCAGGTAACTTCTGGCCTCCAAGCAAAACCTCTCCTCCCTTCTTAACAGCATCCTGAACATGCTGGTCCACCTTGTCAATAGCCCGTGAATGAATGACCGGGCCGTGCGTGACGCCCGCCTCAAAACCGCCGCCTAGCTTGAAAGCCTTGACTTTCTCAACAAAAGCGGACACGAACTTGTCGTAGATACCACTCTGGACGTATATCCTGTTCGCACACACGCAAGTCTGGCCCGAGGAGCGAAATTTAGAGGCAATAGCACCAGCCACGGCGAGATCGAGGTCTGCATCATCAAACACAATAAAGGGGCTGTTGCCGCCTAGCTCAAAGGATAGTTTCTTGAGCGTGGATGCTGACTGCTTCATCAGTAGCTTTCCGACACCGGTGCTGCCAGTGAACGAGATCTTCTTCACAGTCTGGCTCTCACACAACGTCGTCCCGCACTCCGGTGTATTCTCCATGGACGTCACGACGTTAAAAACACCCTTTGGCATCCCCGCTCTCTCGGCCAACTCAGCGAGTGCGAGAGCGGAGAAAGGCGTCTCACCCGGCGCCTTAATGACAACTGTACATCCCGCCGCAATAGCAGGCGCAGCCTTCCTCGTAATCATAGCACTCGGAAAATTCCATGGCGTAATCAGTCCCGCAACACCAATCGGCTCCTTATATGTCGCTACCCTATTCCCGGGCACGCTTGCTGAGATAGTCTGGCCACCAATCCTAGGCGCGGATTCGGAAAACCACTCCAAGAAGCTCGCTGCATAAGAAGCCTCACCCTTCGCGTCTCCCGAAGGCTTGCCGTTCTCCCACGTTATGAGGGTCGCGAGATCGGATTGGTTCTCAATCATCAAATCGTACCACTTGCGAAGAACCTTTGACCTGTCCCTGCCGGTCCAGGTCTTGAAGGTCTTAAATGCTTGGGCTGCGGCGTCGATGGCGAGTTCGGTGTCTTCTTTGGACATTTCGGGAACGGTGCCGATGAGTTTGTGGGATGTTGGATCTGTTAACCGGTTAGAATCAATAAAGTTGAGGGTTGGAAGGTAAAGGTTGGCGTACCGTGGACCTCAAAGGTCTTTCCCGATTTTGCTGGGACCCATTGCCCGTTGATGTAGGCGACGTCTGTCTTTAGCAACGATGGATCGTTGAGTTTTGGGACGGCGTGCTTCATTGTGGATGCCCTTCGTGAATAGAGTGCTGGGAGTGTGTATTGTTGGAATCTTGAGCGCTTAACTAGTCTTGAAGTCTTATGTAGAAGTCCGCTCATTTTTAAGCTGCCTCAATGGAAGAGCGCAGAGAGTTATAGAGTGTTTCAATGCCGAGGCTCTTATACCATGCCGTTATATGCTTGGCGAGGCGCTCTTAAGAGAGTGTGGTATGGAATTGGTGAGATCAGAGACGAAGTGAAGACTGTGGTTGGAAGGGGCGATGCAGGATTACTGTGAGGGAAAGAGGAGAATATGGGTGTATGAGAGGGAAGTTCAATTGGAGTTTCGGGTTGGTTCCTCTTCGTGAGGAGGGGAAGCACTCGTTTATGAGCGGTGACGTCTGTGACCCGGCCTACAAGGCTACACATTCGGCCAGGGGTGTCGGCGTCACCAGCGCCGCCTTTGCCGCCATCACACAAACCTCCCTTATCATATAGCGTCAACTAAGCCACCACAACTTTATATATGCGACTTCTGAGCCATGAATCTCTTGTCGGATTGAACAGCCTCATACTGCTTCAATACTAGAGTCATAGCAAAGTAGCACGGCCGTCTACCAATGTAACACATCTTGAATTATGTGTTCTAGCGCGTTGAGATATCTACTGGAGAAGTTCTCTGACGCGATTGGCCGTTGCAAAGAAAGTTTTTGCCTTTGACCGAGCCGGAAAGACTTGGAAACTTGGTAAGTGTTGAAGGCTTACAAAGATACGTAGCTCAAAGCAACCCATATTCACAGTCTCAGCTCCATTTGGAGCTACATCATACCCAGTTGTATCTCCTGAACAAGATCTTGACCGACGAAGGAAAGTCAGCCAGTAGCGACTATGAGAAACATCCTCCCAGCGGACCACGAGCCAATTGATCCGGATGGATATAACGAGGCATGCCGACTACCGAGCATATACGGCTTGAAAGGTGCCCACGAGTTTGTCCGGTCGCGTGAGGTATATCCAACCTGACAGATCTGAAAGCTCAAAGTGGCCGTTCTTATAACAGCCAGTGGGATGACGGCAATAACCCAAGCTTGAGATGATCCTCGGTCCAGAAGAATAAGCAAGTATTCTATGAGTTATGTGATATTCAGTGAAAGTGCCTTGCCAAGAGCTGGACACATCGAGCTGTCTTTGAGACTCAGCCATGCCAGTAATTCAATCCAGCTGCATTCTGGTGACAGAGGGATAGAACGATGTATCGCGCCTAACAAAACTTTAAATTTGAATGACGCCTTTGGCGCAAAGTCCAGGTCTCAGTTTCTCGTCTTCTCGTTGTGCGGCCAACCGACTCTCGTAGGTTTTGAATCGTCTCAGGAGCATAAAGGAGGAGAACCTTTTGGGTCTCATCAACTCTGGATTTGGAC
>WCAA01000091.1:0-88669 GCA_010623925.1 Antarctomyces pellizariae
GCCCTCTCTGAAAAGAGGGAGGGCCAGAGATCAGTTTATGGAATATATACCTGTTTAAAGGAGTCGATATTGCAGTCTTAGCACTCTGTCTATAACAACCGTCACACCAACCTCCCTATAAACGGTTGGCTTTTTGCGGTGGAACTTTTAGAGGTGCTTCTTTATCCCTCTAACCACTTGGGCACACCTACAGCATGCCTCTGCGCATAGCAAGACTGCAAACTTAGCGTTCACGGCAACCAGGTATGCTACTGACGGTGGTACCTCTAACGTCTCGGCCCCTTCATTGTTCGCCATTTTGACAAGCATTTCTCTTGTTGTTAGTCTGGCATGCTGCGTCGGTTGCCGCTGTGACTTGACTCATAATAGCAAATTCACGGCATCATTTTCCCGTCTTTGTAAAATTCATTCCCCACGTGATGGCCGGCATATGGCATATTTTCTGCCGCTCCATAGTATTCCCTCGTAGACTTGACGTTCTCATTTTGCCGTGGTTGCGTCCGACCAACTGCGCAGATTAGGCCATTTTTTACGTCGTCAACAACACCCTGACAGAACTACGACACAGAACTGGCCCCCTGTTTCCGCCCGCCACGGAGGTCGTATGTTAGAGCCGGAGCGCCTATAAATTTGCACAATTGAGGCAATCAGATATATTCAATTTATTGTACTCATAATTGAAATGCCGCGCTTTTGGCTGCTGCAGCATGGCCCTACCAGCCTAATTTTCGCCCGCTAAGCCTAATTATGAGTATAATTAGGGGAAACTAGTGTTAGGGCCTGCTCGGATCTGTTGGAGCAGGGCCACATCAGCCTCCTCAAGGAAGACAGTATTGCCCGGGTAATCCAGCCACAAGCGCCCAAGGCCGTCGACGTCTAAGTTGTTTCTCAGTTGCCAGGCTTGCATTGCCACTAAGTCACGGGCGCCAAAGAGCAGCTTGTTGTAGAGCAATACATGCGCCTGCCGGTACTCTAACGTCACCAGTGATGATACCTGCAACATCTACAGCTTGAGCCCGCGGTACTTCACCGTCTGCCCATCCAAGGACCAACGTGCAGCATGCTTTGTCATGACCGCCTTTTCAACCTTGAATAAGTAGAGCCACCACTGCAAGATGTGGTCAAAGGGAGTCTCAGCGAACTACTGGAAGAACTTCTTGCAGATCATTGTCAGAAGGACAGGGATCCGCTTCTTGTTTCCCTGCTCATGGAAGCACGCGTAATTAAGGATGACTAGCTGAGCAGTTTACGTCAGCGCCAACAAGTAGCCATTAAAGTTTCCTGGCTCTTGCCAAAGCCCCCCGCCCCGCTGGCTCAGCATTGCATAGAAGCTGAGCACCACAGAGTAGTATGGCTTGCTGCCAACAGTGTGGCATATGAGAGCAAAATAGAGCCAACGCACAGAGTGCTTCAGCTTTTTCTCATTGCTAGCATCCAGGGCGGCAAGCACGTTGTCACCTGCCTGCCTCTGCTGCTTTGTCTGTTGAATAGCCTCTCTTGAGAGCACTTGATCCGGCTGTGTCCTGGTAAAGTGTCCGTCTGCACTCTGTAGCATGCGGAAGTAGTAGGCTAAAAGCTTCCTAAACGTTGAAAAGTACTTTGCAAGCGTCGACAGATTTTTGCGCCACCAGAACCTATCTGCTGAGCCTAACGCGCCCTTGTAAAACCTGCTGAGGCTGTTTGCGCGCCGCTGCGTTATTTTTTGCTCTGGCAATGTCTCGCTGCAGAGTCTGTAGGTGTCTTTGAGTACAGACTCAGCTGCTTTGCAAATTTGTGCGAGGCTGTCCTCGCTACTGCTGCTTTCAATGTTGCCATCCGGCTTTGGCAGCTAGTAGAAGCTTTTAATTTCTTTGTCCAGCAGGCCAATGAGGTGTAAAAAAAAAGCCCGTTTGCTCTAGCCAGGGCACCTTTGACGTCTTTGAGTCGAACTTCTCGGCAATGCCGCTCTTGTCTTAGTTAACGGCCTCCTGCTTTGCAGCTGCAGTGTTGCCCTCCAGCCGAGCAAACAAGTCACTCACTGCCTTGACGGCTGCACTGCTCTCACTGCGGCTAGCGCCACTCTCATGGGCCAGGTCCCGGCCGCCGCTCACAGGGAAGTAGTCGATGAGAGACCTAGCCATGAAATAAGTCTGAAGCAGGCAGCTTTGCCACATTGGCGCCAACTTGTGCTCTTTAGCGCTCTGTCCGTGGCAGCTTGGGACGTGGTTGTGCAAGCGGAGAAGGTGCGTCATATAGAAGGCATTCTCCGGCCCGCAGAGGAGACAGCAAAAGCTGGGCCGCACCTGGAGCTGCTCATGCAGCAGGACTGGCTCTCTTGGCTTCTCTCTTTTCAGCGCCGCTGCGTTGCGCAGTGTCAGCGCTTTGGTGTAGACAACGTACACCTTCAGCTCCTTGCCCAGCAGACGGTGCGGCGCGCCCCTCAGGTGCCGCTTGATACTCTTGCCGCCGGGTACCAGGCACAACTGGCAGCGGCGGCAGGCGACCATCCGGTGCGAGGCGTTGTAGACGAGGTTGCCAAACGACGACATTGGAGGAAAAAGATAGAGGCGGAGGTAGGAAGGGAGGAATGGCCGCCGTAGGTGCCTCTGCAGGAGAGGGGTAGGGGAAGCTTTTCACGCCGCAATGAAGCCTTTCACGCCGTAAGGCCGTGCTTGCGTGCAGCCGCCCCGCACGGTTGCACGCGAGGCTTGTGCCCGCCCTTTCACGGCGTAAAAGGCGCGTTGCATAAGTGGTAGGCGCTTTTGCAACAAATAAATATATGTAATTTGTTTCAGTCTAGCTCGCGTTTTTTTTCCCGTCCGTTTATGCGCCCAGGTGCCTAAACAAGCAGCTGCGCTTTTGGTCGCTGCTGCGCCGCCTCACTACGCAATTCCAGCCCCTTTATGCGCCTTTGGGCGCCTAAACCAGGAAACTATAGTTAGGAAGGGCAAGGAATCCCCCAGCGGTATCCTGGCGGGCGGCCGAGCGCCAAGTGTGCTGCCGTGCGCGCGGCGGGAGCGGTATCCTGCCAGGATACTGCCGGCCTCTTGGTTAGAAGGGCCTTTGCAGTTGTCGTCATCAGGAACTCCACATTGAAGAATCAGGACTTGTGCAAGGCGAACGGTTGAGTGGCGTAGGTTATCTTTATTCTGAGTCAATTGCCAATTCCGCTTTTTCGGTAAGCCAGCGGATTCTGAATGAACGGTTCAGCAATGTGGTATATCTTCTCTGAAGCTTAGCTACGTATGCTATTGCAATCCACATGTTTTGCCGATAATGACAGTTTTCATACTTGCAGATTCCAAGTAGATCTGGCTAGTGTACATGCTACTTTTCATTCTAACCGAGGTGGCAAGGGCCCCAATGGAGGCGTTGACACTGGCACAGCCGCACAACGGTCTGAGACGGATGTGGGTCTAAATGCAAGGACATCTAAGCTAACGCAGGACTTGCATAAATAACGCGGTGAAAAGGGAATAAACCGTATTCCACTCTTTGCTAAGACCGCGCATTTTTTTCAGAAATTTTTGATTTCATTTTTTTATTGGGTGTCACTTGCTTACTTCGCCTCCTTCGACTGTTATTGACAATTGCTGCTTTGCATCGTGTAAGTGACTAGCTGGGCGCGCGGTATGCAACGGAGTAGGTAGAACGAGAGTACCAAAAGTCTTAATTGCTTATTTATCTATTTCTATGGTCTTTCTCTCTTTCATGTGCACGCATCACCAGTGCCGTTTGAGGTCGGCAACTTGCGGTTGCTACTCTTGAAGGCGCTTATTGTTTGTCTTGTCCGAGGACGCGGGACTGTCATTTGATGTTGAGATATACTGATCGACAGCGTCTCAAGGGTATCAGAGAGTGATCGGTGACATTGAGACGATCAATGACACTCATTATATGACGGGGGACGATCATCATATCAGTTGAGATTATGATGTCCGCCCACAAATTAGATGGCGGACCTCTTTGCTCCCCTAATTCATTCAGACACAGTATATATATCATGAAGTACGTGGTAATAGTAGAGAGATAACCATTTTAAATACATTCTTCTGGAGTCGTTGATCAAGATACAATTGTGACATTGCGAACCATCCAACATTTGACTGCGGAAGCAGTCTCCCGTTCAACACTAACACCTATGTTAAAAACACTACCTTGTACGAACGCCTGCGGCCTTGTTGCCCTGGCTCTAGGCCGGTCGAAGTAGCATATCTCTGATGGCCTAGCATAACATTAAATCTGGGTTCAGCGGTATGCCATAGTCTTAGTGTCTCTTTGATCAAACAGCCATACCCACGTGCGGGGAATTGGTGCCAATGGATTAGCGGCTCTCAAAGTATAAAACAACAAGGACGCATTTACAGCGTTGAAATATACAAGGAAACTCCATCAATTGTCAAGCACTCCCATTACACTTGTATTACCTACAATGCATTGCAATCTTTTTACTGTGGCTGCATAGCTATCTCTATGTCTGGCAAGGCCAGGCGCCCAGAGAGCAAGTGCGATTGCGGCTGCTGCCACTTCCACCGCCGCTGCATCGCCAAAAGGTATCATGCGTGACGGCATCAGTTTTCTGAGTGGCAACACTCCTGGATACCTTCCAGCTTTCAATTCCAGCCTGTACGGCACCTTGTGGTTCGACGCTGACGGCCATGAAACTTGCGCGGAACTTGCTGCATTTTGGGATATTACAATGGAGGACTTTTAGATGGGTGAGTTGAAACCCGATGCTGGTTTGGTGATCATGGAAACACTGGTAATGGCATTGCTACGTAAGTACCAGGTAATCTGTGGGCCTTCATTATATTTGTTAGCTGATTCTTATCCTCACAGTCTTTTGCCACTGCAGCCAAGCATTGTAACCAACTGCAATCTCTTCTATTCTGTGAAGCAAAACGAACATTGTAGCAATATTGCTGCTGCTTATGAAATTACAATAGAGCAGTTTACCAGCTGGAATCTAAGCGTGGACTTAGATTGCAGCAGTCTTTGGGCCAACGTGTATGTCTGTATGCCTATCATTGGCCTATTTCTTGCAAAAAAGACGACAACTACAAACGCAGCGCCAAATTCAACTGCTACTGTGATTGAGGGAATGTTGTACCCCCATCCGCCTGGCGCCACTTCCACCAGCAGCACTCCAAAGTGCAAGACCTAGTACATTGTGCAATCTGGCAACGCTTGCGGTACCATTGCAACCAAGGTCAACAAACCAATTATGCAGCTGAAAGTCTGGAACACGTTCATTAACATTGACTGCTCTAATATCTGGGCTGGCTATGCCATTGCGTTAACAGTACGGTCAAACAGACATACTGGACGTCCCTCGGTTGTTACACCGATAAAGTTAATGCACGCGCGCTCGTGTATTGTGTCCAAATACCTGACAAAGGAACCCAAAATGAGTCCTTAGCTCTGCCAGACGCATGTGAGGCGCAGGGATACATGTACGTTGGCCTTGAGTACGGCAGCCAGTGCTTCTGTGGCAACAGCATCATAAACAACCACGTTGAAACCTCAACAGGGTGCACCATGGCTTGCCCGGGCAAGGCCTCCCTAAAGTGTGGTGCGTCTGACTGCTTCAGTATCTTTTGCCTAGACACATACCAAGACCTAGGATGCTACGCGGACCCTAGCAACGCGCACGTACTTAAGAACCAGATTGTCATCATCAACCAGAACACGTTGATGACGCGGGAGCTATGTTAACATGCGTGCAACAAGGCCGGCTACATCTACTCGGGCAGTGAGTATACGCATCAGTGTTGGTGCAATAACAATATTTCCACCACCGCCACACTTGTTACGAGCGGATGCATGACAGCGTGCGGCAGCAATAAGACCCAGATTTGCGGTGGCTCCGACCGCATTAATGTGATGAAGCGGCCCCAGTTGCGGAACTTGGGCTGCTATAATGACAAGGACTCAAACGCGCCTGCGGATTGGACGTTGCGGTATCTTCAAGTTTTCTTAAACAAAAGGACGCTGATCACACCAAATTTGTGCCGCAATGCGTGTTGCAAAAAAGGGTTCATGATTGGGGGAAATCAGTATAGGAGGGATTGCTATTGTGATGACAAAGTTAATGGGGGTGTACTAGCGACGGGCTGCAACATGACTTGTCCTGGTAATGTAGCGCTGATGCGTGAGGGGGGCTTGAGGACAAATATGTATTCTGTGTAATAAACCAGGGCGCACATTTTATTTGTGACATACCGAAAATAGGTAATACATATTACTTCGGTATTGCAGGAATTACTTTATTTGATTTTCACTATTCTATGTCCAACCACCGGTTTTTAGATTATCTGTGGTCCACGACAAAACCCCTCGTGGATTTTGAAGTGTTTTCAATTCATAAAGCACAGGCATTTCAAGTAGTACTGGCAGTGAAGGAGTTTGTAACACAATGTTTAGCTTAGATGTTACACTTGTTGGATCTAATAGGACAAGTCCTGATCCTCAAAACCCTCTGTAAATGTTCTTTTCTGTCATGGCGAGCTTAAATGCTTCGTGGAATGCAAAAACAAAATCAGCCTTGGTGATGTGCATGATATGAACACGCATTATTTTCTCAATCTCTCAACCATAGGCATGCTTGAGAGGGCCAAAACACCCAACATTAAGTGGTTAGAGAAGATAAGAAGAGTGTGGAGGCATGCAAAGCGTAATAATGTTGTTTGCTTTACAGAAATGCTCGAACGGCACAGAGTGATGACTTTTATGACCATCAACGATAAGTAGTCAACACAACCCAGTTGAGCGGCTTCTAGTGTGGTCATTAAAATGGCAAATCTAATCGAGTCCAATATCATTTGTAGTCTAACTGTTTTTGCTAACAGTTATAACTCAGTCTGGTAGAAAGGGGCTGTCTTTGTACTACGTGGCTAAATGGTACTGTCCTGCTACAACAATGAATGGCGGAATTGCTCAGCCTTGTGCATTAACACCCTGGATAACCGTAACCTACTTACAATTCCCTTGCTGTGCTAGTTTTGGTTGCACACGTCTTTTTGAGCTTGTTACTACCATGCCAGGTGCAAGAACTCTAAGTAAAAAGCCCGTCTCATCGAAGTTGTAAACATCATCTTCAAGGATCTCGTACTTTGTGATTGTATTCCAAACAAGCGTAAACTAATCTTAAATAAGTGTTGGGTTTTCGCATAATGCTCTCTGGTAGTCGTACTTTTGACTGAACTTTGTCTTTAGTTCTGTATGGCGCTTGATAAAAGATGTTGTCCAATTTTTACTGACACAGTGGCTTTCTCAACCAGCAAGTAGAAGATTTGCCATTTCTTCAACACCAGCTAGTCTAAGTGGAAATCCTCGTGCGTCCAGGTTCAATATATGTTTAATAATAGTGTTCTCTTCTAAATCAGTAAGTCTTCGAGATTTGGGCACACTGTTGCGTTGCAAAGGTATGCCCTTCAGTCGGTGCCCCAGCTTAGCATGATTAACTGAGTAGATTTTTGCAGCACCTCTAATACTCAATGACGCGTCTGTTTTAATTGCTTGTATTGCTAAGAGTATTTGACTTTCGTCACTAGAAGATTTCATAATGTGGTGGTTGAGAAAATTGATGTTATCAATGGGAGTACGCGTTGTCGGAGTTTGGTGTTCTATCCGCCGGGGTATTCTATCTACCCATGATGTATGTTACTGCTCTCTTAACAACTTCAATCTGGCAAGCAGTTGCTTTTGGCAATACTTCTGAAATCTTGCCAAAGCAGGTAATTTAAGCTGGACCACCACTTTTAATGAAAAACATATTTCACCGCAACTCATATAAAAAAATGGAAGTGTACATTTTACTACTAAAGACGTAGACTATACTCTCAGCAAGAATTATGAGTCTAACCTTATAGCCAATTTAACTATCCAAAACCCTACTACCCGTACGTTTACTTTTTTAGAAGCCCCTCTATCCTTTTTTAACCTTTCCCTGCCTGTTGTCTTGCTATTGCAACCCTCTCTTGAAGGGTGCTCGGCGGCAGCCTCCTGTCTCTGTTATTGTTATTGCCATTGGGCGAGCGAGAGCCCGGTGCCAGCCCTCTTGCCGCCCATCAATAATTGATAGTGTGAAGGGAAAGCCGGAAATGGAAGGTCACAAACAATGTTTGCTGGTATCCTGTCGAGAATTGAGACGATGTCGAGAAGGCGCAGGGTGTTTGCTTCTAGCTGCATTAGCGAACATTGTGAGGTGCATAAGCAAACATCTTGAGGCGCATGAAGCAAACATCATAAGCCAATTCTGCTCTTCGTTCCCCTCTTTACTTTCTTTTGTCCGACGTCTTCAGGAGGAATATATATATAGTTTATGAAAAGTACGTAGAAAAAGATCAGAGTCAAATGAAACCAACGACCTAATCCCTTGGGACGACTCTCTCCCTAATTAGGTCGCAACAGATAGCCAGGTATGTAGTGCAAAAATGCCCCCAACCACTGATGCCCATATCTTTACTATCACTGTCCTTGCCGCAATTCCTCTTCCGCTTGCTGCTGTTGCCACTCTGTCCTCCAAAACTTCCACTGGTCCTATCAGGACCATTGCTGTGGCAGAACAAACAGCGGTACCCGCTGTACACTCTCAAGTGCTCAATGGACGTGACGCCGTCGAGAGCCTTTTGCACCTTGAGCTCCGCCATCGGCCTCAGGTCTAGCCTCAACAGGTAGACCACCACAGTTTTTACCGTGGCCCTAATGATACGATGCGTATTGCAGCGTGCGTGGCGCTTAACGCTTGCCTGCCCGGGCGCAACGCAGGTTGCGCACGTTCGACAGATCAGCATACGGTGCAATGCATTAAACTCGAAGCATATCGCCGCCGCTGCCATAGCGTAAGGTAAGTGAGTCGTTCCCTTTGTTCTGTACTGATAATTTATAAATATGAATTATTAATTTTTTTTTTTCCATTAAGCGTTGCTTTCGAAGCTGTCGGCGTTCTCGTTCTTCGAAACAAACTACATATATTACGCTAGCTATTCCGCTGCTATGGTCAAGTCCCTCTGTGCTTCCCGGAGAATCTCTTTCATTTGTTGGATGGAACGCGATGTCACAATTTAAGGAATAACCCAATGACTCGAAAGAACGATTTCAAACGGTTGTTTCTCTACTATTACCGCGTACTTCATGATATATATACTGTGTCCGAATGAATTAGGGGAGCGGAGGGATCCGCCACCAAATCCAGGGGCGGGTATCATAATCTCAACCGATATGATGATCGTCCCCCTTCAAATGATGAGTGCCATTGAGCGCCCCAATGCTGCCCATCAATCGCCAATACCCTTGAGACGCTGTCGATCAGTATATCTCAACACTTCGAGAATATAAGCCTCTATCTTCCTTCTCCCATCTCCGGCCATTTGGAGATTTCACCTCTCGTAATCGATTTAGCCCAAGGTTGAAGTGACTTGTAGTACGGTCTAACATTCTCCTCTACCATCCTTTCAAAATCTCCTTCGTGGGCAACTGCCCCTTTCATTGACTCGGCCAATTTTTCTGTCTCTAAAAAGTTCCACTTATCGAACCTACGAACAACTGTCGATTTCTCAGCCGGCCCATTATAGTGTATGCAAATTCACAAGAGTACCAAGAAGAACGATTCTAGATCGTGCATGAAGGAATGTTTCTCGCCATGAAGTACCCCAATAGCCATAAAAGTTCTTGTGCCGGTCTTGCTTCGTGCTCCCGAAAGCTCCTCTCGTTGCGATCTAATTGCAAGGTCGAGATCGATGAGTAATGAGGGCCAAGGAGGGTTATCGACATCTTCATTCATCATAAGGTTTCCAATCGACACGTCGCGCCGGAGCATGTTAGACGGTCGTATAGAGACTCGTATCCTACTTGGTCAGCCAATGCACTGTTTTCTTCCGCAAAGCTCTTACCTTCAATGCAACCCTTCCAACGCAGCAAGCATGGCTGCACAAGAGCTTGCCTTGTATATTGGTATGCCGTAGTTGCGTACGATGACGCGACGACGAATTTTTTTATGCGTCGAAGAAGTGTGCACTTTTCTTGTGGGAGCGCTGGAACAAGTGCGCTTCTTTGGCGGTAGGGCCATATTAACCGATTCCGATGATCTCTTTCCGTTGGAGGTGTCACTAGATGGTCGGTCCATATTGGTGGCATCGTCTGTGGCAGGGGGGTTTGAGGGCAACATCGAGCTTTCTGCCTTCTTACTTTGTAGAAAATAATTAATCGCTTTCGAAATATCTAGATTCTTTCGTACACTGTCTCGGACGTCGTCACGCTTGCCAGCCACGTGAACTTTCTCATGGAAATAATGCCTTGCAACATTGGCAACTCCCTTTTCTGTTGCTTCCTGTAATATTTTCCCTTCCTCCTCCCCTTTCGGATACTGCCAGGAGTCTTTTATGACCAGAGGCGCCTTTGAATCATCATCAGCACAATGAGCTCTCCAGCAGGTTGTCGCTCTGCCGGCAACACAACCTACTCGTTTCATCGCTTCGTCAAGAACAAGATATTTTTTATGCCCATTGCGCATGATTTGTATGTATCGTTCCCCGTCTGCCTCTTATATTGTGGGGTCAAATCCCAGCTGTGTTTTGTCCATCGAGAGATATCTTAGTACGGCGGACACGTACCGTAAGCCGTTCTGGTTGACGTCAAAAGGTGAGGATGCAATGCCGCCGAGCCGGTCAAGCTCCCAGAGTTGCATGACGGACCTGTAGAGCGTGAAGCCTAGTACAAAGCGGCGAGTGTCCTGAGTAACGAAGGCCTCTCTGGCATATCCTGCCAGGTCTCGCCATGTTTTTGGGAGCTTATCGTTGCTTAGGTTGCATTTAAGCTCTCCTATGAATAGGATCTGCGACCAGTGACACTTGGTGTTTTCCTCAGCATTTACGTTGTCCACAAAACCTACATCCAGCTTTCGCTCTGCCGTTGAATCTTTCAAGGATTGATTGGGCTGCGCCAACAGTCTTCGTGGAACAATTCTGTGACTTTCTGCAAATTCCAAGATGTGATGAATTAGCTCTTTTGCTCCGTTTGGCCAGTCACTCCAGCCGCCCCCATCGCTAAAAATGGGTTCGACTCCCTCTTTGAATTTTGCGGACACGGTCTGGCATATCGAGCCTAGCTCTACAATGTCTCCAAAAAAGGCGTCGAATAATCTAGGCACCCCAATATAGAGCGACGACCCCAATTCATCCCTCAGCATATCATCCACATATTTCCTATGCTCTGAAGAGTTGACAACGCTGCTCGTAGCGTTGGACCAAGGGGTTTGGTTCACAAATTGGAGTGGTCGCGGAAGAGGTGTGAATTCGGTTACCGCAGCGTAAGCTTTGTCCCAGATGATATTGTCGGATTCGTTATTGATTACTGCTTTTAAGAGAGGTGTGACCCGTTCAATATCGAAGTTGTCGCTATTGACTGCCGAGTTAAGTCTTAAAAGTTCACCGAAGAAATTTTTATTGCCAATGTTTGATCGCAGTATACGAGAGGCAGAAAGGATTTGCAAGGCGGATAAAGACTAAGCCCTAGATTTTGAAGGCTTATATCCTTTAGAGAGAACACCATGTACAATCCACTACACGTACTGTCATGACCAATGTGCTGCAACCTGTCCGCCAACGTAGTAACCCCAAGTTCCTTACACAAAGAATTGAATTAATCTCAAAACACATCTAACCTGTCGGCTATTGCTTTGCTCCTGACAACCTCTGATCTGGAAAGGTTGGCCATGGCAGGATAACGTGGAACTTCTTGCGCTCTGGTAGTAATGCTAGCAGTAAAATATGTGAAACTGTGGTTCGCTCCATTTAGGTAGTCAGAAATACAGAGGAAAAGACAAAGAACTTTCGGATGCCAATACTGCTTTGGCAAAGTTGCGGGTGCAGTGTATCAAAGTAGCGGACCCGTAAACGCAATGCAATTTGAGGCATAGATGGCACGGGGCTGCAGGCTGAGGACGGGCAGGACTCTGCTTGGTGTCTCAGGTCCGGGTTTTGGATTATTTGTGATTGGTCCCGTGCGTCCGCATGTGGAAGGGCAAGCTACGGCCACAAACAAGACAGCCGAATCACAGCATTGCCCTCAGAACAGTGGTTCTTCTGGGAGGAAATGTCGCGTTTCTGGTAATGTCGAAGGTGTTGAATGTACACTATCCGATGTAGAAGACTCTCGTCCCAGGGTGGAACTTAGAGAATGTTCGGGTCGATGCATGAGTTCTTCCATGCATCGACCAGCGGCTCTTTGAGCCTTTGTTTCGCGTTCTCTATATTATGAGAACCGTATCCCACTTAGATTGAGAGTATAATTTTTCTTTTTCACGATACCAGATACCTTCCGCACCTAACTAAATAGAAGGTCTAACTTGGCATGCAGACCTCGGAGTCCTCGATTCCTGAGGTCATTCCGCGCTTCCGCGCTCCCCACCGCAAGCACCCCACCACTCCTCCCCGGACTCCACTAAGTACGGCGAGAAGTAACGTGCCAACGAATTCGAGAACCTCAGTCGACGTCTTCGACCTACTCGAGACTCTCGCCATGTTCTCCGCCCCCTCGACCGCCATCCGCACGGCTCTCAGAGCCCTTCCGGTTGTCGTCACTGATCCCTTCGGCGACGTCGACGACGTCGACAAGGTCGCGACAGAACCCGCGAAGGTTGCCCAGCTCGACGCTCTCGTCGACCGCACCCGGACGGAGATCCTGGCGTACCACTTCGCCACACGTCCGCCGAACACGACGAAGAATTACGTCTCGAAGCAGAAGGAATGGTCTATGAGTTTACTTATCCCCCTCCCCTGCGTCCTCCCCATATCTCCGAGCATCACCTCTCATTTACACCTGACGCCTAGACGTGGTGTGAAAAGTACGCCTGGCCGGAAGGGCTCAAGTACTTGTCAAGAGACTGGGTGGATGAGGGGAAGCTCCTTCTCCTCATCAGGCAGGAGGTGGCCTCTCGTCTGCCACGGTGAGGACGACATCTAACCGCGGAGAAAAAGAGGATGGCAGAGGATGAGACGCATGAGCAGGAGAAGAGGAGGAAGAAGAGTGGCAAGGCGTGGAGAGCAGCAAGAGGGGAGTAGGTGGGCAGCGGTGATGGCGAGAGCGGCGGCGACGGCGACGGCGGCGGCGGAGACGGAGGAGAGGAGAGGTCCGACCTCCTGCTCATGTACAACACTCTACGGGGGTTCGTCTCCGCTGTCAATGAGTTGTGGAAAGTACAGACCTCGCAGGGCCTCCACAACGCGCCGGTGCCAGTAAACGTCGCCCTCAACGCATGTTCACCCCTGAATTTAGCGGCCCTCCCCCTCCCAAGATGTTCAGGCCTGAGTATATATATCATCAAATATGTGGCGATAGTATAGAGATAACTATTTTTTATTATTATTCCTTAAAGCTACTGGTTGATCTATACAATTGTAATACCTGCGTTCCATCCAACAGAATCCGTACTCTCCACTATTGCATTGCCTATGTTGACACAAACCGTCAAATACCCATTCTATTAGCCTCCACTGCATATGTTTCCTCATCGCAGCCTACTCCAATCCCATAATCGATCCACTAACATGCCCTTCTAGATCGTTGCCGTCGTTAGCCCATATCTACTTCGCTGGTTCTTATTGGTGGCACTAAGCTAAGGGTGCTAGCCCTTGCGCTATCTCTCCGTATGGACGTAATACTATCATCCCATCCGTGCAGCGTGATGGACGTATTTCCTTGGTATTTCTTCGTTCGTGTCACTCCTCCGTCCACAGCGTCCTCTCGGTTCTGTATCATTTCTTCCTTCCTTGTCGTGCGTTGTCCAGGCAGTGTGATCCCCGTTATTCCTTTTTTCGTGACATTCTCCGTTTGGAAACTGGTTCACATCATGGTCGCTGTATTCTGAAGTAACTTATCGCTCATTGTGGAAGAAAGATCGTGAATGTGCACATATAACAAAGAAAGGTTGACGAGAGACAAATACGAGAGAAGAAACTTTATTTCGTTCTAATCTAGAGTAAATATACAGTAACACCCGCGTACCTCGGCTAGGTGGTGTAAACCTCAGGGGTACGTAATTTAACTGCGGGGTCCCGAATATACTCGGGTGGAAGTTCATACCCGCCCAACAGTGGCTCCACCCTGGCGACGAAGAAATCGCATAAAGAGTGCGCAAGCGCAGGGCACAGAGCGTAATTTGAGGAGGGTCACACGTTTGCAAACCATATCTAGAAAGGTAGCATTGGAGCAATAACTTTCCGTAAGGGTGGTATGGCGACAATTTGCCGATCATAAAATGTACTATATTCATCATCGCTACTTCGCACGCGGTCAATATACCATTAACGCCACAAATGTCCATTCCTCCCTTCATTCTCCTCCCCCTCTTCTATTCCTCTTTTCACCTACAACTTAAGTGTAAATAGTCTGCGTGTAACTATTAACCTCAATCCCCGTATTATGATCCTCCAACGCGACCTCGCTCAAGAACTCAAGCGGCATCCACACCAGATGTCCCTGAATCGTGTCCAGTTTCGCGCGAATATCTTTTGCCGATGTGAAGCGGTTAAAGATGTGACCTGCTTTCTGTCCCTTAGATGGCCGGTACTTGTCGTAGTCATCGAAGTTCTTGACGTAGTTATCTGGGTCAGCTGGTTTTCGTTAGCGATCAATAACGAAAAGACGAGGCAGGGGAGGTGAGGATTGACAGGGATTGCAGGGATAAGGAGAGAGGGGAGGGAGGGAGGCTTACCATGGAACATCTCACGATAGACTCTAGTATTAGTCGTCGCTCTCTCTGTCCACAGCTTCCACAATTCGTCCCCCAATGGATCAGCAACAAATTCCCAATGCTCATCCTCATCCACATGATTCGGAATCGGCGGCGGCATCGCGTTCGGATCACCAGTAGCATCATGCTCCTTATGCTTCAGCATACCTAGATGCTCTCTCCACAGCTGTCTCCTCAGGCTTGACGCAAAATTTGAAACCTCAACCGTATGCCCATCCATGCGCGATTGGATCTTCTTAGTATCCTCCACATAAACTGCAATTTCAGAATCGTGGTCACCGAGCTGCGAACGATCGTTGAGATTCGCTGACCCACAGATCACGATCTCGTCGTCTACGATGAGGACTTTGCAGTGGATGTATAGCTCTTCTTGGACCCAGAGATCGACTTCTTCGGCTTCTGAACCATCGAAGGCTGCGGCGGAGAGGTTGCCGCTACCGAGCATGGCGTGTTTAGCCACGGAATCACTTCCTTCCGGCAAATTCTCTTTATCCTCTTTCCTCGCCTCCTCGAACTTCTCAATGGCGTCTGGATCTACCTCGTCATTCTTGTTGGAGGCTGTGTGCTTCAAAGGATTATGTTCGTGGCCGTGGTTACGTCCCTCAAATGGATTCTTCTTATGCTCACCCTGTCCCAGCCCACCCGGCAACTTCTCCCTCTTCTGATACTCCCTCTCCGTCCTCGTCCCATCCCCCATAATTTCCTTCGCAGCCGCATTCTGTACCTCCTGATAACTCACGCCCGATTCCTCCTCTTGCTTCTTGATCGCCGGCGTAACATTCAACCGATCATACGCTCTCAAATTAAAGAAAAAGACATGCTGTTCCGGATCCACGCCCTGCTTCCGAATCTGCTCAAAGATGCTGTGCTCGCCACGACAAATCGATTTATACTGATAATCCATAATCTGTCTGGTTCCCTTCGCTGCGTCGTCTCTCAGATCACCTGCAAAACCTGGAACCGCGGGGATTAAGACGATTATGCGGAATTTGCGGCCCTCTTTTGCGGCGCGGACCACGGCTTCGACCATGGCGGCGCCGATGGTGTTTTCGATTGGTTTTTGTTGATCACCTGTTGCAGAAATGAAGAATTGGTTCCTTTTTTTGCTGTTAGCGAAGTAGGATAGTACCATGAACATTGTCTTCATACTCAATATACACAAAGTGCTTGGCGTTCCTAATGGCGTGAATATAAGCATTCTGAATGGAGTGCTCCTTCAGGATACCACTTGACCAATCCGATGACGATCTCAGGACCTGAACATTGAGCGTTCCCCTGTTGGCAAGATTCTTCGAATCGATCGAAGAGATTGGGTGGTGGAGATACCCTCCCATCGGGTGCTTAGGACGCTGCACACCAACCAAATCTTCGTCCTCGCCCGTGCGGCCTTCCATCTCGAGCCATGGGACGGTGTCGTCGCGCTTGTACTTATCGCGCTTAATGAAGTTCCAGCGGAGGACGAAGTGCTCGCAGACATCTATGACTGAGCCGCCGATGATCATCATATGGACGTCGTGCCATGGCATGCGCCCGTATTCTGCTTTCGACAATTGGTTGTGCTCCCAGTCATTTACCTTCTCGAAGTCAAGCACGCGGTTGTTGTTGAAGTCTTGGCCAGGCCAAATCTCGTCGTGTACGCCTGCTGGGTGGACATCTGCCAGTTGATGTGTGCTAGAGTCGTAGCGGCCGAAGCAGAGGTCCAGACCTCCTACGCAAGCAATGTTCCAGTCCACGACAAGTATCTTTTCGTGATGCGCCCAGTAGAACGTCATATCACCACCCTTCGTAAACTGGTTATGATCCGGATGTCTTAACACCTTGATATTTCCGAACCCCTGCTCTCCTTCCTTAAACAGGTTATGCAGCGCCTCCTTGGTATGATTAGAATTGCATGATAGCGCCGCTTCGATCTCCTTGTACACCATCACGTAGATTTTGACTCCCTGCTGCGCCTTGCGCTTGAGGACTTGGTCGAGTCGCCATTGCTTGTTATCATACGGTGGTCGGCGGAGGAAGAGTTCAGGTGAGAGCCACCAGTCGGCAATGTATATCGTCTCTTTCGCATTCTCGAGAGCTTCGGAGACGGCCCAAAAATAATCGCGGCCATCGACGAACCTAGCGCAAGGTGTTAGCGCTGCCTCATAATGAGATTTGATTCATGGAGGACCTCACCATTTCACATCGTTTCCTACACGTTCAGGCGCAAATGAGCCAAAGCGATGCGACTCAGCGATCTTTGTGCGCTTCTCGTCTGTGATTCTCTCGTGCTCTTCATCGTGCCTATGGTTCCTGTTGATCTTGTACCCGTCAGCTCATTACCCCGCTATGAGTATCTCGAGTCTCGAGTTGTCGCAACATACAATATTTGACAATTTTCCCCATGCGTGCCTGTGCAACCGATTAGACAATGCGCTTGTGGTTGCGACAGTGGGAAGAGCTACTTTTTATGCACCAATCCGACCTTCAAGTCATGGAACGCCTCACTCAGATGGTGGTGATGCACATTCCCCTTATGTTCATCGGCGCTCATCTTGTCGTACGTACGGCAATCAATTGGGTATCCTGGGTATTGTAATACGGAAGTGCTGAACCAGCAGCAAGTATCGTGGAGACTGCGTTCTCCTATATACAATTCTAGATGTTCATCCTAGCTCAGTTGTCGTAAGCTCCCAGCCTTGTCAAAGGCGCCGAGCAAGGCTTGGCAGGCGTTGAATGAGGTCATGGACGAGGACGTGGACTGCCATCTCTTAGTTAGTGGTGTCCAAATCTTGGACAAGGAGAATCCAGGTCAATTCGCTTAAAAGGTACCAATCACGAAGTATAATTAGCTAACTGCCAGCGAATTCGAAGTAAAGCTAATCACTGACAGATCCAGTTAAACTGGTTGATTGTTTCAGTGACACGTCGCTGCCCCGCCTTGCTGACCTGGGTTCTTGCCAAGGATTAGTGCCGGCTTCCGACTCCAGACACCACGAAGAACGCCTCAACCTCGAGCTCGTTACTATGACAACGTGGCATCTTGAGTTTAGGGTGATATCAAGACGTTTAATAGGAAGTTAAGCGAGAACATACGATAGTTATGAGATAGCTGCCAGAATCGGCGGCACCACAGCATAATGAAGAATCCCTACGATGACGGAATCAGCTTTGCCCAGCTGGCAGAAGACGACTGGGACTTTAGGAAAGTGTATGTACTCTTCTCGCTTTGATTTTAACGTTATCGAACCCGTGTGCTCCTTCTCTGCTCCAGTCATGTTCTAGGCTAAGTATGCTTATCCCCTTCTAGTTTGAAGCCAAACAAGCAACTTGATTTCTCCGATCCTGCTTCCGTGCTACAGCTCACGAAATCACTCCTGAAACGTGATTTTGGCTTAAATATTGAGCTACCTCCAGACCGTTTATGTCCGCCCGTAAGCATCTGTTTTTGATCACTCTATCCGTCCCTTCTCCTACCTTCCAGTCGAAGCCATTGCCCGCGACTCTTCATTGAAGAGCACTCATCTTATGAACTCTAGGTACCCAACCGACTAAACTACCTCCTCCTAATTTCTCACCTTATCTCCTCGACCACTCCGCCCTTCACACTTCCTTTCCCAATCATCGGCCTCGATATTGGCACTGGAGCTTCCTGCATTTATCCATTATTAGGATGTGCCTCCAACCCGGCATGGACGTTCGCAGCCACCGACATCGACGCAAAAAGCCTCGACTTCGCAAAACGGAACATTGAGCTCAACAACCTCGATTCCCGTATCAGTATTCTCCCGACCACATCTGATGATCCTCTAATCCCACCAGAAGCCATCGGAGATGGAAATACAATTGACTTCTGCATGTGTAATCCGCCCTTTTACTCAAGTAAGGAGGAACTGGAGGATAGTGCAAAGACTAAAGCGAGACCGGCTAATTCGGTGTGTACGGGAAGCGCGAACGAGATGGTGGTGCAGGGTGGTGAGATAGCGTTCATTTCCCGCATTATCGAGGAGTCTCTCACCCTGAGACAGAGAGTAAGATGGTACACGAGTATGGTCGGGAAGTTGGGGACCTTGATACCGCTGATCGAGAGACTGAAGACAGAGGAGTGCGCAAATTGGTCTGTGAGTGAGCTTGTGCAGGGAACTAAGACGAGGCGGTGGGTATTGGCTTGGAGTTGGAGGGACTGGAGGCCAAGTCAAGATGTGGCCAGGAATGTTGGGACGGCGACATTGGAGAAGAAATACCTTTCTTTCCCAACGGATTTCACGGTGGAAGTAGAAGGGAAGCACGAGGAGGTGGTCGGACAAGATGTGGATGGGATTATGCAAGACCTCGACATGATATGGGACTGGAGCAATGACATGAATGTGGGCGTGGGTTTTGCGAATGGCAATGTTTGGGGGAGGAAGGCAAGGCGGAAGAAGAAGGTCACAACTGAGGAGACTGAGGTGGGCGAACCAAGCAAGAAGAGGAGGAAGGCAGATGACGTGATAGGGGTTGATAGTACGGATGGCATACTTTTTGGCATCAAGATCGTCGTCAGTTTGAAGGAGGCAGAGCAGGCTGATAAGAACAAGAAGATAAAGACTGAGGTACTCGTGCGGTGGATTAAAGGGGCAGACAGCGTGCTGTTCGAAAGTTTCTGCGGTATGATCAAGAGAAAACTCGCTTCATAAAAAAATATTCTGCTTGAGGTTCGAATTCCAATGTTAGACGGAGAATTACCTGTCTGTCACCCGACGGCCTGTGGTTTGTGAAATCGACATATTTTGCGATTCTGCTGTCTAAACTGGCTCTTATCACTTTCCTCGCTCAAAGCAGCAACGCCTTCCTGTGCTATACCCTCCTGATGCTAACCAGTTTGTGCCATCAAAGTCAATTTAATAAACGCTCCACATTTGTAGTAAGGTGGCGGAGTAACGAACCTTGAGCTTAAAGCGACGCTTTGTATCTGGAAGATGTTGGTGGCGGTAGTAATGAAGTTTCCAAAGATGCTAACCGCTTAGCTTTACAAAGTTTCAGCAACAACGTTAATTATGAGTTCTTGTTGTTTTTTTCGACTGACGACTTAACGACAAGAGCTGGCTAACCTATTAACTATTTGAGGTTTCCATAAGAATGTTAAATTCTAACCTCTCAAGGTTCCTTTTGGCCTGTGACTACATGCCAAGGGGCTAATTGATTGGCTATTGGTAATTTCAATAAACATATCAATTGAAGTTATTGATGTGTCCTTTGTATCAAAAGTTCATGTTGAAGTAGCTTGCTAACTTGGTAGCACTTCTGGTGGTTTAACCTCAGCTTATCGTCATTCATGAAGCCGGCCTTTAAGCTAACAAGTTGTGAAAATAATGTGCTGGTAAAACAGTTGTCATAACTTGCTGGTAATACTGAGACACATTCGCTGTGCAATCACAAGGACACAACACATGACCGACAAATCTTTGTATTTCATTAATGCTCCTAGCGACGCGACTTAGACATTGGCTCTCTAATAATCAGCACATCGATCTCCAAACCCCTACTACTCCTAACTTTGATCATTCAGGGGATCCGGCACCTGATTGCCGTCCCACATGTCCGGTTGCCTTACATCCTGCTCAATCGCCTCTCTGCTCTTTCCACTCACTTGGCAAAGCGAAGAGGCCGACACCGGCCTACTTCCAACTTCCAGTCTCAATTCTTTTAACACCTCCCTACTTAGCACAGGCATAAGCAGTCCACGTTCCAACTCCAGCTCATTCTCCCTCTTTCGCATCTTAACCACCATATCCTGGATCCCGACACCCTTTCCCTCTTGTGTCCTGATAGATGCGAAGGAACGGCGATTAATCATTCCTTCCGGCCTCAACTGTAGACCACTACCGACATGATCGCGCTGGGTTGTTACGGAAGCGTTGCTCGGTATGATTGACAGCGCTGAGTGGGCAAGACCTATACCGCTGTCTTCGCTACGTTGGGTTGTGAAGGATGCACCTGATGGCATGGTAGCTGCCACGTCCGGACGTTGGGCCACACCAGCTTGGCACTGTGCTTGACTTTGTTGTGACACCGGCCTCGGGCCACCCACACGCGTCGCTATCTCAGGCACAGGTGGCATACACCCCCCACTCAACGGCGGCAGCACACTCCTCCTAGCAGAATCCCTGTATCGCAAACTCTGCTGCCGTTCAAAAGGCGTCATCTTCGCAAACTTCTCATAAGCATTAGGACTCAGTCCTCCCGGAGGGCTCCATGACCCGTCTTCGTCGTCTGACGCGTTGTTGCCATAATCAGAGGCATCGCTGCCGGGCGGTGAGTCGCCGTAGTGAGAGGAGTAACCTGTGTTGGAGCGCTTGATGCCACATTCATTGAGCCGGAGGAACTCAAAACGGGAGATGCTGGAAATGGGTGGCAGACTGGGTGCTTGAGCTGGGACTGGAAGGGGCTTGCGAGGTATGCTATTTGGCGACAAAGAAGTTGGACGGCTTTGGGTAGGAGCTGAGGTTGAGGTTCGTGGTTGTCTCGCCTGAACAGGGAGACTCATCGGCCTCTTCGCGCCACGTTTACTACTCTTTCTCGGCGGTGTTGGAGCGCGAGAGCTGGGTGGGCGTTCTATCCGCTCAAAGGACTGCGGTCTGGCCGCTAAACGGCTTGACAGAGCCGCGGACGGACCAGGAGAGTCCAGGATCGGCGAAAGGGTATGTGGTTGAGCAAGATATTGCTGCTGCTGCTGCTGGGTTTGAAAACCGGTTTGCGTCTGTGCTGAAGGAGGTATAAAAACAGACAATGATGGTGGGAGTGTCTCTGATGATCCTCTGAAAGAAGAGAACGACGACTGTTGACTTATAGCCGGAAGTATAGGTGGTCCATTACTGCTTATCCTCTGTCTATCAGTAGACTGAGGCCTCGAACGGTACACAGGCGGAGGCGTCGAATGCAGTGTGGTAGCCTGGCTAAAAGTTGAAACTTGTCTAGGGACGGGCGGTCTTGACATTGAGTTTACATCGGGTAGAGACACGGAGGGCTGTGGAAGCTGGCGTAACTGGTTGGCGGATTGAGCGCTGGGACGAGCTGCTGCCCAGTCTGATATCTCATTTTTCGGGGGTGTGTGCTTGTCGACTCGCTGTCGGCGGCGGAGACCACAGAAGCTCATTGCTGATCTAAGGGTAGAGGTTATGCGAGTGCTTGAAAGTATTTGTGGATTTGATACTGTCGATATGTCAAGTTGTCAACCGGTTGGCGTAGATTTGACGTATTTTAAACCTATCCCCGTACACAGAGTATTGAAATGAGAGAGAAATAACAAAAGCAAAACTAAGAGGCAGAAGCTCATCTGCGACTGATGAAGCCGATCATCTTGTGATGACCCGGCGGGTCCTATACGATGTTACGAGAAGCCATCAAACTGAATGAGCCGCCCCATAGACACTGATAGCATTTATTTGTGGCATCGAGACCCATAAGTAGCGACCAGTTAATCGCCATAAAGTTGAGGTATACTGTCAACTACTCCCTAGTGGCCCAGAAGTTTGGTAACCACTAGGCTCAGACGTAAGAGTAAGGGGTTATGGGTGGTATGGAACCGGGACATCCACCAGTATCTTCATTCTTGGTTGCAAGTGGATTGTCCGAAGGATTGTCACGAATAGAACGAGGCTGGAGTTGCGAGGTTTGGAGGCGAGGCCGATCAAGTGTGGTCATGTGGAGTTCCGGCGATATAAATAGATCTGCTGTGGCTGAGCCGTGTCGAGAAGGACAACACCATGGGGTGTAGATTTAGTAACTGGTTAGTGTCGAAGGGTGAAAAGGAAGAGGTACCGAATAGCTATTACGTGAAGAAGGCAGCGCAGTTGTTTAGCAGAATAAAGTACCCCCCGGAGAAGTGTCAACAGACATTCTTGGGTTGGGCCACCTTAGATTGAGAATCGAAGACAAAAAGCAAATGCAGGGCCGTTGAGAAAGCCGTTGGATGCAGTCGGCCGGCGCAAGACTTGGCATATATATGCAAAGCAGTGCTAATAATGGTGCCGAGTTTGTGTGCATGGGGACGAAATTCTGATTTAGCCATGGCTGGCGGAGTACTTTTGTATATACCAAACTCTCCCAAATGACCAAGCTCCCGCTCGTTCAAATACGCCTACTCCTTATGTTCTGCTCTCATAGCCAACATTCTTTCTTCCCCTGTTTCTCACGTCCGCCGCTGTTTCATCCTCTACCACTTGGCCTCCTTTCTGGCCAAGAAGCCCTTCAAAATGTTAACCTGCGTCTCCAGCGCCTTCAACCACTGTCTTAAGTTGGCCTGGACCTCCGCCTCGTTGCTACCGAGCTTAGCATAAAAGTCTTTACGGTATGGGCAAGCAGACATGGCAGCGGAGAAAATCGGCTTGATCAAGAAGCTGTGGTGTGGCTTAAGAGTGGTGCCGTAGGCGTTGCGGAAGGAGACGGAGAGCTCATCGGTGGACTCGATGTTGGAGGAGAGCGCGAGGCAGGTGAATTCGAGACCGCTGTTGTTTAACGTTAGCTTCTGACATCATCTTCGCGGTGACATATAGTGGAGGAACAGGAGGTGAAAGGGCCAGAACATACCGGACCAACCACACCAACCCCTCAGTAGCATCATGTTTCTTCGTCTTCAACTCATTGATAACCAACTCCTGCAACGTCTCGCTCTCAGCCGGTGCAGCCAACTGACGCTTGCGGATCTTGGTAATGTTGCCTTGAATATCATTCTTGACTGGGTTGAAGGCAACAGAACCGAGGAGGTCGAAGAGCTTGGTGAGCTCCTCGGCCGCATCGAGGAATGCGATGGTGTTGATAGCGTTGTCCGCGTCGGCGTTGACTGGGACGTTGACGAAAGACGTCTTCATATCAGTAAAGAAGGACATATTTGCGGCAGTTTGTGTAAAATAGGGATTGCGGGTGGGAGGTTTGTTGTTTTGTGGTGTTTTGTGAGCTGTTAATCTTCAATAAGGGAGAGGCGGTGGAGCTTGTAGCTGCGCCAGAGGCTTTGGTGGGGTAGCAGGCGGTGTGCGTGCCTGAGATTTGAGAGAGGGGCACTAATCTGGAAAGTCAATTGAGGGTCGATCAATACGGGATTTTGCGAAATGATGTCTTTAGTATTGAAACCTCGCAGTTACAGGAATCCTGCTAGGAAGTTTACTGCTCTATATGTCGGACGAGGTTGTGCAGGCTGCGTGTTGCTGGCTCAACGCCGACTGAGACATCTTTGGGTACCTGGATGGATATCACGGAACGACTAAAGCATTGGCTAATCGGTTGAGAACCAGTGACAGACAGCTCATATTTTAGCTTCATCTCTGTATGCCTTCTATGATAGCCTTCTTCAACCCGTTTATTTTAGAAATTGATTTGCTCTCAAGCTTGTATTTATGGCTTCAGGTTGGGCATTCCGGCCAAAATCCCGCCTCGACAGAGCTTCCTCACTGTCAGCGGTATATGGTTGCTAGTATTTCGCATCATTTATGTCGAGCTGCAGAGTATACTCTGGTAGCCTACTTAGGTTCCCCAACTTCCTCTGGCACCTTTCCGATCTTGAGCCCCTCCAAATCGGCTTTGGCAGGTGGAAAGTATAGTCTAGCCTGGTTAGTACATTTGCCACGCTCATCAATTTCAGAGTCAACTTACGGGGTGAGTCCATGGTAGTGCTTCAAATCCACATCCAAAAATATGCAGAAGATTATTGACGTGAACTTCCCTTTTCCAGGTCCATCCAAATACTCCCTCGTAGTCTTCAAAGCGACATGCGCGGCGTCTCCATTTGGGTAGCCATAGATACCAGTGCTCACACAGCAGAAAGCGATGGACTTGCAACCGTTCTCCTGAGCACATTTTAGAGTTTCCCTATAACAGCTCTCCAACAAGTGACGATTCTTGTCGCCTCTTTCCTCGTCGTAGATTGGTCCAACAGTGTGAATGATATTCTTCGCTGGCAATGCCAATCCGGGCGTGATAACCGCCTCTCCAGTTTTTGCACCATTAGGATACATCTCCTCCTCCACCTTCTGTAACTCTCTCTTTCCAGCTGCGTTGTGGATTGCAGCATCAATTCCTCCTCCGCCCTGGAGCCTCTCGTTGGCGGCGTTCTGGATGGCGTCGATTTTGAGCTTGGTGATGTCGCCTTTGTAGATACGGATGATATCGTTTGGCTTTTGATCTGGTTTGTACAGTGGCTCTGTACCATCTTTCAACTGAAGTCTTCCGCTGCGGTACATCTCCCTGAGCCCGGATCCGTAAAGGTCGGTTGTCATCTTTGTGGTGTTTGTAAGTGACCTTGACGTGGTTGTGGTGGTTGGGACGAAGGATTTAGTGAGACGAGGCAAGAGCATCAATAGTTTAGTTGATGTGGTGTAGTTTCGCTGGAATTCGAGGAGTAAACTTGGGGAGTTCTCTTGCAAGTGATTGAGGTAAGGTTTTGGTTGTGAGGCACTGTTTGTTTGAGGCCAAGCTGGAGCTCCAAAGCAACCTCAAGGTACCGCTTCCTTATCGATATTCTTATCTCTGACAGCACGGCGACAGGGATCATAATCGCGGCTGGGCAAGGAACAACAAGGCTGAACGCGGCTGTCACCGAGGGGTACAAAGACTACAAATTTCTGAGTCAATTACCAGAGAGATTAACAAAGAGCGACATCACGCAGACTTATACTCATTCGGCACATTAAGAAACGCTGTAAAAGCAATTCGAAAGCACCTGAATAGATCCGATTCACATAAACCGCATAAACCGCCATCATGGCCGACGCTATGGTCGAGGCGACTGCCAAGCTCCAGCTTGATGGAGAGACTGGGGAGATGGTCTCCAAAGGCGAGCTGAAGAAGAGAATGGCCAAGCGCGCAAAGAAAGCCGCAACCGCAAAGGCTAAGGCCGCCGCACCACTAAAGGAGGCAACTCCAAAGAAGCCAGTTGAAAAGAAGGAGGAGGTCACCGTCGATGTCAACGCTATCTTCAAGGAGGGTTTCCTCGACAGAGTATACAAAGAGCGTCCAGTCGAGGATGTCTTCACTCGTTTTCCGCCGGAGCCGAACGGATACTTACACATCGGACATGCGAAGGCGATTGCTGTTAACTTTGGATTCGCGAGGTATCACGGTGGACAGTGCTACTTGCGTTTCGACGACACGAACCCGGAGGCTGAGGAGGAGGTTTACTTCACCGCCATCAAGGAGATGATCAACTGGTTGGGCTTCAAGCCATTCAAGATCACCTACTCATCCGACAACTTCGACAAGCTGTACAATTTGGCCGAGGAGCTAGTTAAGAAGCAGAAGGCCTACGTCTGCCACTGCAACGATACCGAAATAAAGCTCCAGCGTGGTGGCGAGGCCCGTGGCCCAAGGTTCCGTTGCAAGCACGCTGAGCGCACTGTGGAGGAGAACCTTATCGAGTTCCGCGCTATGCGAGACGGCAAGTATAAGCCCAAGGAGGCCTTCCTGCGCATGAAGCAGGATATCGAGGACGGCAACCCGCAGATGTGGGATTTGGCCGCATATCGCGTTTTGGATGCTGAGCACCACCGTACTGGAGACAAGTGGAAGATCTATCCTACTTACGACTTCACACACTGCCTCTGCGACTCTTTCGAGAACATCACCCATTCCCTATGCACCACCGAGTTCACTCAGTCGAGAGTTTCGTATGAATGGCTTAACAAAACGCTGGGTGTCTATGAGCCAATGCAGCGCGAGTACGGTCGTCTAAACATCACCGGAACGGTCCTTTCTAAGCGCAAGATCGCAAAACTCGTCAACGAGGGCTACGTCCGTGGCTGGAACGACCCGCGTCTTTACACGCTCATCGGTATCCGTCGTCGTGGTGTGCCACCAGGAGCTATCTTGGAGTTCGTCAATGAGTTGGGCGTCACTACCGCCGGTACTACCATTCAGCTTGCCCGTCTGGACCAGACAGTGAGGAGGTATCTCGAGCGCACGGTGCCAAGGTTGATGATGGTTCTTGACCCAATCCCAGTCGTCATAGAGGATGCGGAGGAGATGGATCTCGATATCCCATTCTCGCCTAAGGATCCAAAGATGGGCAGCCACAAGCTCAAGCTTACCAAGACTGTTTATATCGACCACTCGGACTTCAGAGAGGTGGACGATAAGAACTACTTCCGTCTCGCGCCTGGAAAGTCCGTTGGTCTCCTCCAGCTTCCATATCCTATCAAGGCTACGACTTTCAGCAAGGATGAGAATGGAAAGATCACTGAGGTCCGCGCTGTCTATGATATGGAGGGCAAGAAGCCAAAGACTTACATCCAGTGGGTGCCAGAGGGTAGTAGAAAGGTCGAGGTCCGCATCCACAACTCTCTCTTCAAGAGCGATGTGCCTGATAACGCTGAGGGTGGGTTCTTGAAGGATATCAATCCGGATTCTGAGACTATTTACAAGAACGCTATGATTGAGAGTGGATTTGAGGAGGTTAGAAAGCGTGCGCCATGGCCAGAGGCGGTGAACACTTCGGAGTCCAAGTTAGGAGCTGGAGGCCCTGAGACGGTCAGGTTCCAGGCCATGCGTGTGGCTTATTTTGCTATGGATACGGACTCGACCGAGGATAAGATTGTGCTTAACAGAATCGTCTCTCTCAAGGAGGATTCGGGAAAGTAGAGACATGTTCACGATGAGAGGTTCAGCGAGATTAACTTCCATTACTATTTATGTTGGCGTTGGCGCGATACCTGTAAACGAATGAATGAGCTGTGATAGAGCAAATACACAATTTGAGCGCTTAAGAATCCTCCGTTCCTTGCTGGCGCTTTGACGCCCTGACCTCCTGCATTTCATTGGTGTGGAAGATACGTTTTGCACCCTTCCAAGATGGGCTAGTTAAAGTCGCGTTTTCGAACTCGGCCATTACTTGTTCCTTAGACTTGGTGTACATGAGGAGGTTGTTGCGGTTAGGGTTAGAGGTATTCTCCGTTGCCCACCTAGGCTTTGCACTGCGTTTTCGCAAATGAATATTTCTCAACCGCGCTTGGGTGATGCGGATCTAACAGGTTAGCATATTTTTGAATTGATGGCTAGCGGTAGCAAAACTTACCGTCTAATGGGGTTTCAGTCCAATGGCTATTGTTCTCAATACTAATCTGCTTCTCGAGGCTGTTTGTGCTGATCACGATATGGCAAACTGTTGGCTCCGGTCGAATCAACAAATGCTATTGGCCGATCGTCTTGAAGTCCAATGCAGCGTGCAACATGGGGATTTTATTCCAGCTATCGTTGGAGATACCAATTTGTGCTTTTGGTGTTGTGGTGACGGCTTGATTGGCCTCCGCCGTCTGATTCTCAGGGGCCTTAGAGCGCTTGGGGAGAAGATGACCTGGCTTCGAAAACCTGTTTATCATCTTCAGTTTCAATCTACGTTGCTTCATTGTGACAAGCGTAAGAACTCGCAGATTCAGGAGGGCATGCTAACATACTGTAACAGCGCTATTGCCTTCATTGTCTGAATTTGCGCAAGTCAAGAATTCACTTGCCATTTTTGTAAAACTTGTGTTGGTGTGCACAACGAAAAGAAAAGTGCAACGCAGATATTAAATTCATATTTTGTAACTATTTTCTATTCGAGCCACATAATTGAATCACACATGTCAGAATACAATTGTGATGTTGTCATTCCCAATTCGGCATCACGCTCCACGTGACGTCGGACACTTGTCAAACATTACCCCGCGACTCACCTCGAGCTTCAAGATGTTTTTTCCTAACCTCTTCCTTCGCACAACTCGTGCGTTTATACAACCACACTCTCCGTTCCGAAGACTATACCTCAAAATGTCTACCTTTGACAAGCTCACCTACACCCCCGCTGAGGAGGCCGAGATCCAGCAATGGACTACCACCGCAAACCGCCTTAAGGAGACCTCTGCCAACGGCCCAGAGATGCTCAACACCCTTAACAACCACCTCGCGACCCGCACCACTACCCTAGGCGCCAAGCCATCAAGCGCTGACGTAGAGCTGTACAAGGTCCTCGCGCCTAAGGTCGCTCAGTGGGCCTCCGAGCAGCGCACTGGCCAGACTGGACTTCCCAACATTGTCCGCTTTGTTGATTTCGTCCAGAACGCACCGGTCTTTGGTCATGCCATTCCAGAAGAGCATAAAGTCAAGATCAATGTCGAGGAGGTTCTATACGTCCGTCCACCGATCGATGCCAAGGCTGAGAAGGAGAGGTTGAAGAAAGAGAAGGCTGCTGCTGCCGCCGCCGGCGCAACTGACGAGGGCGTTCAAAAGACCTTGGCGGACCGCACCAAGGAAGCAGTTGGTGGAACCGTCGCTGCGGCAAAGGAGAAGTTCGAGGCTTTGGCCAAAGACGCAGGAGTTGCTGCCGGAATTCCGGCTGGAGCCAACACACAGAAGAAGGAGAAGAAGGCTAAGGTTCCAAAGCCACCAAAGGCTCCAGCGGCTATTGCTCTTACACCATCCCTTATCGATCTTAGAGTTGGACATATCCTCAAGGCCATCAATCACCCAGACGCCGATTCTCTGTTCGTCTCTATCATCGCAATGGGCGACAAGGAGGGAACAGACGATACTGAGATCGTTGATGGACAAGTCTGCCGCACCGTCTGCTCTGGCCTCAACGGCCTCGTCCCACTCGAGGAGATGCAGGGCCGCAAGGTTGTTGTAGTCTGCAACTTGAAGCCAGTCAAGATGCGCGGCATCAAATCCTCCGCTATGGTTCTCGCTGCCTCCCCAAGACTAAAGGAGGGAGAGGTTGATAACCACGCTGGTCCAGTTGAGCTTGTAACTCCACCTGCTGACTCGGTTGCTGGACAGAGGGTGTACTTTGAGGGATGGAAGGGAGAGCCAGAGGGTATCCTCAACCCGAAGAAGAAGGTTTGGGAGATGATTCAGCCGGGTTTCACTATCACTCATGATTTTGCGGTTGCGTTTGATGCTGGTGCGGTGAAGGAGCTGAGCAAGGAGGGTGAGGAACCTAAGACAGGGCTGGGCAAGTTGGTCACTGAGAATGGTGGCTTTTGCACTGTTAAAAGCTTGGCTGGTGGTATTGTCAGGTAAAAAGTTTGCGAGCGAATGAAGAGAAAGAAACTGTAATGATATCCATGCTAGAGTTCTAGAATCAAAAGTAGTCTTCATCTATCCAGCGCTTGGGCCGATGGGCCACCTCTGTCTGGGCTCTATCTCTCTGGTTTGTGCCACATAACACAAGATCTCCAGCTCTTCTAAAGCTCAGTCGAGCTTCATGCTAGCTTTCACATCTTAGCTAACTCACCTTCGCGCCAGGCATGGATGCCAGTTGCGCCTTCACTGTAACCTATCATAGACTCACATCAACACGCTCTTTTATATTCCTCAGTCGGCGCTTAATAGCCGCTACTTGACTATTGATACTGAAGCTCTTATCAGATCCGGCCGCATAGCCGAAGCTAGACACAGCGCATGACGATATCGTGAGGACCCACGTGATAAATATGCCTAGAATTTGAGGCTGAACATATTCGGCACGGACCTTGCAGCCGAATTGTTGTCACTACAACACCTTCGACTCCCTTCTCTCTTCCCCATACCGCAATAATATACCCAGTGACACCTCTTCACTACTACCTCACACCATCAAAATGTTCGCTCTTCACCGTGCTGCCACTGCTTCCCAGCGTCGCGCATTCTCCTGCGCCGCCCGCGATGTATGTTCCCAGTTCAACAATTTCTCAATCGATGCACTGAGTGCGCCTCGGCACAGTCCGGAGCGACGCATTGTTTATAACCTTCACATATACTGATATCTACCTCAGCTCTCCAAGGTCACCGTCCTCGGTGCCGCCGGTGGAATCGGACAGCCATTGTCTCTCCTCCTCAAGCTTAACCCACGCGTCACCGAGCTCGCTCTCTACGATATCCGTGGAGGCCCAGGTAAGCTTCCGAGCCACCCATCTATTGGCATCTTAGAACAACACTAACGGTCTCCGCCAGGTGTCGCCGCTGATGTTTCCCACGTCAACACCAAGTCCACTGTCACTGGCTACGAGCCAACCCCATCTGGCCTTAAGGCTGCCCTCAAGGATGCCGAGATCGTCTTGATCCCAGCCGGTGTCCCACGTAAGCCAGGCATGACCCGTGATGATCTCTTCAACACCAACGCCTCCATCGTCCGCGACCTCGCTAAAGCCGTCGCTGAGTCCGCACCAAACGCCAACATCTTGGTTATTGCCAACCCAGTGAACTCCACCGTTCCGATCGTCGCCGAGATCTTCAAGAAGGCCGGTGTTTACAACCCAAAGCGCCTCTTTGGTGTCACCACCCTCGACGTTGTCCGCGCCTCCCGTTTCGTCTCTGAGATCAAGAAGACCGACCCAGCTGATGAGAACATCACAGTTATTGGTGGACACTCCGGCGTTACCATCGTCCCACTTTTCTCCCAGTCCTCCCACCCAGATCTCGTCGGCAACGAGGCTCTCCTCACCCGCGTCCAGTTCGGTGGTGACGAGGTCGTCAAGGCCAAGGACGGAGCTGGATCCGCTACCCTCTCCATGGCTATGGCTGGTGCCCGCTTCGCTGAGTCCCTCCTCAAGGCTGCTCAGGGCGAGAAGGGTGTCGTTGAGCCAACCTTTGTTGACTCCCCACTCTACAAGGATCAGGGCGTTGACTTCTTCGCCTCCAAGGTCGAGCTCGGCCCAGAGGGTGTTGCCAAGATCCACGAGGTTGGCAAGGTCACTGCTGAGGAGCAGAAGCTCCTCGATGCCTGCCTCGCTGACTTGAAGAAGAACATCGAGAAGGGTGTTAAGTTCGTTGCTGAGAACCCAGGAAACTAAATGCTGGGTATCCAACTTGGCCACTGGTCTTCGTGCGCGCCGTTTAAAAGAGACGGTGCACTTTGTACAACTCTTCTATCAAAATTTTAAATGATACCTTAGGATCGGTTGCTTTTGGGTGTGTTATTTAGCGCGTAAAAGCATTGGTTCTCTCCTACATACACTGGTGTTTCTTCGCTTGCATATCGTGATAGTGTCCGTCGCTCTGAGGTACTGATGATACCGCGTATCCAATCAAAGTGTCACGCATAATAGATTACCATGACATGAGTATTGATGATTCGCCGATGTGCCACCGTCGCCTCATGTCGAGGGTTTAGAGGTGCCACCAAGTCTACATGGTAGCCCTTTCGCCGATTGTTTCGATCCCGGCGCTCTTGCTAGGAATTAATGCAAAAATGGGAGCAGCAACCAAACCACCGCGCAACCTCACGGAGCAGCGCCGAACCTTGCGAGAGAATGTTTCTCGCGAACGTGGTATCGGCAGTAATATAGATATTAATATTATTAACATTTGTACACAACCTCCGCCTACCTCTTATGAGGAGTCCCAGAACTCTTAAAATGGCCACCCACAGCCAACTGCAAGTCCCCGGCGTCCAAAGGTGGACCCCGAGCTCGAGCGACGTATACTGATGCCTTCCACTATGCGTATAGCATGGTTATCCGCCGCCTCGGACCACGTCAAAATAAATCGAACAGCTCATGCTGTCGATTTACCAGGAAGAGGCGGATTTGATGAGAGCGGAGGCATTAGAGATTGGGGGGGAGGGGAGGCGGCGTTCGAGGGCGATTTGATCTGAGCCTCCCGAAGGGTCGAGAACAAGATCTTTTCGAGAGTAAAAGAACTCCACGTAATAGAGCTTGAGTGCTCGACCTCGACGTGCTACTCGTCGTTAATCGCACAGGTGGGATGATAGACGCTTCGGCCGTCGACACGCGAACCAACCAGCAGGCGACAACACCAAACCGTCACCATCTACATCCAACACCAACCCGCCAAATCAACCCCCAATTCCAGCCGATAACCTCGGCCAATCCAGCCCAGCAAACTAATGGACGAAGAACGTTCACTTGGGACTATGGCATGCACAGCCGCCATGTGGTTATTGCAACCAAACTGGCATCGACGAGATCTCAGTGTGATCTCAAGTTGGGATACTCTAATCAGGTTAAGATGCAGCCGAAAAAAGTAGAGCTGGAAATATTGGGCGACGAAGAAACGTCGGACTTGGGAGTGAAGTTGAGAGTGGTTTGACTGCGTGTAAAACACGGTGCAGACTGCTTGTAGTTTGCAAGAGGTTCGTGAAGATGAAGTTTTTAAGGACGGCACATGAGGCCTATATAGATTCTGGGGTTATGTCTAGACGGGCGTATTGCTAGATCGGGGAGAGGTACATCTACCACGGACAGCGGTGACCGATTGTATTGCAAATTTTCGTATTTAGACACGTACACGTACAAAGTCTCCAATCCTTACAACCGCCTTAAATTCTTCGTACGTGCCTTGTCCATAGCAACTCGTCTCCTATAATGCTCCCTAGATCTCATCTTCTCTACCCCTCCCCAGCCCAGTATGCCTAACAATACAATCGCCCATGTTCCTGTGATAATGCCTCCTATTGGCACTTGTGCTATCTTCGTGCCTGGTAGGGCAAATGGTGTGCTGGTGAGAGGTGTGAAGACGCCTGTTGATAATTGGGATGAGACGAGAGGCAGGAAAGACGCTTCGGTAGTTAGAAGGGTTATTGAGTTCAACCCCGGAGCTGAGAGCGAGATTATGGGTAGGAGGTAATGTTGAAGCATCGATCTGTTGGGCAGTCAGCATTATACATTATTAAATGGAAGGGACACGCACGCATTCATCGGCTTCCCCATCACATCAGCGTTAATTTGGCCGACAAAAATATAACTAGTCATCATTCCAGGCAGTTTGTCATCTTCAGCCCTCTTTCCTAGACCTCCATCTCTCCTCTCCCGACCGCTACCGTCCTGGTGATCATCCCCCCGCACCATCCTCTTCCTCTGCCGCATGTTCCCTACCCTCGCCCCAACCCACCGCACACTTGGTACTATATCCCTCGCCCTAACATTCTTCCATTTCCCTCTCGGCTCAGCGACTTTAAAGAGTCGGAGGTCGGCTCTGAAAACGCCGGTTGTAGTGTTTAAGATAGGCACATTGTAGCAGAGTGAGATTCCCGGGAGCGAGGTGGAGCGGCCAGAGAGGCGGGAAAGGGCGGTGGTACAGGCGCTGAGCGTGAGAGTCTCTAAGCGAGCGGCTGAGAGGGAATTGCTGGTTTTATTCCGTGGTAAAGTTGTTACCTGGCGTCGTGATAGTGGATGTATTGATGGCATGTGGAATGGGACGAAGGATGCTGATATTGCCAGTGCCATGAGCAGTGACGAGATGAAAAAGTTGAGGAGCATGCTTCCATCTGTCGTGCTTGGCTGCTATATTGGATGTGTAGTCGTGCAGCTCAGGTTGTCGTGCCACTCGGTACGCGGAGTGAGTGTATGGAGCACTGCTCGCTAAAAAATTGTAGTTGAAATGAAGACCCAAGAGACCTGCCCGAGATTGATAGTATACACAAGCAAGGGCGCTCAGTAGTGGGGTTCCGGACACGGAATCATGGCTGTGATGGATAGAGGAGGAGGCGAGGGAGAGAGCAAGAACCACCAAGTTCATGCGAGGAATGTCGAGTCCATAGCGTGTCTTGAAGCTGTCTCGGAATCCGAGATGACCAGTTCATAGTGGGAAACTTGAAGCACCAGCTGAGAGCTTTGTCCATGGGTCGAGAGATTTGGAATTGTGGCGCTAAAGAGGCTTTGGTCAATAATGCACGAAACCGTTCCTGCATCAGCATGAGCTTGAAAGCTACGCCTGTATTCAGTTCCCTTGAAGAAAGTCACGGGATGTCGTCTATAAAGGTTTTTTTTGTGGAAGACTCGAGGTCTGAGGCCAAGATCGTGACCGTGCTGCGCAACATGAGACGAGGTTGAAGCGGGAGAGGCCGCCTTGAAACTATTTCGAGACACGACTCGACTGTCCGAAGTTTAATGTAGGTACAGGAGATCATGTCTCGACATCAAAGTTGCGCAACAATCTTCTTCGCATGAAGTTTAAGAACTTCGTAAATTCGCGGTGTTGAACCACTGCGGTGCGAGAACGTCGTAAACCACCGAAATCCGTCGTCTATGCTGAGGGAAAGGCCATACTGATGAAAAGAATGATGGAGGTATAGCATTTGCCGCTCATTTTGAGCCAAGAGACAATGCCTTCATCACGATACCGTCGTGAAGCGCCCTCAGTTTGAACTTGAGACGTCGTCGGCGCCTCGAGTTTGAAGTGATGTCTCAAGTGCCAGGAGAATGCTTGGCGCTTGGTGGTCAGCCTCGCCTAACTTCACTCGGACATCCCCGTCTTCAAACATCACATTCAGCTGAAGTTATTTTGTCAAGTAGTTGACTCAATAATCACAGGAGCAAAACTGTTAAATAAACATTCTTAATTGCTCTGTTTATACTCCAATAATGACCCAAGCGCCGACTTTTAGCGTTGGATCCATTTCTTCCAATTCACAGGCGTAATTCCTCCGTTCTAGCTAGTAGTCCTACGTCAACCAAGTAAGTCCAAAAGTTCTTACTGTGGCAGAACCACTTTACGCATCCTTGTCACCTTACTGCTCAGCCTAGAACTCTTTCTCGGAGGTCCATCTCTGCTGTTTGCCCTTGACGTGTCTTTGGTGTTCTTCCTTAAAAGGCCTGCTGAAGATGCCTGCAAAACCTCCTGATGACCTCTTCCTTCCACCCTTCTATCCTGTATTAGAACCCCTGCTAGACATGGATCCACTTCGCCTTGATTCATTTTGCCTTGATCCACTTCGTCCTTTATTGCTTTTGCTCAATTTCTTCCTCTTCGGCTTGTTCCTGTTAGCTAAAGAGCTCTGGATCGTTTGCTGCATAGGTTCGTTCTCCTCTTCAGTCGGTTGTCTCCCTAGAGCATCTGAGAAACCAGGTGGAATTAGTTGAGGAGGTTGGCGAGAGGAAGGTCTCGTCCTTGTTCTCGATAGTTCTTATGCCAGACCTGACTGGCCCAAACGGGTTAAAGGCTTTCCCCAAATTCTTTGGGTCGCTAGCCACTGTTGGCTGGGACTTAACTGGCTGTGTCTCTGCTGGCTATCTCCTGCTGCGACTTGAACAGCTTCCCCTCTGTATCCAACAGCCTAACATGCGCCGCGTTGATGATCTTCTCACTCTCATTCGTATCCTTCTCCTTCTCCTCCGACGTCCTGACATAACACACATGCGCGACATTCATATCCAAAACTTGCACATGATCGCTCTTTCCCACCTCAATTGTTCCACCGCCACATGATTGACAGTCACCTCCCCAAACACCACCGGATGCCCCAAAATATACTGCTTCGTCATCTCCACACTCGGATATTTACCACTATCCAGCGCCTGCGTAAACAGCTTACTAAACCTCTTCGCAGGAGCATTACGTCCCGGCTCACCAGCGAATACCTCAGCTATGGTGTAGGTTGTCCACATTACCCAGCCGGAGGTGGACTTGAGTCAAGTCATATCTCCCGACTTGAAGTCTAGTTCGTCGGGGCCCAAGGCAATGTGGTCTTCGGTGGCTTTTATTCATGCGATGACGGCGACGGACAGGGGTTTTTTTGAGACGCTTGTTGGACTCGGGTACATTGACGGTGAGCGCTGGAGGAAATCCCGGGAACTTGTGCTTCTTCTCTGATAGTATCGGTATGCCAAGTAAAGTCGGGCGCCTTTACAGGCTGAGCTGTGGTGGCTTGTTCGGGATTTCCCTTGTCTTCGTCATCATCCTCGCCCGCCTCTTCGACGGCCGTGCAGTCAAACACCAATTATTTGTTCTCAGCGTCGCCCTAAAAATTTCCCTTCCACCAACCAACGGTGTCCGAATACTCGGTGCACTGGATATAGGAGTCCTTGGAGTATGATAACTCGTTTTAAGCCTTTGTAGTGGCGGATTATATTTCTTGTAACAAGACTAGAGACTTGCCATTCCGTCTCTTAATAACCCTCTTCGAGCTTTTGGAAACGCGGGTTGTCTCTCTTGTTCTGGTCTTTTCCATCTCTGAAGAAGAAGGTGGCGAGCTCTTGTTGTTCTGAGACCCCGAACTTGCAGGGAGCAAACTTGAAGCAGCAGGATCTTTTCGTAGTGTTTCTCCCGGCTCATTCTGGGAAATATTTGACTGTGATACCGGCATCTCAGTCGTTGGCGTCTTCGAAGCAGGTTGAGCAACCACCTTCTCCTTTGGTTTTGCCGGCTCAAGCTGCGACAACAAATCCTTCAACCCATCCGGATCCAGACACATAACACCCTGCTCTGCCCCCCTGATCTTTCGGCAAATAAAGTCTCAAAAGGTCTTTGCACCTCGCTAAACAAGTCCATCCATTCCTTACTACCCACATCGAGACAGAATCTCGCCGCGTCCCTCCGTAGATAAAACACGAGCGGCGGCCCATCCTAAAACAAATTCCACCTAGCAATGAACTCTCCGCCTTTAGCCCACGCCTTCAAATTCGTATGTTTTGGCAGCTGGGCAAACCTCTCATTCCTGAAGGCCGTCTGGAGGTGTGGAGACCCCTTGTCGAGGGACTTATGCGTGGTCATTGCATGCTCGACTCTCTCTGGGTAATACCCGCTACCTTGCCATGCCAGAAACCCACATTGCCTTCTGCTCCTATGATAGCGAATGCTGTGAGGGGACCAGCGACATGGCCTGAAGAGACTTGATGGCCGTTGACGTACATTGGGACACCGGCCCGAATTTTGTTGACGAAGAAGTATCCATTCCGTCTTTCCTAATCGCGCCGGTGCTTGGTGGTGTAGTGGCAGCCGTTTGTGCCACCGTCAGGTTCCCAGGAATCCATACGCTCAGACACAGCAGCGTAGATTATTTTCCTCATCTGTTCGCCTGTGGCGCTCATGTGTGTGCCGGGAACCCAAACCGCTCTGATCTTCGTACCCAAATCCTCAGTTGTAGCGATCTCTTTATCACCCAACTCTGCGCCTACGCGAGAAGGACGATGGATATCGACAGCCATATGTCTAGTGAAATCCATTTACTGGTTATGAAAACAATATGGCGGCAACCTGAACGTATGGCCCTGTATCCCATCCCAGAACCCACTTATGGAATTTCCTGGGTCCTGCCAAATAGCAGGGATCTTCGTTCTTTGCAACGCTTTCACAGACCACAACCTAGAATCCACGGTCGGCGGACCCTCTCTGGGCTGCCAAAACCGTGCTGACCAGCCATCGGTACCCTTCCGTTTTGGCACCCAGAAGGTTTTCTCCAACGCATTCCAACAGTCGTCCCCACCCTCCCTCCACTCTTCGAGGTACTTTAAAACGTAGCACCTATCCCCAATCTCAAATGCCTCCCCATCAAAACCCGGAAGATTAGCTTCTTTAGGTGCCATGACGGGGCCTGCGACCATGCGCCAGTATTTATCTGTCATATCTTTTCTTGCTCCGTAGTGCCAGAGGATGAAGGAACCATGCCGCACGGACCTCCGGCTTCTGCTCGTTCATTTTGGTCAAGGTTTTCTTCATGCTGTCACATTCTTTAGGCGCCATGTCCTTGTGATCGGTAGAGCATGCTAGTGGTGAGGGGATGGTGCAGGGTGGGATTGCCATCAGCCTATGTCTTTTCTTGCCGCCTACCAACATCTCGATGGAAGAGTAATCGAACTCAATACTTTCGGGATCAAAGTTTGATTCCAGGTTTGGACTTTCCATGATCAAAAATCCTGCGCTGGCATCTACGGGGTTACTGGATATCCCCCCGGTATAACCGTCGCCAGTCATCTGTAACTTAACCACATGATGCTCTGTGACAGGTGCGGATCTCAGCATCCAGCTGCGCAGCCGGTTTTTCGCCCTTGTAAGTGGTTTTCAATCGTCTGCCGGGCCTCCTTATTGGCTTCACTTTCTGCCTTCGGATTCTTTCCAACCCGCTGCAGGACCTCCGCACTAGGCGGCAGAGACTACGAAGCAGGATCGCCGGCAGGCCTCGCCACAACCGCCTCAGGCGCCCACCTCTCATCGATCCTCCTTCCCACCAAAGGATTCAACCTCACTTGCCCCCCCCCCCTCCTCTCTCTCCGCACCGGCCCATTACCAAAGCTGGCTCCCTCTTCATCCACCGGCGCATCCTGCATCACCGTACCCGTCTCCTTCTCCCAAGTATCCCTGCCCAGGGTTCTCGGTGCTGCACGACTTTCATCATAAAAAGGATCCTCGTTCACCTCATCCTCCTCATCCTCATCATCGGACTCAAGTAATGGCAGCGATTTGAAGTCGATGAATGGGGTTCTGGAGTGCCCTAGGCGCTCGTGTGAATACTGTGTGTAGTCATCTGTCTCGCCAGACTCGCCGGTCTTGCCCTCTTCGGTGTAGAAGTACATGTTCGAGTCGTTTATGTTGGGGAATATTTTGAGACGTGGGGTGAAAGGGGGGATGTAGCGCCGACTTTTTCCAGGGAACTGGGGGTGTGAGCGTTGGTTGCTCATGGTGGGTGTCTGGAGTGGTTGGTTGTATTGCGGACGGAACTTTTTCTTGAAAGGCGAGTTAGATTGCAGAGGCCACAGGCGTTTTCGTATGTTGGTTAGGGAACTTAGTAAGCCAATAATGACACCAATGATAAGATAATGCTTCCAAAAATTAGCCAGGGTGGTTGCTGAAGCTCGGTCCTGATTCCTGCCTTTGGCAAGTCTTTCAATGCTGCGTTCGTTGCGCCGAAGCTGTAGGTACATATAGCGGGAAATCGTCTATGTGTTGGCGCAAGTATAAAAGATATGTTTAATTGAGTCTCTAAGCTAATAATATATATATGTGGTTGATTTGTCCTAGAATTGAAGTCTCCAGCAGAATTCCTGCTTTTTGAGCAAACAGCAATAAAGTTGGCAATCTCAATCATCAAAACTGCAACAAGTTTTCTGGTTTCGCACTGTATTCTTAAACAAAGAATTGGTTGCTTGAGCTTCCCCCCGAGTCCGTGGTTTCGGTCGAACTAGTTCTTTGTTCCACCTGCATGAAAGGTCACAACTAAATCTGGAAGTCCCTTGTCTTGCGAAACTCTAGCCTCGCCCGAACTTGATGCTTCAGCAAGAGCAAAGCCAAGATTTCTAAGATGTTTGTTCAAGAGCTTTGATCTTATGGTGAATATGCGACGTGTACAACGATGGTTTTGAGTCGTCGTGTGACTCGGCACGTTTCCAAAGTGCTTGGCATTGTACCTCTGTCGCTTCATGGTTATGCTCAATTGATTGCTGCGAGCTGTGTTATGAGTATATGTAATGTACCAAGATCTTGCCGTCAATTCGTCATCTCCCAATCAGAGAATACTGATCTATAACCGCAAACACCGTCCGATTATCCACCTCACAATCAGTGACGCATGTTGGCGAGCAACCAAGATCTGTCCGCACATCATTCGGATGTGCGTTAGTAGCCATAGCCGTGATCATATCCGTCGCATAGACACAGCTGTTCATCCCCACAGCATTGGTGTACGCGGGCTGCTCAATCGGCGAAGGCGTGAACTGCGGTTGCTGAAATGACGGCTGAAATGGCGGTTGTTGCGGTTGTAGTCCCATGTTGTTGTTCTGCATGGTCATAGGTTGAGAGCGGTAGCCGTTGACAGGCATACTGAATCTGCAGTTCTCCAGCTGCTGTTGATACCCATAAGTCGGGCTCGGCTCCCCAGAGGAAATGCTCATTTGCGATCCAGACTGAAGAGACAGACTGGTAGGCACCATCCCGCTACTTGGGACCGCTAAACTCCCATTTCTCTGCATATTCTGAAGCTGCGGAACCAGATTTCCTGCCTCACCAAAAGCCATCGTCGTATTACCCATACTCATCACCCTCTGCTGCGATTGTGGCTGTGGCGGCGGTGCTGACAACGAGCTATGCGTCGACGACGGCGTATGAGTCAGGGACGGAGCGATAGCTACTGGTGCTGGAGTTGGACCACCTACACTCATTGGTGGTGTGTTCCAGCTTCCTGGTGTGGAGCCGAGCATTGATGGTGGACGACTTGGCGCTTCAGTGTCGCAGCAGGAGAGGGAGTTGTTACGGCCGCTACTCTCACTCCTCGGCCTCCCACATGCTCTTCTCTTCATTGCTAGGAGGGCGTCTAGGATCTTCGCATCATCACTCTTCGCCTGATCAGCTGCCCACTGCTCCTCGTTTCCTCCCCCACCATTTTCCACTCCGCTCACTCTCCAATTCCCACTCTCCTCCACAACAAACAAGTTAATCTCGCTCTCACCAACACCGCGCCTAACAAGCAAAACCCGCAACCTCAGATTCTCTTCCGCCACCTTCCTGGCTGCTGCCTGGATTTCTGAGGAGGCGGCGACGCCTTTCTGTTCGCATTCTCGTAAACGTGATTCTACTTCTGATAAGTATTCTTTGCGGCGGGCGCGGGAGCGGCGTTGATTGTCGCGCACGCGAGCTAGGTGCGCCGGATCCTGCTGCTTGTCAATATGTATTGGGGGACCAAGATGGTAAGAATGAAGGAGGTAGGGAAAGAGTGTCACCTGGAGGTGGCGGGGAGGTGTATGGGAGATAAAAGAGAAGAGAGGAATGAGAGGCTTACGCTGCCGGACATGGTTATATGGAGTGCTTATATAAATTGATAAATGAAGACGTCGTCACACCGCTTTTCAACAATATGTTCGGATCACGGGACTAGGCTGAGCTCTTCCACATCAATTGTCGTGATTGCCTCAGCTTAACCTCTTCTTATCGACGAAGCCAGTAACCTGTATCTCCTCCCAATCTTCTCTTTCAAAAAGTGAATAAATAAACGTCAGGTATCATTCTCGAACAAGGCGGCAAAATGGTGCTGTGAAGCTCTATTAGACCTCCTCAGCCTGCTGTCACGGGCGGTCTCGATGATCTTGGACTCTTGGCGCGATTCCAGGCTTTGATGGGATCCACCTGTCTGCCAAGGTGTCTTGGACTTTGCGCGGGGAGATCCTCCAACAAAAGACAACACCATATTGGGGATCGCCATCTGGTTTGATCGAAGTTTTAACGAGGTTGAACGAAGGAGGGGACCTTCATCTTCTATAGATTCGGTTCCGGTTAATCGTTGGCTCGGTGGAGTAAAGCCGCGCGTCCTGAGTGGAGGATCCGCTTGGCGGGTGCTGGCGTGTGGCACAACCGACAATCAACAACACCTCTACTTTACATCACGACAATCAATCAACCATGCCAAAAGTATGGTAAGCGAGGTGAAATATTATACATACAAAAGAAGCTACTACATATACAAAGCTCCCTTCATATTGACCATTTAGCCACCGGGGCTCCACAAATCTTCTTTTAAAGTTGTCTAAACGAATGTTTGTCTCTCGCTTCATCTCGTCTTCTCCTATCCTGTAGCTTTCGCCTCTCATCTCCACTCGCCTATCACATCTTCTCCGCCTCGTTTTTCCAAATTAAAACCATCTAGTGAAGGCACTGAGAATAGTAGTCATTCAACACCTTACAAAACCCCTCGCCACACTTCTTCTCCCCCGTAAAGCCCTGCCCACCACACTGCGCATACAACGGCGCACCAGCAGTGGTGGCTCTAACCTCGACAGGCAAGCACTGCGAATACCAATCATTTTTATGCTTGCATGCACCAACCGCACAAGTCCTTGGGCCGGTAAATCCATTACCGCCACACTGTCCATACAACGGTGCTCCTCCGGCAACTGGTGGGTTGACAGGAGTCTCAGGGGCTGGAGTTGGAGTCGAGGTTGGAACCGCGGCCTTGGTGCTGCTGACCGGCTTAACAGCGGTGACCATCGTGGTTGGAACAGCCGTCTTGGTAGTGCTGACTGGCTTTGGGGTCGGCGTCGGCGTCACAGTTGGCGCGGCACCTCCACCATTACCACCAGCTGGGCAGGTCATGACTGCTGGACCTGGAGCGGTGTAGGCTTTACGGCCATTGTCGGATTGACCGTTAGGCCCGTAGATGGAGATCAAGATTCCTGGGTCGGTGGGGGAGTATGCGCCTGGGAAAGAGACGCCGCCGGAGAGAGAAGTGGTGCCTGAGCCGGTGACGCGGATGTTGGCGCAGGATTGGTAAAATTGTGCGCCGTTTTTTCCACCGGCGCTGTGGAGCGCCAAAAGCTCAGCGCGCATGAGGTATTCGCCTGGGGCGACGCAGGATGGCATGGTGAATTCGTACCAGCCTATTTCGTTAGCATTCTCTCCCTGAGAAGCGCGGAAGGGGAATGGAGATTGAGGCTTACCGTTGTTGCTGTAGAGCTTATCGACAGCCCAGAGACCGGTAGAGGTATCCAAACCATCGGAAGCAATCTTGGTCCATTTCGCCGTCTTGCCATCGGCGGTGGCCGCATCAACGACCTTAGCGATATACACCTGAATCGGCCCCTTGTGGGAAAGCGCAATCGGGTTCTCAGAGTCACCGGCCTGGTTCTGCCCGAGAAGATGCTGCCACCAGGTCCCCACTTTGGCGCCGGCTGGCACGGTTACGACTTGCTGGTTAACAGGAGAAGCCAAACCGAAGTTGCAGGCGAAATCAGCATGGTTGACGTTCTCAATTGGGTTGTTGGATGTTGGTGCGCGGACGCCTTCCAGAAGTCCCTTCTCGACGCCGTTGACGGAGAGTTTTTGGAAGATGGTGTGGGCCGAGGTGAGGGAGAGGGACGCCGCCAGGGCGATGGTGGAAGTGAGCTTCATCTTGTATGTGTAGTTGGGTGTTAAAGAAAGTGGGTGATACTAGATCACGAAGGAACGAATGGAAGAGGTTGGAGAGGAAAGAGAAGAAGAAAGGGGAGGAAACTCTTATGTATTCTTTGAGCCTTGGCGTCTTTGGTCTTCATCCTCGCAAAATTCTGGCCTCGTGCTTCCGCTCAAAAAACATTGGCCCTGAACGAATCTCGAATCATCTGAGACCCGACCGCGGCTGGCATCTCGAGCTGGTCTCAACACTGTCCTACAACACCGTGTCTGCAATAGTGTAATTGCAGGGAGGTTGTGAACAATCGTTCACTATACCTCTTTCAGCTCCTGTGTAGCATTTCGCTTCACATTAAACTTTTCGTTTACGATTTCGATAGTGAATGTAGCATAGTGGCAACGAGTTGACACCTTAAGCGTTTTGGATTCTAGGGTTCTCGGGCCGTGGAAACCGCGCAGTCGGGAACCCCGTAAACACGAACACTTTAAAGATGATTATTTTGCGATACTCATCTCGGTACCATTATAATTGGTTGGCTCCGCATTACAAAGAAGTGCGTTATGGTCCGGATTGAGAATATGGAGTGATAACTGGGTTCTGTCTTGGTGTGCTCATATAGGCTTCCATCCGGGCCCCATATCAGTAATCCTGGAAACATTTAACGTTTCAGAGATCCCCACAACCACCGCCTTGGGTCTAGACCTCAAAAGCTCGCTCACCGAGCCCTTACTGCATACTTTTACTCAGGGGTCAAGTCCCGGGTACCGTCATTATGTGAATCTAAGGGGGCGACGAGTCGCGAGTAAAAGCACGGGCAAATTTTCCGCGCTTAATTAGACGGGTTGTGCTTGGTGGACTGCAACCACGGGTTTTGACATGCGGCGTGCCGTGCGCTTGGAAAGGGTGGTTTAGCATTCAGTGGTCAAGAGAGTGCGGTCGATTCGGAAATGCAAGAGCTGCTTGTTTTTGGGTTTTGTGTAACGCTGTGCAAAGTGATGTTTGCGTGGCAGCGCAACTGCCGACTGAAGGTTAATATGGAGGAGACTACACGGGCACAAAATAAACTGAAAAAGCCAGTAGTTGTCTGGGTTTCATTTTTCAGTAACTCAGCTCGGTGGCGGGGATTCGTCGTCAGCGCTCATATACTCGATGCCTCGGTGATAACGCTAAGATCGAGACGCAGCAACGTGCAGTAGCGAGGTGGATCATGAACACCACTCGGTGCTTCCGACGACGACAGCTTGGCAATTTCCGTAGAAGCGCGGCTTTATGCGCCTCACCATCTCCTCTCTACATCATGCTCCTTTCCCACGGTTATTTCACAGTGGACTTGGATCTGTGCGTATGCTCAGCTTAAAGAGCCGCTATTTGCTTCTTCATTATCAAAATGCTTGCGCCCACAACGCTCTTATCACTTGCTCTCTAATCAATCTTAATACAAACCTTTCCAACATGACCAGCAGACCACTGGTAGTCGTAAGCCTTTCTGGCATCATCCAACGTAAACACCTTCTGGTCCAGCACCGGATGGATATTATTCGCAACAATCGCACGGTTCTATCAATCGTCAGTATCTCTGCTTCCCTCTCCCTCCCCCTTCTCCTGTCTATCTCTCTCTGAAAGGTGCTCACATACCATATCATCCATCTGGCTTCTACTCCCCACCAACAACGCTCTCACAGTACACGTCCCCGCAAGCACATCCATAAAACCAGGCTGCTCATCCGCCTCCTTGGCCACGAAACCAATAACTGTAATAATGCCGTCAATCTTCACCGCGTTCAGCGACTGCTTCATGGTAGCAGGGCCTCCGACCTCAACCACGTGGTGAACGCCCTCCTTATCATGCGTAAGACTCTTAGCAACCTCTCCCCAATTCGGTGTGGTCTTGTAATTAATAACATGATCCGCACCCAGCGCCTTAAGCTTCTTCTCCTTCTCAGCAGATGAGGTGGTGGCGATCACGATCGCGCCAGCTGCCTTGGCGAATTGCACAGCAAACATGGAGACACCGCCCGTTCCTTGGGTGAGGACGTAATCGCCTGGCATCAACTGCTTCAACCCATACAACGCATTCCACGCCGTCAGGCCCGCACACGTAAGCGTCGCTCCCTCGAGGTAGTTAAGGTTCTCGGGCATGAGGACCAATCCCTCCTGTGAGAAGACGCCGTATTCGCGCAGTGTGCCGTCGATCACTCCACCTGTACCGCTGCGGATCGTATTCAGATCGAGAGATCCCGACAAATGCGTCTGGTTGAATAATGTCACAACTTTCTGGCCGACCTTAAATCTCTCAACCTTTGGTCCGACGGCTACTACATCTCCTGCGCCGTCGGAGGCAGCGACGACGTTCTTGGAGAGAGGGAAGGGGTATTCGCCTCTAAGGATTACGAGATCTCTCTGTTCCGGTCAGCTTCTGTTCTCTCACTCTCTCTTACTCTCTTTTATGACTAACGTAAACGGGGAGACGGGGGAAAGGGGAAGAGGGGGACATACGTAGTTCAGCGAAGCGCCACGGAAGCGCACAAGCACATCATGCTCTCCCAGCTCTGGGACAGGGTATTTATCATCTTTCTTAAGACAATCAAAGCCGGTGGTGCCCGTTACGATCCAGGCTTTGCATGTCTTTGGTGTTGGCGACATTTTCGATACGAGTAGCTACGAGCTTTTGTGGTCTGGAGAGATTTCTTTATTGTGAGGGGGTTACAGGAGTCAAGGGAAGGTAACAGAGTGACAGGAGGGAAGACACCAGATGAAGAGGCTTTAGCAGTTGAGATTACACAACAGAGCGACGCGAATACGCAATGAGGAAACCCACTATGACCCGATGACCCCACGGCTGGATTAGAAATCGCAAGACACCACCCGGGTGGATATGGCTTCTCACCCTCACCATTTCGTGCGCAAAAAGGATGACGGAATAAATACGTCAGGGACATCCTTCAGTGTGCTTTCATGGTTGACGTTGCCATTCCCTTCGCTGTCACTGCAAGAACCTTCCGTGTCAAACTCCTCAGTCAAAAGAGGAGGAGGATCAAGTAGTCTTGATGGTGGAAAAGCAGGAGAAGGTTTGGAGCTCAAACCCAATACACAGCCAGCACTCGAGCGCAACGATTCGGCCGACTGTCGACTGGATTAGGAGGATATAGTGGAGATCGTCGGCTCGTGGCAGAGATGCGGTTCGGCACTTGAGGGTTCCACAAAGCTCTGCCGTGAGGCATTGACCAATTAAACGTGCTGAGATGAATGGAGGGAACAAATTGAAAAGATTTGATGACGCTGATGAGGGGTTAAAGGAGGATATGGCATACACTTCACACGACTTCTCCATGGAGTATGCAAACGTAATTGCAAAGTATTTGTGCGGGGTCGTAACTCTGAAGAGAGGTCAAAAAGTGACTGGAATTACCTGTTGATATGTGACGATGGAAGACTTGGTCAACGAAATTTTAGAAATGCTATGCTCGTTATCAGATGAAACGAATTTTGATACGACGATCTGATTATCACGGCTGCAAAGTCGCAACGCCAAACAGAAATCGCGCAATCCTCAAACAAACACGAGAGCTCAAGAGTAGTTCGACGAAATTGGAAAACCTTCCCGTGTATATATGTAGCTAAGTTGGGACTCCGATTACGAAAGGCAACGCTGACCAGAAAATGGTGAAGACTTTTCTAACATTGATTGAGATCTGACACAGAATGTGGCTCATGAAGGGAAATCTCTCGTATAGCTGTGGCTCATGAAAAAAAATCTCTCGTATGGCTTACACATGGGGAGAAAATTGCGGAGCCGAAAGTGGACAGCATTTAATTGGGAAAGACATGATTCCACAAGAAGACGATTCCATAGTTCGAAAGACCTAGAATTACAACTTAGCGCGAGACTGCAAAAAAGGAATGTATATTAAAACAGCAGAACGAAAGTGAAAATCGAGAATAGGAACTCGGACTTCTGCGGCGATGAAACATACAACCCGTTCGTTATCTTCCCTGTGGCCTCGACTACGAAGTCGTATTCGTATCAACAAGCTAAGGAGTACAAGTATACTCCGCAGCTTCTGCATGGTGAGGAATCGGGCCCAGTCACGTGCCATTATTTTGTTTAGTGAAACGGCTCGAGGTTTCAGGACATCTCCACAATACGAGAGTTCACTTTGAAACATATGCCAATGACCTCTGCTCGATTACGGTCGATGTTGCACTTGGATCCAAATGGGGTTTGCCAGGTGGTCGAGAGCGCGACAGCGGTGTTTCGGGCCTGTCATCCTGTCGGCATTGCACGGGTTGGCCGCCAGTGAGACACCGTGGAGAAGACAAGATGAGATGGACGCGAAAATCTGTCAAAAACTTTAAATGAGGGCTGAAATGATACAATTCGAGTCATGTGAACCAAGTCGAACTTTTAGATGTCGGCGTCGATTCTAAAGTAATGAAGGTGTGGGTCTGTACAACATGTTTGTCTAACAGCACGACACTAATGGAGGAAAGCTAGTGGCAAATTAAGCTAGGCGAAATAAGCTAGGCGAAATAAGCTAGGCAAAATAAGCTAGGCAAAATAGTATAAAAAAAGCGACGGCGGTTTTGCTATGCAGCCTGTCACACAGTGCGCGACTTGGAGAGTCGAATAATGGGTGTCGGTCCTACCTGACCTGACAATATGAAGCCATGAAGCCATGGATCTTGGAAGTGGACATATGCCAATATCGCTGAGCTCCGGAACATGGAGGTGAAGCTGAGCACCAAAACGGAGTGATGGATGCGATTAGTGTTGAGAGGATCGTGTTCCTGAAATTTCCATGGTCAGCTAACAGTGGAAACTGCGCTCGAGAACGATGTTCCTGATCCAAAGACCGAAGGCCGTTAGCAACTCATCCCGACAATCAATCGGCATGGCGGTCCGTCAAATGCGATCAGCGCCAGCTTGGCTCGAGAGTGTTGGCCGAAGGAGGATCATCTTGCGGGCGGTCTGTGCGGCTCGAGGACCGCGGAGGAGGACTTAGGCCAGGTTAGGAAAGCGGAGCTATACGCGCCACGTCGCTTATGCTAAGGCTTGGTAGATCATAGTTAGACGCGCTTGAACTGGCAATTGCGCCGGCGAAGGAGAGTTTTGGTTTGGAGAACATAAGGAGGTAGATCAAAAATGTGTTTGGGGGAAATGGGGAAGAAGAACAATTGGCTCCCAGCCTTGAGGGAGGAGCATCGCTCTTTTCGTTAATCCATTGGCCTCTTCAACTTCGATCAACCTGCCATACGTGCTACAAAAGGACTGAGCGCAACCCTGGACGCAACCCTGAGCAAGCATCTTATAATCCGGATCACAGTCAAGGCATGTCGCGATTGGGTGTCTGTTCCATTCGTCCGCGCCCCTGCAGGCCATGCAAGCATGCGCGGCTCGTGCCTCTTGCGTGATGTCCAAACGCACCAAGAGTAATGTACTTTTGGATTTGACCTGCCATGCACGACTCAGTGGTTGTCACCGTCGGCTTGGCGTCTGTCAAGGTAGACGGAGAGAGACGTCTGTGATCGTGGACAACTCAAGACCAGTGCTGCCTAAGCTTTTGGCATTGCATAGCCACGCATAGCCACCACTATGAACCACTGAAACATCGGTCGCGATTGATAAAAGGTTGTGGTGTTGACGAAGGAAGAATCTCTCCCAGGCGCGGAAGACAGTGGGCCATTCCGTGTTGTGATCATGGTCCATCGAATCCTCGGCAGTTTTCCCACCACGCCATGTTCAAATACCGCCGAAGAGGTCTCCACCAGGGAGGAAGCGGGTTTTCCCTTTCTCTAACGCGCTGGCGATGGATGGTGAATCAGAGGCGCGCTTCTCCAACTTCCGTTCTTCCGTGCCCTCATCCCCATCCTCCACCTCCGCATTCGAGTTGAACGTTGCCTGTCACGTCCCGGTGACGCTCAACCTGTCAGAGTCGACGCCTATCTCGATTAAGAATATTTGTCTGTCTTTTGGTGATGGCCAACCTCTTTATGCAGCCATTTTCACCAACAGTCTAACGGCCAAAGCCATTGGTACTCGGCTCCACATTCGAGGCGCGCCTCAATACCAAGTCGCGCCCAAACACAACGTGCATCACACGGCGCCGATCCTCAAACTTCACTCACCTCCTCACCTCCTCACCTCCTCACCTCCTCACTACCACCGAGCACCTTAATTCCTGTTTACTCGAGCTACTCTCCAGCTTGATGGAGGCAGATGCTGAGGCATAAGATACTACCCAAGCTTTAATTATCAAGGCAGTGTTGCATCACGGGCCATATCACGTTTCTCACCTCGCATTTCATGATTGGCCTCCTCATCCACATCAGCAACCACCAAGCACCGCTCACCACCTGCTGAGCCGGCGCGACTCCCGAGTCGACGCATCGGCCATTCCTGAGCCTACATTGTGGCGTTTACTCGGCCATTCTTAGGTCGCTTCCACTTTGTATTGCCAGGAGGGGTGAGCCTTCCCTAATTTGAGCTACAACGTTACACGTTCCCTGCAGCTCAACGGTGACAGTCTTGAGATAGAGACTGGCGACAGCACCTTGAGTGGCATCGTCAAGTTTTTAGACTCGTTGCTTTTTCACACTTTGTTTACTTTAAGCCAACTGCATCGACGTATCGCCAACTAGTCGACTGCCAATATCACCAATTAAAGTCTCTCACTCTTCACTTCCAATAACCGTCACAAGTTTATCACCCACCTTAGCGCGTCACCGATCAATCTAGAACATGCTTCAGAACCCATTGCATCGCTATTACTATAACACGCCGCCTATAAACAACATGTTACCATCAGCCCAATACAACGGCGGTATGAACAACGTACCACAAACTTCCCAGTTCGCCTTCCAGCAGCAGATTCCTCGCCAATTCGAAACGCATCAGCAATTACAGTCGCCACGAAGCGTCTCTGTGAAGCACCGCCAGCACCCGTATGGCAGCCCAGCGATGGATGCAAGAAGTCCTTCTGTCCAGCCTGGCGGTGTGAGACGGAGAATTAGCAGAGCTTGGTAAGTTTCAGTCTTCATTCTCGGCTCTCGGTTTGCGCCAATGCGCTAACCGGTCGGCGTTCAGCGACCAGTGCAACCAACTCAGGACTAAATGCGACGGGCAAAGCCCATGTGCTCATTGTGTCGGTATGTAGTCTTGTGGCTCTACTGTTATCCTTCCTAACATGTCTGCAGAGCTCAATCTTGGTTGCGAGTATGTTCGCGAGCGCAAGAAGCGTGGCAAGGCGTCTAGAAAAGATCTAGCATTACAAGCAGCAGCGGCGGCAGCGGCTTCTCAAAACAGCGAGAGGTCAACCAACGGATCCGCAAATGGGAACTCTCCGCCAGACTCCAAGACAGACAATGCATCTTCTGCTACCTCGCCAAGTAATAGCGACTATAAGCAAGCCAGCAACACCAACGCGCCTCAAATCACGGCACCAAAACTGATGCAGAGCATGACCGATGGCCACAGCCAGCAGCAGATTTTGCAGGGACTCAACTCCATCGCAGAAGATCAAACAGACACCATCAGCCAGTCTCATCTCGGAATTTCTGATGGCATGGACCTGAATGACTTCAGCGCGATCAACGCCTTCACCCCATCAAACCACGGTAACCTGTTGAACCACAACACTTCAGACTACGCATCTGCTGCTTCTCTATCAGGCTACGTAGATCTGCAATATGCGATGCAAAGCCCACCAAACTACGACGGCACCTATCCTCCTGCTAGCTTCAGTCAGATGTCAGGCTTTCCCATAGGCACACCGACTGGAAACTCCCCGAACTGGGCGGCGATGCCATCACCAATCGACCATCACTACCGGCCCGCTCCTCCGATCAACGCACAGCCAATCAACGCACAACCTCAACTCAGATATCCCGTGCTACGCCCGCTCCTGCCGCACCTCGGGAACATTGTGCCCGTGTCTTTGGCTTGTGAGCTCCTGGACCTTTACTTCGCCTCCTCCTCCTCCGCCCAAATGCACCCCATGTCCCCCTACGTCCTAGGCTTCGTTTACAGGAAACACTCGTTCCTCCACCCCACCAAACCTCGTCAATGTACCCCCGCACTACTAGCCTCCGTCCTCTGGGTCAGCGCGCAAACCTGCGACGCCGCTTTTTTGACGACTCAACCGTCAGCCAGAGGCAGGATCTGCCAAAAGCTCCTTGAGCTGACTGTCAACCTTCTCAAACCTCTTATCCACGGCCCGCAAGTAGACGAGACGAATTTTGCAAATACAGTCATCAACGGCGTCGCGCTGGGCGGACTAGGTGTTGCGATGCCAGGTACAGCACACGCTGATGCCCATGCAGCCGAAGTTGGAGCGTTCGGTGCTAGTGGGACGCTGGATGATGTGGTTACTTATATTCATCTCGCTACCGTGGTGTCGGCGAGTGAGTATAAAGGTGCGAGTTTGCGGTGGTGGAACGCTGCTTGGGCGTTGGCGAGGGAGCTAAAGTTGGGGAGGGAACTGCCGGATCCTCCAGCTACTGATGCGCATGGGGAGGAGGAGAACAGCGCGCAGATGCCGGGGATCAGGACGCCTGTTACGGAGGAGGAGAGGGAGGGGAGAAGGAGGATTTGGTGGTTGGTTTATATTGTTGATCGGCATTTGTCGTACGTTTTCCATTCCACACCCCTTACCATTTCCTTCTTTACTGACCTTAAATTTCCCAGGCTCTGCTACAACAAGCCTCTTGCCCTCATGGACGTAGAATGCTCAGACCTTCTCCAACCTCTCGACGACACGCTTTGGCAGTCCGGAGAGACTTATACGGGTGACTCCTCAGCCATTTCATCTCCTCCCTTCACCGGCTCTGTCCCCAGAAGAAGAGGTCCTAACTTTGAGTGCACCGGCCACAGTATATTCGGATATTTCCTGCCCTTGATGACTATCCTGGGCGAAATCGTGGACTTGAATCATGCAAGGAACCACCCGCGTTTTGGCATTGGCTTTCGGTCACAGTCGGAGTGGGAAGCATATGCTAATGAGATTACGGCGCAGTTGGAGGTGTATGAGAGGAGTCTGAAGGAGTTTGAGAGAAAACATCTCAGTCATAATACTGAGGAGACGTCAACTGCGAACGGTGCCGACATTGCGTCGCCAACGGCCTCTGTCAATACGAGTAACTCCCGCATGTCACAGGAATCCGACATCCAGACCCGCATCGTCCTCGCCTACGGCACGCACGTCATGCACGTCCTGCACATCCTCCTCACAGGCAAGTGGGATCCAATCTCCCTGTTGGACGACAACGATCTCTGGATCTCCACGCAGAGCTTCGTCACCGCCACCGGCCACGCAGTCTCAGCGGCAAAGGCTATTGAGAGTATACTGGAGTACGACCCGGGATTGGAATTTATGCCGTTTTTTTTCGGGGTGTATCTCCTCCAGGGAAGCTTCTTGTTGCTGTTGATTGCGGATAAGTTGCAGACGGAGGCGAGTAAGGAGGTTGTGAAGGCTTGTGAGACCATTGTTAGGGCGCATGAGGCGTGCGTGACGACGCTGAATACTGAGTATCAGGTAAGTTACCTCGAATGGAAAGGAAGTGAAAAGGAGGGGTAGGAGGGCTGAGCTAATGAAGATGCAGAGGAACTTCAGAAAAGTAATGAGATCTGCACTTGCGCAGGTACGGGGTAGACTACCGGAGGGGATTGGTGAGATGCAGGAGAAGCGACGGGCGGTATTGAGTCTTTATAGGTGGGTTGGCGCAGGCCAGGGTTTGGCGCTTTAAAGGTTGTTTGGAAGTCAAAAGGTTGGTCACAGGGTGGAGTTGTATATATGACGCTCGATTCGGATATTTAGATGCTTAGAGACACATAACACCAGCTTTGTACAGAAATGCCACCAGGCTATACCTTCTCTCATCAGATCCCATAGAGTGACGGCTGGATCCTGGCTTTCCCGTTCTACGCTCGATGGCACTTCGCGTCCTCCAGCTTCTTTAATCTCTTCCCAGCTCCTACGGTCGACAGAGCATAGCATTTGTTGCATGATATTCCAGAATTGCTCATTGTTATATGAGTCTCTCGTGGACCTGGCACGAACTTCGTGTCTTTTCGAGCAACTGTCGCGGACAACCGAGGTAGGATTACGGAGGATGAAGCGATGCGAGCGGAAGAGCCTAGAGATGCTCTGGAATGTTGTCTCAGCTACTTAGCAGCTTAGATTATGTAGCAGCATCAACGCCGGCACGCCATCGCTGGAGGGACATCATCCAGTCCAGCTGATAGACTTTGATCAATTAAGATGCCGCGCACAATGTCACGAAAGCATGGCAGCAGTACCGCCACTCCATTATGGCCTTGGAAAGAGGCGGCTAACAATTCAAAACGACCAACACCTATTATTAAGCATGTATATCTACCCCCTACCATTGTAATACTTCTAGGTTCCCAAAAACCATCCAAGACCGGGCTAACCATTCATAATGTCGTCCACACCCGCTCTCCACCCGGCCCCACTCACCCGACTGCTCCTAGAAAACCTCGCACTCGCCCGTCTCCTCATCCTAGCCGAGCTATCACGCAGCATCACCCAGGGGACCCTGCCCATCTCCTACTCACACAACTTCGCAGTCGTTCAACCATGGCGCCACACCTACACGCACCCCAACCTCCCCGCCCCCCCAACGATTCTTTGCTTATGCTATGGAGACATAATCTTCGGCGTCCCCAACTTGTACGCCCTAACCCATTTCCACTTGGGCGGGGAGTGCTGGGCAAGACTCCTCCGGAAACTGGTTCAACGGATAACATTAGCGCCGCAGGGGAAGACTCTATTGCAGGACCCCGAAGTAGCGGAACGATATCGGGTAATGAACGTTGCTCACGTGGTGAAGCTCAAGGGGGATGGGAAGCTGAGGCTCGAAGTTGAGAAGGAGATGAGAAGGGAAGAGGCGAAGATATGGTCAAAGCGGGTAGAGAAGATGGCGGAGGTGACGGAGAGACTGAGGGAGGAAGATGGGGGGAGGGCTTTGGAAAGGGCGCAGAGGCATGAGTATGAGATTAAGCTGAGCGAGGAGGAAATCAAGTGGAGGATGATTCACAATCTCGAGGAAGGAATTACCTGGGCGACAGGTCAAAGGAGAAAGGCTGTGGAAGGATTGAACAAGGGGGTGGAAATGGAGGCTGTGTATGCTTTCTGCCCACGTCAAGAGGTGGGATTAGGCTGGGTGAATGGAAAGGGTTTGAAAGCTATTGAATGGGAAGAGGTGAGGAAGGTGCATAGAGAGTGGAGACTGTTGCTTGAGGTTATTACGCAGGCGTGGGCTAATAGATTCTTTGAGAAGCTTGAGCTGGATGAGACGGGGGGTTTGGACTTTGGGAAATCATGTTACGCTGAAACGGTGCGCTGTCAAAGACGGCTGTGGTGGCCGGGAGACCTTCCGGGGCGGCGCGGTATGCACAAATATTCCCACAAGGCCGGCACACATGACAGGTCGCGAGGGTGAGAGGTTGATGGTGCTGTTGCCTGACCCAGCCGAGTATTTATCTCCACATCTACCAACAGTGCTTGATGCGGTACCAGAAGACTTCCCTATTCGCGTCCACAAGCCCGGATGGAAACGCTGCATGTTCTGCAGCTGCGCTACAATATGTGATGCTTGCCATCTATTTGATATGCAACACCGGACGACGCACAAGGAAAGTCCTGCCTGGGTGCATTAACATGTTGAGAGTGCTCCAGCACCTGGTCTATCGTCGCCTGTTGAGGTGAGAGAAGATGGAGAGAAAGAGTTTGGCTGTTACAACCGCGAATCCGAGCGGGGGCAAGAAAAGCTTGCGCTGTGTGAGGCGATGAGTTATGGCGTGGTGTGATTGAAATACCTGAGGAAGGAAGTAGTCTGACTGATCCCACAACGCGCGCCTGTATTAAGAGCTAGGTTCAATGGTAATGGTAACCCAACAGGGACTGATTCTCAAGTGCGAATGAGGCTTGAGTCGGGGTCCCAAGTGTTGGATGGGATGATAGTCGTCGAAGTGGTGGGTTGTGCTGACTGAAGTGCGGCCATTTGCGTTTCCACTCGTCTTATGCTTCTCCCACTCTTCTTATGCTTCTCTCAAAGTAGTAGGCTGGCTGGGCATGAATAGAGTGTGCAAACTGACAGCGAATTAAAGTTCGCATATATTTGTAGAACTTTCCGCTCTACAGGCTGTCTCACATTTTCTCCAAGTGGCAATCGAGGTTGCTAAGGCGATGGAAATATACCCCTCTCCATGGGAGACCTGGTCAGAAGTGGATTCGCTTTTACCAGCGTGTTGTATTAGCATGTTGAATGTCTTGTGTGGACAGTCGGAAAATCTCACACCAAGCGTTCCGAGAAGCTGACGAGGGCTCGCAATGAAGAAATCATTGCTTGCTAATCGGTTTGAAAAAGAGCTCCTCAAGGGCAGACCCTCTGCCCGACACAGTGGCGATCCAAATCCTGGCCCAGAGCCCTAGTAGTTGTTAACCGGTCGAAACGATCTTATTTCGGTCGATGTTTTGAAATCCTGCTGTGGTAACCGGCCAAGGCGAGCATTTCTCAATCACAGTTCTCAGCTTGCCTACGGACCTGTGCACTATTTGCATGATACAACCCATATCTCCTGGTGACTTGACGAAAGGTTCTCCTACGGCACTCAGCTTGCCGCATCTATAATATTTGGCATGTTTGGCTATCGGAGGCTCAACTCTAACCTTCCTCAGTCAGCCGATTAACGTCTACCATGACCAAATCATGGGCTGGGCGCACTTCTAGAGGTAGGCCCGCGAACAGGCGCAGGATAGCCAGATTCGTATTCGTTCTCGTAGGCCGGTTTGTTGCAGCGATATCGTTGGCGCCTCATTAACCGAGGCATTCCGTCGCTTCTGCAGCCGATCATGCTCTGTATTGGAACACCTCCCGTGCTAGTATTATGGTCATGCCGTCTTTCTGCCATACGGTCTGAGGATGAGGAGGTACCAAGATTATCAGTCTTTTCAGCGTCGGGTAGACAAACTGTTTTCGGAGAAATTGTAATTTGTATGGACGGACTTTTTGGGTCGGTGGAGTTAGGGACGGCTAGACACATGGTGATCAGTTAGCGGAATATTAATTTCATTTCGGCACAAAGATGGTTTTGGATCTTGGTGGTTAATGGTGATTTATGGTTTATATGTGGTGCGATATGTTAAATGATGTGATAAAGGGTGCTATATCGCTGAAGTACAACTTAATGGGTATCTCTCACCTCTCCTTCGGCTTTCATCCTTGACCACACTCCTCCCACACGAGGAGATTTTATCATCCTTTCATCATGCTGTCTGGTCACATCTTGACGTCTGCTCATTGTCGCTTCCGGAGGCGTTGCCGTTTTCTTTATGCTCTTCAACATTTTGCTGGTGTCACAGTCCAGGATGATTGTCTCGGCCATTCCTAATTTGGGCTGTCGCCGAGTGGTTATCGGCGAATATCCTTCTACGCTTCCTTAGTTCTAAGACGGAGTTCGAATTTTCATGCACGTTTAGATCCGTCGTCCTTTTCCACTTGATCAGCCAGCAGCGAATTTCGACATTCCTCTCAGCTTCACCCCATATTTCCACAACAGAAACGGCCCAGGTATACCCAAAACCACAGCCAGACAGCCTAACAATGTCCCTCCGTAACCATAACCCAGCCCATCCCACAAATAAGGTGCAAAGAGTGGGAATCCGAAGCCCGCAAGCGATCTCAAAACAGTGACTGCACCAACAGCAGAGGCAGCGTAGCGGGTGTACGCGTCCACAATAAACGTCTGCATACACTGAAACCCCATCTGCTGTCCCGCCGCAAAAATGCACGCCCCCACATTCGGCACAATCCAATGCGTCCTCCTCTCCGCCGCCCACCCAAAAATGAAAAGCCCTACTGGCACCAGCACCGCGCCGGGAAACATCAACGGCACTCTAAACTCAGGCCTCCCCAAATGGTCAGGTCCGCCGTACTTGCTGTGTTTGAGTTTGCGGTACACGACGTCTTGCAACGGCGCGCAAATCTGCGTACCCAAAAAGAAACCCAGACCGAGAGAGATGTAGTTCAGGCCACCGGTGCCGATGGGCATACCGTAGACACCGGTCCAGAGGCGGGGAAAGGAAGAGAGCATGAGGTACATCATGCCGTAGAGGAAGGCCATGTAGACGGCTAGGACCTGGATGATGGGCTGGGTGCCGAGAAGGATGAAGGGCCGACTACATGCGACCCTTATCGTTTTGCCAAGGGTGCGGTCAGGCCTTTCGTACTCTGTGTGGAGTTTTGTGTTGCCTGTTTCTTTGACAAGGCGGTTCTTCTTGCGTAAAAGAAGGACGGGGTGGTATGTTTCTTGGAGAAAGAAGAGCCCAGCTATTTGGATGAAGCCGTCCGCTATTGTGGTAGCCCAAAACGCCCAACGCCAGGTCGTATTCGCCGTGATGAAACCCCCCGCGATCGGACCCACAGCCGGCCCAAGCAGCGGCGCCAAACTATAAATACTGATAGCCTTCCCGCGCTGCTCAGCAACGAAGAGGTCTGACAGCACCCCGCCACCCAAGGCCAACGGTGCGGAACCACCCAGGCCGGAGAGGAAGCGGAAGACAATCAGCTGCACCTTATTCCTCGCCAGCCCACAACCCATATTAAAAAACAAATAAAACAAATTCGCAAGCTGCAACACAATCGTCCTCCCATAAATCTCTGACAGCGGCCCCAGAATCAGCGGCCCTATCGCATACGCCAGTAAAAAGATACTCAACACCAGTGACAGCTCCACAGACTCCGTTATCCCGAATTCTCTCCCAATAGTCGTCAACGCAGGCGCAACCATAGAACTGCTCACCGGGGAAATAAACGTAAAAGTCGAGACGATGATAGTAGCCGCCCACTTCCTCTTAAAGGGCCAATTCTTCGGGTTCTCGGGATCGTTGGGGCCGTCCCAGGTTACGAGGTTGACGTCATTAGCTCTGGAGTATCTCCTGCTCAACCGCCTACTTCGCCGCTTCTTAAGCTCAGCGGGGAGCTCCTGGTCCCTGTCTCGGATGTCGGCAATTCCATCTCTGTTTTCGAAGACTTCTTCGGTGTCCTGGTCGTTGTCCTCGCTATCTGATGTGTCGCTTAGACTTAATCGGTCTGATACCGCAGCCTCTAAATCGACGGCGGTGTTGGGCGATTGGCTATCATCTTCTGTCTCTGAGCTCGTGTTCTTTGTCATATCCGCCTTAGGTGTCTCTGAAGAACCAGTCGAACGCGACGAAATGGAGCCCTGCTGGAGGATGGAGCCTAGCTGCGTCCCTTCTCGTCTATCTTCTTGAAGTGTGGGTATCTGGGCCATCTCAGGGGTGATTCCCGGCACAACATCTTGCCCCTCAGTTTCCACTTTCGTACTCCGCCTTGTGGCTCCTTGTCGAGTTTGCGAGGGCCGGGGCGGAGACCGTGAGCGGTCTCCATCCAGAGGGTATTCATAAGAATCCTCATCCGAGTAATAATGTGCTGCATCATCGAGATGGTTGCCGGATGTTATGCGCTCAAGGCTGGGTGCGCGGGCTGAGCGCGAGGAGTAAGTTGTGTTTGAGCGGCCGCGGGCTGTTGGGCGGCGGCCAGGCGAGGGCGGGATGTCCGCCATGGTTGTCGTGTTTGAATATATATATATCTGAATTAATGAGGTAGGAAGGTGCGTATGATAAGTTGTGGTGTAATGAGGGTTAGGAGTTTGGTGGGTGTCGGTCGTGGAGTTTTCTTTGAACTTGTTGCTATCGAACAGGTTGATAGATTGGTTTGATGACGCTTCTTGCTTCTAACACCTCTACGAAACTCTCAGTTTTTTAATATCAGGCGTTAAAGAAAAGAGTGAATATGAAGCAGCGAGAAGTATGAAAAACCAGCAAGGTGGCGGCCGGAGGCAGTTTTGACAAAAACCGCGACCTATGGACCGATGACGAACCTACCAATACCTATCGCTTTTTGGCGTACACTAATGCGTGAAGAAGACGTTCTGTCAAAACTGATTTGACAGCGGGTGTAACGGATGTAAAAGCTGCCAACCATTTCGTCACTACATTCCTTGCGCAACCCGGTTGGCCAATTCCATCCAGTTCTTGGCAAACCGTTTGCCGGATAAAAAAATCGCTTTAGCTTACCAATCCAGTGCGGAACAGCCTCCGCCGGCAAAGCAAGTTCGCAACACTTGACAATCAAGTCAGTCTTGTCAGGTGACTGCCGCACTGTACGGATAAAGGGCTGGCTGTTGATACAAGGAATAAAACCTTGATCTCTTCGATAGCAAGTGAGGTACGAGTATGAAGTTGCGCCGGTGCGATGGGAAATAAGCGGGATAGCCGACCTTGCGGCTGTTGAGCCCTGACTTGGCAGTCGTGCAGTAGCCACCACGCACAACATGTCAACATGTCAACATGTCAAGTCTCGAGAAAAGGAAACTTTAACTAGCGGCAAGGCAGGTTTAATTCTGAAGGAGCTCATCGCTTAGCATGGAAAAAGGGTGTCGGATGCTATTGGACTAATATGGTTAGGTAGATGTAAATGCAGATTCTCAAACATATCTCGGTAAATTTTGATAACTTTTGATTGAAACCGAATAAATAGCAATATAGACAACAATGGCATAAAAGGCCGTCATAAGCACATGCTTGCGGCCGCCCAAAAAAAACTCCAAATCAGAAGTTGTCAGGCCTTCAGATGATGATAGCCTCATAAATGCCCACTCAAATCATACTCGCTAATCCGCATAACTCGCTAAATCCGCTCGCGCAGGGGAATAATAACATGAAGCCACTCCTTCCGTAATGCACCGAGATTCACAGACCTCGTTCCTAAGCCGTATATGCGATGCTCAGGATATCTTTCGTGTACGGTATTCTTAGACGTGTTTCCTCTTTGTCTTCTATCATTCGTTGTTGATGATGTGGTGCGATAGTGATGTTTTTGGATTGGTAAAGGCATGTAGCGACTGTCGTGGCGTGATATGCATAAGGAAGTTCTCGGGAGTTGCGTCACGCTTAATGACGACGATACCCTTTGTTCCTCGCAATCACACTCGCATACTGGCTCCTCAACTGCTCCTCCTCAATGCCCTCTCCCTGGCCACCCATTTCCACATCCTCTCCACTCAAGCGCATCACCTCAACCTTATTCGGCTGCTTATCGTCATCGTTATCCCTCCTACTCCCCGCCCTCTCATTTACGTTCACTGCATACTTCATCGCCAACCCTTTCAACCCATCCTTTTCTTTCCTAATTTGGATTCCCTTCAAGGTACGAGCCCTCTGCTCGGTGGCTGGACGACATGCTTCCTGCCCAGCGGCCGCACCTGCGCCCTCAACGCCACCTCCCCCAGCGGGTTCAACCCCACTTCCACTACCCACGGTTCCGGCTCCCCCTCGCTCAGCGCACGCTTGTTCCGGCCTGGCACTACCAGTGTCAGCTTCTGGCAAGTCAGCTTTCAGCCCATCAAACGATAGGGAGGAGACCATACCTTTCGTCGGGCTGAGGAGTACAGGACGTTGTGTTTTCAGCTCAAAGTGAGGAGTCAGGTCGCCGAGGCTGTCGTCAGAGTCCGCTTCGAGGTCGCCCATGGGCGTCATCATCAGGTCGGTATTCATGTCGATTTTGGTCGCAGCTGCCAGCACTGGTGATGCTGGTGGTGAGGCGTCCGCTTCCAAGTCGCCGATATCAGCCATCATGGCGTCGGGATCCATACTGATCTTCTTTCTGATCGGGGTGCTTGCACCACTCTTAGCCATCAGAGCCTTGTACTCTGGCAGCTCCTTGTGTTCCGCCGCCCTATCCATGAGCTCTTGCAGACGCTTCTTCATAGCAACGATCTCTGGCCGACATGTGCCGTCGCGGAGAAACTGGTGCGCTGCGTGAGCGCACATAGCTGCAGCCCATTCGAGTCCTCCATCTAGCTCATCATAAATCTCAGAACCGTCGTCTTCAAGAGCAGATCTATACATGGCCTTTGCCCTTGACGACATAACGCGTTTGCCGTTAACGAAGTTGGGATTGGCCGAAGGCCGGGTAGCAGCTGGGGCAGCACCCGCTGTACCTAGTCGAGCTGCTAAACCGAAGTTCCTGCGGCCCATGGCGTATTGAGATATTATTTGGGTTGCTGGCGACGGGCTGGCATCATCGACATCTGCGTCCAGCGTATCGGGAAGCACACCAATCTTCTTTGCAGGCTCTGGAAGAAGATCGAGATCGTCATCCGGCGCCAACATATCCTCAGCACCAGTCGGCATGGCACTAGCTGACGAAGCGAACGAGGTTAATTTCGATTTCTTCCCCGCAGCATTCGCCTTCCTGAGCGAGTTCCTCGGAATAGCAATATCCTTCTGCAGCTGTTCAAAAATGGTCTGAATCCAGCCGTCATAAAAGATCTTGATTTGCCTTCTTGTCAACTTCTTAGGCTCCACATCCGACAAGCCAGACGCCAGTGACTCTGTCTTGCGCTTTCTTGCCATGGTTGCTAGAGGTCCATTCTCGTTCATAGCCGCCAATGCCGCGGCACCTGCCTTTCGCATACTGGCGCTCCGTATCGGCCCTGGACTCGTGCTGCTGCGAACCATCATTAGTGGGCTGGCCATCGCATTGTCCTTCTTCTCGAGCACCTCCTGTACAGGTATAACAGTTGTTGGCGACGGCTCAGAATCGATTGGGTCGGTGATGCATGCTCCAGGGTCGTCCTTTGGCTTTAAACTCTCGCAGGAGCCTTTATTTCTCAATGATCTCAATGATCGCGGTGGAGATCGAGTGTCCATGCCATCAGCTGCACCAGAACGATGATTCGGCGAGTTTCTCTCGCGGAACCAAGCTGCAGCAAGCTCAAGCTGTCGGTGATCCATGTCCTGCTCGAGTTGTTCGAGTTTGGCTTGCCATTTTGGGATTTCCTCGCAGAGCTCCTTCAAAGGGTCGACCTGTAGTGTAGGGTTATAATATCGAAAACTGCTGTATCCCATATTGGCGGGGTGCAGTCGTGAGTTTGGAAGTTCTGGTTGTAGTATTGTGACTTCGGGCACAAAGAATTGAAGTGTGTAGTCGGGGTTTGGCAGAAGCCGACAGTACGACAGAAGAAGAACTTCTCAATCAAGAGGCCTCTGAATCAATGCCGTCGGGTATTATTAATAGGGCAGTCGTACGAGTGAATATCAGTAACAGGACAGGGTTGATAAGTTGTCGTAATGGTATTGGTGAAGAGGAGATCGCGAAGGATCGAATAAGAGAGTGAGGAAGAGGGAACAAGAGGGCGAGGAATGAGGAGCGAGGAGTGAGGAGTGAGGAATGAGGAGTGAGGAGTGAGGAGTGAGGAGTGAGGAGTGAGGAGTGAGGAGTGAGGAGTCGGCAGTGATGGCCACTGTGTGTGGAGTGTGGAGTGTGATGTGAGGTGTGTTCAGGCCTGGCCGTGTGTCTTCTGCTTCTAGCGGGGCGCGCTACCTCGTTTAAGGAGCTGACCAGGGTGTAATGCCACTGTCAGGCGGGGCTCCACTCAAAATTGATCCACTCGCGAAAGAAGTAAATCTCGCTTCTTGGCGAGAGCAGACACGAAGGCTGGAGGAACTGCCACGCTCCCTAATATCACAACTATCCAAACGTTTAAAGCCAACCACAACATATGATTATCAATCTTTATCTTCTTCGCGTCTCGTTATCATGATGATCTTCTTCGTTTCTCTCGATGAGTATTGCTTTTCCTGGCGGCTCCCCGCTCACACAACCTCTTGCCTGCTTCAATAATGCACCTTTCAGCGAGTCTTGGCCAGTGAGGCCAGTGAAGGCACAGCTTCCTGCATGTAGAAAACGGCCATGACACAAGCATGATCAAGACAACTCTACAGGCAGCACTTCGACGAGTCTTCGTGCCCTCGACGCCCGAGAGCTTCTGTAACCACCTGCCCTCAGCTTGCTGAAGCTCAATTCTTTGGGCACCGCCACCTTTATAGTTTCACCGACGTTCTCTTAATCCATTGAGTTGCCGAGAAATCGTGGCTGTGATACACCTCTGCACGTCTGATTGCAACAGCATCGCTGCACCATCATCGTCTTCACCTTGACATCCAACGTTCCTGCGCCTCCTCTGGCTCACTACGTCATGTCCTAACATTTTGATCATGACTCTATCACCAACCGAGCCGACTGCCCGCTCGCTAAACCTCCTTACCCGCGTGCCCGCGAACCCACAACCTTGCCCGCTGCGCTACTACCGTCTACACCATTGACCGATGTTTCATCGCTGCTGATCAACAAAAGCGCGCACCAATTTTCATAATCATCTTATGTGCTCAAAAACAACCTTGCGCCGCAGGGTCAACAAACTCAACGGCTATGCTAATCATCCTGACTCTCATTTCCGTGGCCCTGAAGTCACACGAACGCAACGTTGGATGTCTCCGGGTGTAAACGGGTTTCGGGAATGGACATCGTATGGTGAGTGCTGGCCGCAATCACTTGCATGAGAAATTTCTTGGTGTTCCGCTCAGCGAATTTCTTGGTGGTGAGAATTGAGGGTTAAACAATGCGTTTCGCGATTTAATCCCCTTTGAGCTTGTTCCGCAGCAGTGTAGGCGGCTACGGACATGATTGCAACTCTCAAAAAACGAGGATGGGAGCTTGATCCAGAAACGAGAACAGTGACGATAGAAAATGTGCGATGCACTACAGAAAACACCTCCTTGGCTTCATCATAACATCTTGGATACTCACCCGCTTCTTCATCCTTCTGAACCACCTTCGTCTGCGGAAACACGATTGCGTCGAGCACTCACTGTATAAGTGAGAGTCATGCTTCTCCGCGATTCCGCAGCGTATCTGCAAGCGTTCTGCAAGGGTTTTGCATCTCAAGGAATCGTTTCTGCACGCGCTCGAAAAGCCCCACCGGCCACCACTCATTTCATTCTCCAGTCTGTCGGGTCAAGAAGCGGTGACACGATGGTTGCCATAATCCTCGTTCTTCAATCTCTGCAATTCTGCATCTCATGCTCCTGAGAACTATCAGGAAATAGGCTTGAGCGCCAGGGCCGCCACTTATTGCTCACAAACGTAGCTTCACGGTGGATCTTGAAGCCCAAGATATTCTCACATCTACTAATAACGCACACGACCAAACACTAAAGGTATTCACCTGACCGCTTCTCTTCGCCATCTTTCTACTCCTCACATCTCCATCCTCTACCAACTGTTCCCAACTCGAGTTCCTGATCTCTTCGTTCCGTTCGATGTACGTTTCTAAGAAGTTGTTTCCCCCATCTCCTCCCTCGTATGTTCCGCGCATATGTGTTCCGTGAGGATCGCGAACCCCTGCACTTTGGCTCTGTGCACTCCCATCAAAGTCTTTGGCGTCGCGAGCACAACAAGAACACTGTTTCCTTTTCCTTCGAGGCCACCAGCACAAATAAATATGAGAGTATATTTGAAGAACCTCGAAAACGAAAGATATATTAATGAAAGTTTTGTGCGCTGTAGTCTGAGCAAATGCTGCGTGCTGCGAGCAAGACATCTCGACGTTGAACGAGGCGCCTATATGGTCTAAAGTCGAGCTGATTGGAAGCGCACAACAAGTGCACTAAGAGACATGACTTCTGTCCCAAGCGCTGTCTGTTTCTGGGAGGCTTCAGCGCGTAACGTTCGAGAATTGCGCGGGACTCATACTCGAGTGCACTCTGCAGGCGCGATATTCCGAGCATAAAATTGTCGCTAAGCCCAGGCAAGTAGTTTTGGTGCTTAAAAACGTTCAGAAAAGGCAACCCTCGGCTTTGGTTTTTGCATAAAGCTCAAGCGTCGCGATCTTCACGGATCACATGCAAACTCTATGACCTCTCCCTCACAAAAGTCAAAAATTGCCAATCTCTCTCACACCATCCCAAACCGGGCCTCCCGTCTCATTTACGGGCCACCCATGTGGTAATCCTGGCTCAACGGACATGGCGCGATCGGGGACCGAAGCCGTCGATCCTAGCGAGAAGCGGTCAACCAATCTGAGCAATCTCGTGTTTTCGAATATGGAGAGATGGGGGAACATAAGGCCGTGGTGCGGAGCGGAGGGGAGAGCACCGCCTCGCTGTGGGTTTGCCAAAAAGGTGTGCCAAGAGGGCTTCCGCGAGGATGACTTGGGTACTTTTCTGTATAGCGGGTTGAACAGATGCTCGGCGCCATACCGCGCAGGGCAACTACGGAGTAGTAGGGGACCAAATGCAGCATGCGGCGTGACCTACCCACAAAACCCCAATTTTGCGCTCGAGGCACTTTTTCCCTTCAACAATAAAATCACATTACAAATATCATTTGTAACGTCTAAATGCCATACCCACTTTTACAAGACTCTGCAAGTTACCATTTATTTCTCTCAATGTTTAATTTTAGCTTATTAACACACTAACTTCAAATATAGGAGCAGGTACTATGAGCGTTCTAATAACATTATTCATCAAGTTATTAATACAATTACAAGATAAGGACAGAATGATCACTGCTCCTGAGAAAGAGATTTATTGCCGCTACCAAGTGAAAGGTAATGTGCGCAAGACCAGCGTAGGTATAAAATAATAACATTGTTAACGCAATTACTAATATGGTCTCCACCCCGGTTGTGTGTTTTTCACTAAATACATCCATCATTCTGCGTAAAACATGTCAATAACTAAATATTAAAATCAAAAATCAAAAGAAAACAGAATCAACCTTGCCATACAAGCAATTTAATGGAATAAAAAGCTAAACTGCTGACATACTGCCCAAATTGTTATATTGATATTCTTTACATTTAGTTACATTCAATCATATCAAGGCTTAGATACATAACTGTCTTTCACTTCTCATTAGCTAGATATTATAAAGACTGTTCTTGAAGTTTCTACAGTGTCACAGGCTGGCGCCTTTATATCTCTCAAAGTTGTGCCTTGCGCACCTTGCCACTGCACAGCCACTTCTAATCAGGTGACACTACACAGTCTATGACTCTTTTTCCTACCCACTACTCATCTCAACTGCACACTATCAGCATATGCCGAGTTTTTAATTTGTTTAGAAGGTTGTCTTCTACTCATCTCTGTTCTGAATACAGATGTAGAGGTACGCGTTCTTTAGGTCTAGCTTAGTGAATCTTTTAATTGTCATATCGACATTTTGTTTTACTCCAACAGCTCTCAAACTCAAAATGCCTAAAGCTTCCAAAAGTTTTTGCTGTAATGTTGAGTTGTTGGGAAGTAAAGTGGGGCTCTTCCCAAGAGTGGTTTTACTAGGACAACATACTGTCCTAGCAAGAAAAAATAAGGGTTGTTAACTTGGACTATTTCACAGCACGGTGCTCAAGCAAAATAGAGCGTGGCAGGTATGAGACTGGCGTTTAGTTTGAAAACTCAGGAAGAACAAATATATTCTATAAATACTGAAAGGTGTCCAAAGCGCATGTGTGAATGTGAACAGTGTGTTGAGTTTAGGCGTCTTTACTTTACTCAAACACGTCATGTTCCGTTATCAGAACATGCCTTGCTGCTTTTCTAACAGCTCAACACGTCCTTCAGCTTTAAGCTCAAAAACAAGCAAGAACGCATGCTTGCTTTGGCTTTTTTTGTGCACTTCCTTTACCTTTGTTTACATGCCAGCATTTTGTGAAAGGTGTTGAGGCAGCTTTGGTACCTTTTCTTGCCATTTGAGCTTTGTAAGTTTTAGAAAGTCCCACAGACTTTTAGTGCTGTTCCAGCATTGTTTTCTTTATTTTCTACATTTTCTTTAAGCGTCTGTGCATGCACAAAATGCTGTTGTTGCCTAGTAGGTAGCAACTTTTGTGTATTTCTTTGGTAGGCTGCAGAAGATTCTGTGTACCTCCGCGCATCTAGTTTTTTGTGTTGAGCATGCAACTGCACAGCTGTCTGGCAACTGCGCGAGTTATAAGAGCTCACTTTCCTCTGTCATACTGACATTCATTGCATTTAGTTGTATCCAGTCATATCAGAGCTTAGATGCACAACTGCCTTTCACTTCTCATTGGCTAAGCAGTTTAAAGATTGTTTTTGAACTTTCTACAACCTTCTACAACCCTTTAGTCTATTTCTGTCTTGCCAAGCAGTATTGGTAATACATAGAATTAACTGAAAAATCCCAGACCCATCTCTAGTTGATTTGTTAGATTGGATTTGTCATTTCGGATTTCTAATCCACCACGTTCCTTAATTTGTAACCTTGTATTTGTAATCTATGGCTAAGCCTAGACTCACACTCTTTGGATATATATAGAGTTGTTCTTTCATTAAAAAAGAACAAGCAAGCAACACTATTCACTATTCATTGCACATATTGGATTCACATTCACTTTGAACACCTTTTAGTATTTATAGAATACATTTGTCCCTCCTGAGTTTTCATACTCAACGTCAGTCTCATACCTGCCACGCTCTATTTTGCTTGAGCACTGTGCTGTGAAATAGTCCAAGTCAATAACCCTTGTCTCTGCTATCTAGGACAGTGTGTTGTCCTAGTAAAACTACCTTTGAGGAGCTCCACACTCTACCTCCCAACCACCCAGCATTACATGAACCACATGAGTCATAGACAACAATGTAGGTCAAGGCAGCTTGGTAATGTGGGATGAGCTAGAAACTGGCACATGCAGATAGTATGGGTCTAATATGAGTATTTGATGGTAACGTGAGTCATAGACAGTGTATTGTTACATGATTAAAAGTGTCTGTATAGTGGCAAGGTGCTTAGAGCACAGCCTTAAGAGGCATGAAAGTGCCAGCTTGTAACGATTTCTTTATTAAGATGACCAAGCAAGCAATAACATCCAACAATATCATCAGTTCTTACGGTTCTCTTATGGGCCACTAGCAATATCCTGTCTGCCTTTTACAAAAAAATTCTTATACCACCCTACTTTATTACATACTTCCCCACATCATAGTTCACTCCCTAATTATTTGAATACACTGTTATACATCCCTACGTTCAGCCCAAGTCAACTACCTTTTACCTTTAGCCTTCAACATCTCTCTGGACAATACCTTGCCTTATAGACTTTTTAGTCTAAGACCTCCTTAGACCTCTCTACAACCTGTCCGCCTTTACACTAAGTTAAAGGAAAGAAACAATCTCAAGATTGTCTATGAAGAACAAGATGTTAGATTTTACATCAAGCTTGAAGTAGTAGAGGAAAGAACACAGGTTAAAGATATAAATTTTTGTTTTGAGTAATACAACATATTTGAGAAATTATAGTACTTTAGAAGATATAACTTGGTAAAGAACTAAATTGTTCTATAATAATCAAAAACTCCTTAACTTACAGCGTGTAATAGTGTGAAAAAAAGAGTCTCTAAGGATGTTTGCATATTTTTTGTCAAAAGCTCAGTTGTTTTTTTATACTATATCAAAGCTTAGCGGATAGAAGCTTAGTCATACGATGCCTAGAAGGATGAGTTTGCTTTAAGCAAACATTATGGGAATTATTCCGCTTGTTCTTGATAGTTGACATATATATATTAAGCAGTATCACAGGCTGGTGCCTTTATATCTCTTAAGGTTATGCTTTACGTGCTTTGCTACTACACAGCCACTTTTGGTCATGCGACATTACATTGTCTACGACTCACGTTGCTACCCATTACTCATATCAAGCACACACTATCAGCAGGTGCCAGGCTCTCGTTTTATTCCATATTATCAAGCTACCTCAGTCTACACTGTTGTCTATGACTTATGTGGTTCTGCATTACCATCCAGCAACTTCTGCTATCTTCCGCATGTAGATCAAATGTGGATTTTAACCACAACGCATCTTACAGATTACGCAGGCCAAGACACTGCAAAAACAGAGCACAAGTCACTGCATATGGGATATATAAGGACAGCAGGTCTTTGTAAACATAGACTTCTTTTCTTCTTTTTTTAGCTACTTAGAATACAACTTGTTATTAGCCCTTCACAGGCAGTACGTAGAAGAGTTTGAGGAATGGACAATTTTATAAGCAACAAAACTGACCCGGGGAAACTTCCTAAGGGTCGAAACAGGTAGTTCGAGTTCACGTCACTTAACCTCGCTCGCCTACGTAAACTCTCACAGGTAAAAGATAGGCAAGACACGATGATCAACCTCGCAGAATGGAAAATAAGATCGACGATTTCGACTAAAGCCATTGTTGCGTGCTTGTTATCTGCGGACTTGGCCGAAATCCTCCGTAAATTTGTGTCACTTGATCATTGGTGGATAACAATGAGTAATTGTTACACATCATTAAGTAGCTGCCACACTGCATTCTAACCTCTCAGACAGCGAGTTAATAAATAGAGTAGATTAACTCAACGCTCCTCGCAACTGTATGCAACCCCGTTTTCATTTACAGAACAGAAGCACATCCAGTACACCACACTCCTGAGACCATGAGCTTCGATCGCGATACTTGCGACCCATACTTTGGCAGCAAAGAGGCTCTGGACTAACATCTGCGAGACTCGCCCGGGCATGCTCCTTCCTTTGACTGCGACGCTTCCGACAGATACTTTGGCAGCAAAGAAACTCTGAACCATCATCTGCGAAACTCGCCTGTGCATGCTCTATCGTTTCACAGCGGTTTTTGTGATCGATCTTTTGCTAATAAAGAAGCTTTGCAACAACATTTCCGCGAGTCCCGAAATCGTAGGTAAGCTGCCGAAACTCATAGATATATTTTCTGGGTTCATTCCAGGATTCGACTATGGCCTTTTTCATCCACCATCTACGTCATACGCATACCTTCAAAAGCACGAAGGTTGGCGGCGTGGCGACATTGTATCAAAAGATGCATGGGGTAGATATCGAGATGCACTAGAAAGCAAATCGCGTACCCCGAGGATGACTTGATTGCATGGCATGCACTCTGTCGGGCTGTCGGAGTTGATCCGCTCCCACAAACATGCAAGCAGTGCGAAGAAGTACAAACACAGCACAGGACCAGTGCGTCTATCCATGTTAATCTAGAGCATAGGCTGAACAAAGAATACACGTCAATATTATTGATTTGATTGAGTGGTGACAGAAACGTGAGAATGCCGAGGATAAAGTACAAACATTTCAAACAGTGGCAGAGCTTCGAGCTTATACCATGGAGACAGCCAGGGTTTTCTGCAATACATTCGATCAAGACGACAGTAATGTTGTTCTGAGACACATCCTTCGAAAGATCTTTCGAGGCAACTTGTAAAAGTGGAAAGAGAAATGACGAGACGTTGCAACAAGCACATGATCTGTATGAACACTACTATTATCGAGCGTTTGGATTAAATAGCTCTCATTATGCGTAATCTGATGCTGAGTCGTTGTTGTTACTATCCTTTGTCTCCCTCACGACCTGGCAGCCGAATGTGTTTCTGGCTCATCGATCGAGATACCAGCACGACGTAAATGACCCTTAGCACTTGCCTTGCAGACATCCTCAACAATGGCACATTCTTCCAAGAAACTCATGATATCGGCCCTAGTAAATACGATAATATTACTCCTGCATCGTGCACATCTGCTGTATTTTGTCCGAGTGGTGAAATGACGCCTTATCCATGATGATGACAAATTTGGAGCAGGCCACCTGCCGCGGTACGGCAACATCTTTTCATTGAAGCGCTCAAAGACCTCGGTATCGATTGATCCTTCAAATCGGAAAACAACAACTCAAGCGTATGTTTGGGAAAATCATCTAGACCTGTGATGGAGATGAAGTGGGGTCCAATGTGGTAAGCTTAACAGGGGCAGAACGTACAGTAGGATGCCAGAAGTATTCGTACGGCCCACCTATTCACAGCCTATGTAATTAATTGAACGCTGTTTTAATAATTCAACACTTTGTATACCTCAAGGCGTTTGATACGAGGAGGCATTGTTATTGTTGTTGAATATCTACAATAATCAAAAGGGGAATTATCAAAGCAGCGTTCAATTAATTACATGGGCTGTGAATAAGTCGTACGAATGCTTCTGGCACCCTACTGCACTGAACCTCCCTCAGGCCGATCCGTCCATTTTTCGCCCGTTGCTCCCGCCCTAAGCGGTATCCCAGCGAAGCGAGCGACCCATGGTAAATCTGATACTTGGATGAAATAACAAAGATCGCAACACAGAATGAATTTCATGTGTTCAAACCGCTCCAGTATCGTACTTGATGGTTTCTATTTCTAGCTACGAAGTTTCTTATTGAGAACCTCTATAGCCGCCAAATAATTATTGTACGTAGCTTTTACGTAAGCAGCGCCGATGGAGCTGTTTATATTTGCCTGTCTCGGAGCCGATCAACTTGCTTTGATGCCGCTTGGCCTTGATCTCGCTGTTTGGCGTTTGTGACATCAGTTCGGCCGCACCTCACTCCTGTTACCAGCTGACATAACCACGTTGAAGCGCTTCATCGCCTTGACAAGGCTGCCTGACAGTTTGTACCTGGCAGCCTGATCACCATTGACACGAGGCTGAAATCGCGGCTCTGACACTCGGCTATTTCTTCACGCGAAGGTTCCACTTCTGTTTCTTCAACCACATAAACGAGCAATTTTCGCGCACCGCTTCAAGCTGTTTCTCTTCTCTCCATCCAATACAGGCAAGAAGCACTTCATTGTGACTTTGTGCCCTCGGACAGTCACAACCTGACGTCGAGTTGAGGTGGTTTGATATACTCTTAGTTCATCTGTGTTTCTCTTTCTACTATCAGGATCCGATCGATCATCGAACGCGCTGGACGCTGCTCGAGGAGGTCAACATCCAAAAGACCGAGGCGTTATTGTACTCTTCATACAAGATGGTTGGTTTCTCTGTGCGAGAACCTACCATCAATCGCTAACCCACGCAGGCACTCTCCACGAAGTCACCATTCGAGGTGTTCTTCGACAAGGCTGTGGATGAAGTCAAACCCTCCAAAACGTACGTTATCACTCTCATTCATGACATCAGCTCCAGACCCTCCATTGGCAATATTATGATGAAGTTTTCAACTGGGAATCTCTCCGAGAATTACGAATGTGGAAAAACAATCTGTTGTTTCTGATCTATTGCCAATGCAGGCGACAGTTGATGTCTCCCAGTCACCAATCGATACAATGCAAATAACTAACATTGTTTCTGTCTTGTAGCGATATCAACACCTTGATACTTGACTACCTTACTGCGGAAGGATACGCGACAGCTGCTGACCGGTTTTCGAAAGAGGCCAATCTGAAGCCTAGCGAGATGATCGACTCGATACAGCAGAGGAAGAACATCATCCACAACATCCATTCTGGGAAAATACAGCAGGCCATTGAGGCGATCAATGACTTGGACCCAATGGTTAGTCCTGCCACAACTTTCATAACTTTCACATTGCCTTGATTATAATTGGGTGAAACCAAATTTCACATAGCCTTAGGGTGCTGATGAGACATAAAAACTTCAGTCCTCAGTATGAGCACAAAAATACGTCTTTTGTTAATGCGGATTGTCTTGGCCAATTACTAACGTGGTTAAAAGATTATGGAGCGTCATGAAAACTTGCACTTTGCTTTGATGCGTCTTCAGTTACTTGAGCTCATTCGTGAGAACATAGCTAGAGGCCCCAATAACGAGGCTAAGCTCAATGAGGTCGTTGAGTTTGCGTCGAGGTATCTCGCTCCGCCGGCGTCGGCCAATCCACAGTTCCTCGCGGATCTGGAAAGTGCAATGGTATTGCTAATGGTTGAACCCAACGATCTGGAGCCCAGGTTAGCGGCATTGTTGCACCCTGACATGAGAAGACATATTGCGGACGACGTCAACAAGGCCATTCTGGACAGTCAAGGACAGCGCCGTAATGCGACCATCAGACAACTCATGCGTCTTCGTGCCTGGGCCGAGAACACTGCTAGAGAGAACAAGCTTCAGCATTTACCGGAACGAATGGACCTTGGAACACGTGGACCGGACTTCGGAACGATGACGGTCTTTAACAACGATGATGATGGCCAAGACGAGACTATGAAGCTCTAATGCTTAGTTAATATTATACGTCTCATTGCACAATTTTGACTTCATGCAGTCGGTTGCACAATGCTTCTTCTTTCGCTTGTTTTGACGTCACACTACCCCCATCATCTTCTGGTTGTGTGCTTGAAAATTTGGCATGTATGGACGTGTGCGAATTGGCATGTTGACAGCCAACTTTCGTAAGTGGTACACGGGTTCAATTCTTTCCGTACACCAATTAACGTCTTGCAGTTGCGGAAGCCGGATAAGCCTCAGTTTATTTCATTGGCTTGGGAGAGTCAATTACCTAGAGAGTTAGAGTGGTCTCGTAACTTAAGAGGATTTAGTTGCCAAAATGACACGTACTCACACGTTACCTTATTTCAACAACTAGAAATGATACTATCGTCCATTTGAGTGAGGCTTGAGCAGAACCAATAAGCGTCGAGCCGGTATCTCTGGCTAACAGAGTCACAGGCTTGTACTACCTTGCTATGGGGACTGCCGCTGTTTTATGCTTCCTCTCCATCATCGGGGCAATCTCACTAATTCTAGCCCAAATCCATTTCCATAGCAGCCGCATGAACTGCTCTCTGTTACAGCTTGTATTGGGCCAGACCCGCGAACGCGAGAAACGCACGCTTATTACCAGACTTGACGTCTTTATTCGCAATATCGCAGCGTAAATCGGCCTCAGGTTGCACTAAGTTGAGTGCCACTCGTGGGAAGAATAAGTAGAATAATTGCCCCTGTTTGATAGGGCTTTTTCTTCGTCGTCAACCAAAAAAAATAAGTACAATACATTCCTTGTTAGTATTTCATTTTTTGGCAACCAAAACACCTCACGACGGCTGGTCCTTTCGAAAAGCCCATCATGAGGTACTTCTTCGCGGCAACCTCGCTCGTGTTCGCCACCACGGTAGTCTACGCCAAACCACCTCCCATTCATGAGAAACCCTGCGATGATGTTGCTGTCCATTATCCGGATGGCAAGGTCGTACACAAGTGCGTCCCACTCGCGGGGACGATCCCAAAGAAGCAGCATGGTGGCATGGAATATCATACCCACGGTGGCAGCGTGCATGCAAACAAGAAGGACAAGGGTGCCGCTGCTCTGCTCCATCATCTGGGGCCGGATTTCGATGAGATGCTCAAGTCTGCCACGGAGGATGCTGTTTATCCAACCATCGTGGTCGCCAATAGCATCACCCTTACACCTACTGTCAAGGTGGGCTGCCCAACTGGCCACGCTGACGTTAAGGGAGGCAGGAGTGCCGATCACGCCGCTCAAAAGGAAGAGTCTGGAATCTGGGGCAAGTTCTTCGGCAAGCGCCAAACTGTTGCTGAGGAGAACCTTCATGATGGATCTACACCTTCGTCCCTAGTAACATGCCGTAAGTGTAAGAGAGGCGAGGAAGCAAAGGGTAGCGCCTGCTGCCGTCCAGACCATGAACATGACCATCATAACGAGGGTGGTCTCATGCACGACCTGAAGGATGTTATCCACGAGGACCACGAGCACCATCATGGGAAGAATGAGCTTCTGAATGAGCTCCATCGTATAATTCATCAGCATCATGATGGGCATGGACAAGGAGGCGAGGAGCCAAAGAAGCACGAGGAGCGAAAGAAGCATGAGGAGCATAAGGAGCATGAGGAGCCAAAGAAGCACACCTCCTGCACGACCTCTTCGGTTCACACGAGCAACCCTTGCACGACCTCTTCGGTCCATACGAGCACCCCATGTACATCTAGCACATCTTGCGCTGCTAAGCCACCCACCACCGTGATCAATGGCCAGACCGTCGCCATCAAGAACAAGCCAGTGTTTAACAGCAACCCTGAGAATACCAACGGTAACGCGAACGGTAACACGAACGATAACGCGAACGATGGCACAGACAATAACACGAACGATAACAGCAACAGCTACAAGGTCGATCACGCCGCTCCAAAGGAGGAGTCCGAAAACTGTGGTAAGTCTGGAAACTGTGGCAAGTCCTTCGACAAGCGCCAAACTGTTGCTGAGGAGAACCTTCATGATGGATCTATACCTTCATCCCTAGAAACATGCCGTAAGTGTAAGAGAGGAGAGGAAGAAAAGGGTAGCGCCTGCTGCCGTCCAGACCACGAATATGACCATCATGGGAAGCACGAGCAGCCAAAGAAGCACAAGGAGCCAAAGAAGTCCAAGGAGCCCAAGGAGCCCAAGGAGCCAAAGGAGCCAAAGGAGCCAAAGAGGCCCAAAGAGCCAAAGAAGCACAAGGAGCCAAAGAAGCATGAGGACCACGAGGAGTCAAAGAAGCACGCCAGTTGCACGAACGACAACAGCAACAGCTACAAGAATGTCCATCACGCTGCTCCAAGAGAGCAGTACGAAAACTGGCCTGTTAAGAGAGAATATACAAGAGATATAGTCTTTCGCCCTACCATTGCCGCCTAGAGCACTGGTCTAGTTAACCACTTGGGGACATGGTATGTAACCCCTGTTTCTTGGTGGCAGCATTGTTGACCGGCCGATGGACTTTCAATAATGTTTGGGTGGGAACAGAGTAGAAAAGGATAAGGATAGAACGGAATCGGAAAACGGTCAAAAGAACAAAACAGGTGTAAAACGATAAAAAAAACATAAAAAACGACGGGCGTAACAGGAAAATGGAGGATAAGGAAAAGACGAAGATAAAAATAGCATAATAGCAAGGATTTGCAACAAAACCTTCTGCATCTAAGATAATGTCGAGGCTCCTCCTGACTTTTTGAGCTGACCGAATGAGTCTGTGTGGTGAGCATTAGTAGATTCTGAAGTGTCGCCTGGTTGTGAGGTTGGTTATCACAGGAGTCGAACGCAGAAGTGTAGGTTGCTGAATAGAAATCTTATGAAGTTGCTGAGGAGCTGACACGAAGCCCCAAGCTCCTTCAAAACAGAGCATGCTGATGGCATAGCCACAGCTGTCATGATCTTGAAGTGATTATAAAAAAGAAGTTCGGTAGTTGCTGAATAAGGTTTTACATCACATGACTATCATATACCTGTCTTGGCGAGTCACGTCATGGCGCTTGTTGAAGTGTCAGGATCTGGGCTCCCGATCTCTGTGAGCACTCGCCCAGTAAATTCCGCCCTCATCGGTAATCCGCTGCTCCAGATGCTCATTACGTGTCTCCTGTTCTAGATTCCGCTGAACTTATTTCTCATGCCGCTGCTGGAAGTCCTTGATGTGCGTTCCCTGTTCTCGATATCGCTGCTGGAGATCCTCATTCTGCTCCTCGAGACCCATGATGATTTTCGTTCGTTCCCGACCGTACGCTACGTCTTCGATCGCCTGCACGGTTGCGGGCGAGTCGGGTGGTAGAGAGATTATGAGACTGCGCGAGAAGCTGCAGAGCGGTTTGTTAGTAGTAGGTCTGGCGCATTGGAGATTGAAAAAAGGGCGCATGGAGATATTACATCTACCCTCTTTCTCAACATTATTTTTATGCTGGTATGAGCCGGTCCGTAGCTACCTCTTGTCCTCGCTCTCAGTCGATACCTGTGTAGTAATAGCCTACAGACGACGATAATGTTTATAACTGTCAGGATGATAGTATTTTGTGGGTGACTGGTTGCGTATAGGCCGATTTAAGGGCCTCTGCAGCCGCAATAGATACTAGGAAACAACTAGTCACCCTTGTACAAACTATTGATGCCGTTGGCCACAATAATCCTTTTTGTGAAAATACTTTTGGACGCCGACAACCCCGATACATTTCGCCCGATACATTTCGCCATGGAAATCTGTAGCGTTCGCCTCTTTTGTTCCACGGGAAGTGACATCTTAGATTGATGCCAGACGGAACTGCTGAAAGCTCGCACGTCTGTTTGTGATGATTGTTATTGTACCAGGGCACTCTTCAGACGAACTGCTCAAATGCTTGGTGTGTGAGTGGACCAAGATTCGGCCAGGGCGATAGATCCCACTGTGGAAGTGGCGCCTTACAGCTCGCGCACGTGAGAAAAACGTTGGAAAGCGTTTCGTTTAAATCTAAAGCACGCCCGACCTGTCCTTGCAAAGCCTCATCATTGCGACGGCAATCAGACTTTGGTCAAAATAGGTTTAGTCTCGGCGTCCTTTTAAGGCTTACCATTCTGCAAGTGAATTATCTTTGCGACTTGCAGATAACGGTAGCAAAATGCCTGTCGATGTACTCTTGGGGAACAGACCTCAGCCAGAAAAGGAATTCCTCGACCTCATCAAAAAGGTTGTACAGAAGAAGGGAGATGGATGGAAGTCGATACCAACGGGACGAAAGTATCGTAGGGCCGAAGTAACTGTTGAGTATTGCTGTCGCTCTTTGTTCCGTTGCCGCATCCAGATTGTTCTAGAGAAATCGTAGGCAATGTTCCAGGCACAAACAAAAAGGTGAAGAGAGGTCTCACATTCAGGCAGCCGCCGCAGAAGGGAAACTGATGCATTCCCTGTACTTATAAGAGATAGTTCACCCAGTAGTTAGAAGAAATATGCGATCGAAAACTACTTGCTTCAACAATAACAGCCCCTTACAAAGCTGTTATTCAACACATCATCGAAGCCCAATATCCTAAGGTACAATGGATTCAACTATAGCGTCTTTGTCTAGATAAACGTAGTGCAGGTTGCGGGCTTCCAAATGATTCTGGAGGAAACACAAGACCTTCCGTATTTATGCCTCTGATCAATTAGTAAGGTCCAAATAACAAATCGTATATTATGACTTGTTACCTGAATTCCCGGAGTCTACTTGAGCTGGTTGACTTGACAAAGCAATGCTTTTTAGATCTTAACTTGGATCCAACGATTTGTCCAACCCATGCTGTGGACATGCAATAACCCCACCGCCAGGAACTATCAATGCTGGCGGTTAGGCTGTATGAACCTCGAGATTGTGCGTAATGGTAGATTGTACTGAAGTCTGTGGGATATTGAGCAACGCAGTAGGCCTATTTGTTCCCTGATGCTTGTATACTCCGGGTGATGCCATGACGAAAGTTATTTATCGCCATCGTGGATTTCAGAAACAATAGTCGTTGTAAATCTTAAATAGGTCGCAGAACGGGCTCATAACCTGGTAAGATTCAATAATACATGTAGCGTAAATAGCACTAATTAAACTTGTAGATTTATAACTATTATGGATGCTGTGATGACAGATAGGTGGTACCGTAGTGAAGGCGAGAGCGAGGTTAATGAGGACGCAGGCTGATTTAGCACAAGTACCATGTACCCTCAATACGTTTCATCTCTTGCTCTTACGGCAATCTTCTAGCAATGGTCGCTGTTATCCTTGACAGCTTGCCGTCGAGGAACAAGCCGTCCTCACAACTGACAGAAGGCGCGAACTAGTTGGCAGACCAGCTGCCATCTACCGCCAAAGTTGCCATCGAATAAAGGAAGTATATGTAGAGCAGTGTCCTCTATATAATACTCGCTAGAGGACGATAAACATGGAGAGTTAGTTCTAGACCCTCGCCTGAAAAGCTCCTATGAGTGTTTTGGCAGGCAGAGCCGGTCCTTCCCATATCTGACCACAAGTGGAAGCATGATATTCCCAAGTCCGAGTTTTTACAGCCAACCCTTTGCCGATAGGAGGAGGACCAGGAGAAAAACGAGCCGACTTGGCAAATATGTATACCATTTTACCTGCGACATATCCATAATTCCCGATATTCTTCGCAGCGTCCAGAATCAGCGGTCCATAGCCTGATAAAAGGGAGTGGGGGGGCCATAGAACCATCGTCACATCTGATATTGATATCGAGATTCACATGCTCGATCCATCCACCTTACCGAATAGCCACACACCCTCTCAGAACGGGGAGGAGATGGACTTACCAGGCTCAAGGTCATCGTAGATCGTCTGATAAATCTCCTCCCATGTCTCAGGCGTAAAAGCTCCAGTCATGCAACGTGGGTGGATGAGGCCAAACTTGTGGTTGGAAAGCCACGGTTTTGTACTACGCTTCTCAGCACTGTACTCTAGGTAAATGGACGACGCACAAATCACCAACACTCAATAAGCAATATACCAATTCGACGGAACCCATCGTAGGCCGCGGATGCATATCAACGCCCATGCATCGACTAAAGTACGCGATCAAGGCTCTGGTATCATTATCATTTGCGCCTCGCTACTATGGCCAAATCGTGATCTAGTCTGAGGCTTATGTGGTATCCATGCGCCGCCCATGAAGTAAACTCCTCGAAGTCTTGCCTCATCTCGAAAACTTTTATAAGATTTAGACAAGATCATGCAAATACCGCCTGACCCCGAGCACGCCTCTCGTGATCGCCAGAGCGTTGCTTGCTCTTGAGGTGCCTTCTTACCACACACAATCCCCCCCAAAGCGCGTCTTTGAAGAATTTTCTCATCTCGCAGACAGCGCATTGGCTGCGCAGGTGAGCCTTTCCAATCAGTTGATCTTTTCAGTTCAATCGTCCGCACAACCCTCATGCCTGCTTCGCTCCCTCCACTGGCATCTACAAAAAGTAATCCGCCACCGGTTTCTTCGCCGGCATCCCCCTACTATCCTGCGGCGCAGCTTGGAAGACTCTATACCTCCTCCCCGGCCCCATCGGCAGCGTCTCCCCCCTCGCCTGGCCTCCCCTCTCCCCATTCGCTCTGCCCACGATACTGGACCCATCTTCCCCTAACTCCATTATAGCCGCAACGTTGCCGCATCTATAACAATAATTCGGCGCTGACCACACGGTGACGATACTTTTATCAAACATCTCCTTAAACCCCTCCATCACCAGTTGGTGCGCTCTCGCAATCAAACTAATATTATTACTATGATTAAACTTCCGTACCGTATCGGCGCCGAACAAGAAACCCGCACCGCGGGGCGAAAGGCCCCAACCATCGATGTCATCTGGGTCAGACCACAGGAGATCACACATCGCGCCTTCGTGCGGGACTTCCTGTTTGCGGTCCAGTAGCCGGATCTTATCCAGCGTGTCGATTAGCGGCGACAGGCCGCCGTGCACGCAGAACACGGCTGAGGAGTCGGTGCCAAGGGTGCCGTTGCTGTGGGCTGAGGCGCCGGATCCGGGTGGGCCAGTGAGCTCTGGCGCTTTTCGGGAGGTAGTTGGGGAGTTAGAGGTGCGGAGTGAGTTTGGGGAGGGTGTATCTGAGGTGATGTGGTTGTTGCGGCGCGGTAGCCGGCTGATCATCCGGCCTTCGGCGTCGAGAACTTCGATTTCCGTGTTGAGTTCGCGGTATTCGTCTAAAGTCAATGTATCGGGCCCCATCGTGCCCGTGCTCGTCTCCTGCGCAGGCTGCATCTCGTTACTCGCGCCCAGCACAACTGCGCCGAGGGCAAGGTAGTCAAAGACTTCGCAGCAGTAGCGCCATACATTCGCGGAGCCGTATTTGCGTAAACACTCGTCGTAGAAACCGTACACGGTCGTGATTTGTCGGGACTCGTGGTTTCCGCGGATCAACGTCATACGGTCTGGGTAGCGGACTTTGAGGCAGAGGAGGAGGAGGAAAGATTCGAGACTGTAAAAGCCGCGGTCGACAAAGTCGCCCATGAAGAGGTAGTTGGTGTCTGGGACGTCACCGCCGACGCGGAAGAGCTCCATGAGGTCGTGGAATTGGCCATGGATGTCGCCGCAGATCTGAGGTTGTTAGCTTGTGTTTGAAGGGTGTTGAGGATGGGGAGTTTCAGGAAGACGTACTGTTACTGGTGCCGTGACGGTGACAACATTGCCTTCTTCGATGAGGAGCTCACGCGCTTTGTGGCAGAGCTCGCGGACTTGTGCCTCTGGTATTGGGCGACATGCGCGCAGTTGTGTGATTGCCCTTTGCGACGGTCAACTGGAGCTCAAGGTGCTGTTGTAATGGTGTGCAACATACCTATCTAAGTCGCTCATCTTGTCTAAGAATGACGAAGGGTCGCGCCGTGTTGCGCGTCCTTTCTATCAGTCTGAGTTTGTGGTGTTGTTTCAGAAGTGTGCTGCGGTATCGTCTGGGGCGCGATAAAGCTCGTTTGCTGTGATAGCTTGCTGTCGGCGGTTTAGCTAAGATATCCTGAAGAGGGTTGGCCAAATATGATGATGTTCAATGAGATTTGTTTCGTGGAGATTATTTTGACAATGTCATGAAGTTCTGAATACTCAAAGTCGCAGAAGGTAGTGCTGTTGCTTGGTGTCCAAATAAAGATCACGACTGGGACAATCGCGAAGTTGACAGCGGCAGCCTCGTGCTAGCTCCACAAGCCCAGATTGACCCTAGCGGCCGCGAATTTGGGAACCCAAGTTCCTGATAAGGGCCGAAATAGAAACATGGCGCGACAATTATCCTAGAACACCAACATCTCGCCGTCGCCCACCTTTAACTTTGGTCGCTCTTTATTGGGAGACAACTTTATCGGGTTATCTGTACGAGTGTATCATCAAGACAACCGATTGGCCAATGCTGACGCCTTGAGCAGTCTCATTTTGCGCCGTCCGACAACTTTGTTCTCACTACATTTTCGCTGCTGCCAGGATGGTCGCCTCGATGCATCCAAGGTCCAAAGTGACCGGCACGATTTTCTGGGGAACTTTGGCCGCTAGTTTTATGGTCGTCGGCATGCCGCATCTGCTTCCATGTCCAGCGCCACGAGTCGCCTACCAAGAAGGAGTGCCAGGACCCGACGGCAAGATTCGAAGGAGAAGGAGATGTGCGTCAGAAGGAGGAACGGATGGGTCTATCACGGAGCAAGGAGCTGCTATGCTGAGAGCGAGCCCAGCGAATATTGAGGATGAGGATTTGGAGGAGATTAAGTCGGAAAAGAGAGACTGCCCAATACCGAAGCCGGCAGTGATGGTTGGACAACTTCTGGGCATGAAGAAGAATACCCCAGGGTCTTCGGAAAAGGACAGCAGCACTATTGCCAAGCCACCATAAGAATTCTTTCAAGAAAGGAGTCACGAACGAAGCGGAGAGGACGCCACCTCTGGGATGAGGTGTCCGCCACAGAGTGAGACCGAGCAGCTAAGCAGCATCTGACTGCGCTGAAAGCGGTCCTAATCAATCTGAAGGAGAGGCGAGGACCAGTAACTGTGAGGTCAGTTAAGCAAGAGCGGATGGATTGTAAGAATACAACGCATTACCGTTGGACAACCAGAAGAGGGAAGCCGCTCTACCTGGGCATGCTGTAATTGTATACAGAGAAATACATATAAGGGCAACGAGCGAGGATATCTCGCCGGCCTGTGGGCCACGCCAGAATATAAATATTTGAACATGTAACATGCAGCCCCCAACGGCTACGCTGGGGTGGCATCCGGCAGCCACTCAGCCAATCGGTGAGGTGCGATCGTTATCTTATCGTCAATTGGCCACATTCTTCAGGTCGCACAATTGGATGGCCATCTGTACCCCAATCTCCACTAAGTCGGCAGCCAGCAAGGTTACTGCTCACGCTACATAAGCCCACACTTCTTTCATCCGTCGTGACTGTACCTCAGATCATCCCACTCGTCACACACAGCTATGGGACGATACCACATCCTCGGAGATACAGGTTGAACTGAACAACCTTCTTAACGCCGTTACCACTACTTCTCGCCATTGATACGTTGATGTCCTCGTACTCGTAGCTACCTGCACCTCCTTATGAAGCACGTCTCCGCGGCGAGCCACCATCCGAGCTTTGTCCCACCTAAACTTCCAGACTAGGCAATTAAGCTTCAATGGCGGACGATCTTGCGGAGGAGGCCTCCGGTAGTCGTGTGGGTAATAAGCAACCGGTCGACACCAACTCTATTACTGGCGCAAAGAAGAAGCGTCGCAATAGCCGCGATGTAGCCGCCATCAAGCGCCGCTGTGTAAGCACGGCATGTATTGCTTGCCGCAGAAGGAAGTCTAAATGTGATGGCAATACACCGAGTTGTGCCGCTTGTTCAAGTGTTTATAGCACAGGTGGGCCACCTCCAATCATCACTTTAAATTTCAATTGAACTAAGAACCATCTTTAGAATGTGTATACGACCCGGGAAGCGACCATAGGCGGAAAGGCGTGTACAAAGACAAGGTCGATAACCCCAAAGCAAGAGAGTCAACCTTACAGACGATCATACAAGCTATACTTAGCTATGACGAAGAGGAAATCCCCGCATTGGTCGCCCAAATACGAAATTGCGAGAATCTCACCGATGTAGCCGACAGCATCATAAGAAGAGAGCGAGGCATCGCAAGAGAAGACGAGTATGAGCGGGGCGATAACCAAGCTGATGCTCATGCTGGCGCTCAAGCGCCGACCTTCGAGAATGAAATATCGGCAAAGATGGGAGAGCTGCGGCTCGAGAATGGCTCAGTGAGGTTCATAGGCGGAACGTCGAACCTCATATATCTTACCCCTGAAGCTGACGACAATGATGGGCCGGCTACTGCAGACCTGGAACAATCTGGACAAGAGGCACTGCTCAGTTGGACCAATGTTACTCAAGATCCCCAGGTCGTAATACACCTCCTTAATATGTACCTTGCCTGGCACTATCCATACTTCACCACGCTGTCAAAGCACCTCTTCCTTCGAGATTTCTCTCTCGGCAAGCCATCTATCACGCCAAAGAGAGCGATCTACTGCTCATCTCTTCTCGTCAACGCCATGCTAGCTCTCGGCTGCCACTTTTCGAATCTTCACTTCGCATGCGCGGATTCAAATGATTCGAGCACGAAAGGAGACCACTTCTTTGCCGAAGCCAAACGGCTCATTGTTGAGAACGACGAGTACGAGAAGCCACGCCTTACTACCGTGCAAGCATTAGCCCTGATGTCTGTACGTGAAGCCGGCTGCGGCAGAGAAGCCAAGGGATGGGTGTACTCAGGCATGGCCTTCAGAATGGCACTCGATATGGGTCTTAACCTCGATATATCGAATCGAGAGAACCAGACTATGGACGAGAAAGAGATTGATGCTCGGAGAGTCACTTTCTGGGGATGTTTCCTCTTTGATAAATGCTGGAGCAATTATCTAGGCCGCTTACCACAACTACCAACCAACTTGATGACTGTGCCGAAGATAGAGGTCTTTCCGGATGAGGATGCGGATGTATGGAGTCCTTTCACCGACCAGGGGTTGACTGCTATGCATGCACAGCCTTCAAGGACGAGGGCAGTAGCGAGGCAAATTAGCGCTTTGTGTGAGATTAGCAGCGACTTGTTGATGATGTTCTACCATCCTCAGGGACTTGAGAGGCCCATGGCCAATGGCGCCGAGCTCAAGAAGCTTGGGGACCTGCACACTCGACTAGAAGCATGGAATAAGGATCTGCCCAAAGAGTTCGAAGCCAAAGACGGACAGCTGCCCAATATTCTTCTTATGCAGTAAGATGCTTCCTTGTCTGTATTACTATGCCCCTTGAGCCACACTGACGCGAAGCTAGCATGTTCTATCACCTTCTCTATATCCACCTTTTCCGTCCATTCCTCAAATACTCACCCTCAACCTCTCCACTCCCACCCAATGTCTCGCCACGTAAAATGTGCACCGCCGCAGCAGCACAAATCTCAAAGACAATGAGGATATACAAACGCACATATGGCCTGCGACAAATATGCAACGTTGCAGTCTACATCGTGCACTCAGCTTGCACAATCCACCTCCTCAACCTACCTCTTGCAGACTCCTCAATCAGCACTTCAGCAGATGGCACGAAGGTTGGTTCTGAAGGAGTTGGGAAAGCCGCAAGACGGGACATTGTCCATGGTGTTAAGCAGTTGGAAGAGATTGCGGAGGATTGGTTGTGTGCACGGAGAACGCTGAGTATTTTGAGTGTGCTGGCTAGGAAGTGGAATATTGTACTGCCAGAGGAGGCGAGGCTTGTGCTTGAGAGGACGGATAGCAGGTTCGGGACTTTTTCGACCGGGGATGTGCCTTCGCCGGTCCAAACTCAGTTAACGGGAGCGAACAACTCACAGAGAACTAGTGCTTCGCCACGGAACATGGATTTCAATAGCGTCGCAGGTGTGGTGGATCATGGATACGGAGCGACTAGCATGGCGGAGATGATGCAGATGAATTATATGGCAACAGCCAATCCAATTAGCATGCATACGCCGCAACCGCCTTCACCTTTTGCTATGGATAACTTCTCCTTTTGCCCTTCGGGGCAGAATCAGTACTCGTCAACTCCATACGCAAATTCGCCTGCGAGGCGCTCACCGCAAACTATTGATCGCCAGCCACAAACACCATACACACAACAACAGCAGCAACAACGACATCGACCACCTCCCCTCTACCGAGCCATGACAGCCACCTCCATATCTCAGCCCTCAGAGTCATCTCCGGGCTTCCATCCCATCCACACCGGCAAACCTCTTTCTCGCCCTCACCACAGTAACTCGAGCACGCCTCCCTCACAAGCGCAGCAGCAAAGTCCATCAAATATGTTCGGCCAAATCTCAGCGCTGGAGAATAGCCACGATTGGTGGATGAGGGATCAGGCTACGCTGGCAGTGGGATTTGAGAACTGGACACCTGCCATTGATGGGGATCTGGGGGCTCAGACGCCTGAGGTGAGTGGGTACTTTGGGCAAGATGGAGGACCCGGGAGAGAAATGGGTTCACAAGATAATGACCACAATCCAGGAGGAAGTGGTTGGTATGATGGAGGGTAAAGTAATGGACGAGGAGGAGGGAGAGGGCAAGGAAGTGATGAAGGAAATGCTGAGGGGAGAGGGGAGAGGTGCGCATAATACCCTTAGCACATATCATACATACCATGTCACTTATTGAAGGGGAAAATCACCCATCTGACACTAATAAGCCGGTGCTCGAGAGATTGCCAATTTTTGCGATTCTCCTCAAAACTGCACCTCTCGCACTTCGCCCCTACACAGCAGAAAATCATTGGCAGCTCCTACATTCATAGATGCTCACCTTTTAGTATCGTCGGAAGTCGACTTGATAAAAGAATTACTGTCGCCATTGGCAGAGCAGGAAGATACTTCGAGCTTAATAACACCAGCGCTACGGCGCCAGGCGTCACTAAAATGTATGTGTGGGTGATGGTTTGTATTTTAATGTATGCTAACTAATTAGCTATTTGAGGTTTTTATCAGCATGTCAAAAAAGACAGAGAGTACTAGAGTGTTGGGTTGAGATACAAGATGGCATGTGGCTACTCGTTATCTATTTAAATTCATCGTTGGGCGGCTTTGGCTGTCTACTCGTTGGATTCGGGTATTTAGCTTAAATTAGCACAAGCAGATTCTGCTCACCTCCGTTTCCTGAATATTGCAGTTTTTTCTTTCTGGCATCTCAGCATCTCAGCCAACATGAGCGATACATCTGAGCTCAGCGACTATGACATGGACAAGTTTCCTGGACGCCCTATGAGCTTAAGTGAGCCACCGGCCCTGCAGTCCACTCAAGCACAATCATCTGTGCCTCCATCTTCGCCTCCTCAGCCAGCATCTCAGCTCTCATCATTCAGTATTAACTCAGATCCAGCTCCAAGGCTCAGGTCGTCAGCACTATTAACAAAGAGTCTTTTCACTCGTTTTGTACTCGACGCTGTTCCTGCCAAACTGCAGGTCACCTGTACTCAACCAAACTGCACCTATTCACCACCAGTTTTTGCGTTATCAGCTTCAAACACAGGATAAGTGAGGCGATTCCATGCAATGCTAGCGTTTAGCTTTCAGTGGTTTCTGGAAGCACTATCACCACAAACGTCTAATTATTGCCTACCAGCACCGCGCTCCGTCTCGATCATGCCCAATCCTTCCTCAATATAGCGTTCTGCTGCCAGAGCTCTCTTCTTAGAGCCCTGGGGGATTTTGAAGAGAAATACCGGAGCCTTTTGAAAAGTGCTCTTACATTTTGTGGCTATCAACAACCGGTCACATTAGCTGGTTGAATGTCAGTCTTTTTCTGAGTTTGTGGAGCGTTGAAGCCCCCCGACTAGGCTCATTTCCCATCACACTTTACAACAAGACCTGCAACTACGGTTCACTCATCACCTTGAGCTGTTGGAGGTAGAGCTGCAGCAGCATATCATGAGCGGTGGACGGTTGTGCTTGACTACAGATGCTTGCTCGGCTAAAACTACACTGATCATGCAGCCATCACGGTGCATTGGATCAACAATCAGTGACAGCAAGGGTCAAGCATCCTCCATGCTGCGCATCTCAGCAAGCCATATTATACCGGAGAATATCTAGCTGAGCGGCTACTCTGAGTCATAGATGATCTTGAGATTACTAAAACAAATATTCGCCATCACCAGGGACAACGCTGCAGTCAACAACACTATGCTTAAGAGATCTGAGGCTGTTGCAGCAGAAGGGGAACATACATTGTATACAAAGCGGACATCCACAGTTAAGTAAGGAGATATCCACGTGTGTGGCATACATTATAAACCTTGCAGTGCAGGAGGAGGTTAAGGTTTTGAAAGCAACGACTGAAGATGATTCTAAAAAGTATCGTATGGAGCAAGGTTTGTGCTAGGATACCGATGCTTGGTGAGCATCATTCTGAGGCTGCGGACACATTAACCAAGCACCGTAGACACATCAATGCGTTCAGAGCTAGAAGAGGTTAGAGAGAGATGCTTGCTAGGCAGGCAGAGGCTCACGGTCTGAAGCCATGTTTCCTTTCCCTTGGACATGTCGGCTAGATGGAACCCCACTTACAAGATGCTCGAAGCTGTTCTCAAGCTTCAATTTTATATTACAGCACTGTGCGTCTCCCCAGACATGGATATGAGCATGAAGCAGATTAGATTAACACCGTCAGACTTGAACACGCTCAAGGGCATAGCGCTTATTCAAGATCTTCATTAAGCTAACTACTAAGCTGCAAGTAGTAGCTTATCCAACACTTAGCCTCGCTATCCCCCGATATCTCTGTATGCTTCATAAGCTGGGGGTGATATGTGCTGAAGTTAGCGCAGACATTGCAATTGATCATGCTCGTGCTGCAGCTATCAAGAAGTCTGATGAGTTTCTTTGGTCTGTATTCCAACTATGTCGCTAGTCATCCGAGTGTGGTCGCCGTCTTGGACCAATGTCAAGACTGACAGCTACCATCGCTGTGTGATATGTCGAGTTGACAGCAACGTCAAGGGCGTAAAGAAGATCGGCGTGAGGGAGTAGGACTGGGAGGTTGACAGGGTTCGAAGTACCTTTGCTGAATAAGCCTGCGTCCTCATAAACCTTGTTCTCGTCCTCGCCACATTATTAATCTGTATCCTTCTATATAGCATTTATCGTAGCTGAGTAGAAGCGAACTGTTGAATCTTCCTATCCTGTATTTTCCCTCGATTTATTGACACACAAGGATGAGACTTTCAGTATATGAGGTTCTATTACCTTTGAGCGGTCAAGCCATACGTAGAACTAAAGCTAAAATTCAGTTTGGCAGTGATGTTAGCAATTATACCTGCCGCAGATGAGAGATGGAACCTGTAGCCAGTGAGGATAGAAATTAAGACGAAGATTTGTTGAGATATACTGATCGACAGCGTCTCAAGGGTATCAGAGAGTGATCGGTGAC
>WCAA01000092.1:0-87358 GCA_010623925.1 Antarctomyces pellizariae
GTGCGCGCAGAGGGAGCGGTATCCTGCCAGGATACCGCCGGCCTCTTGGTTAGGCTCAGCATGTACCCCATAAAAGAGTAGCTTGCCTTGCATAGCCATGCATTACGAACCTTTGCAAATTGTTTGCCTAAATCCTCCTCAGCTTTTTTTGCCCTCGAGGTAGTCCACTCAGCTAAGAGTGCTCTTTTCATGTACACCAACCCCGCCAACACATAGGTGAACAAGTGCGCCGGCCGCAGTTGGCCTGACTTGCCATTGATACCTAAGACAGCAACAAAATGCCAAAGTGGACTCACAAAAAGATCTAGCCGCTGCATCCAGAAGCTTGCCGATAGCTGCAGCAGCTCCTCCTCTAGTGCTTCCTCTAGCCACTTGTCATCCAGCAAATGTTGTCACAACTGCTCTAGGCCACAATGCTGTAGTGTAGTAAAGGCAAAGCTATGCCTTTCTACTAGTCTTGCGTTGTCTAGCTCAAGCACATTCTGGCAGTAGCAAAAAAAGCGCTTCTAGTAGGCGACGTTGCAATCTATGCTTGCTTTTTCTTGCCGAAGACCAAATGGCCGTCTGTGGGTGTCTTGATAATGCAAGCTAGCCAAAAGATGCATCATGAGAGGCAAGTTCTTGATGCTATTGATGCAGCAATCAAAGAAAAGACGATCAATGGTGGCGTTCATTTGGCACAACTCTTTGCTGCTTTTGCTAGGCATCTAACTGCAGAAATAAATCTCGCAAAGATTGCGCCCTTCAAAGTGAGTTGCCCAGCCTGACCATTTGAGCCAGTTTGTAGTCTTGTGCTTCAATGTGCCTTTGGTCAAAACTTAACGCATGGCTTCCTGCTGTTGTTGCTTGTGCACCCATTGTTTTTTAATGTCTTCAACCAGGTCATCCTCTGAGCAAGTGCTGAGACTAGCAGTCTCCTTAGCAGAATCGGCTACGGCGTCAGTGAGCACGCAGAGACATTCTAAGAATATTGAAAGGTGTTTAAAGTGTGACTGTGTAGTAGCAAGGTGCTCAAAGCATAGTCTTAAGAAACATGAAAGTGACAACCTGTGACAAAAAGTTAGTTTTTTTTGATTAAGCAGCAGAGATGAGCCTTTTATGTGGCGTTAAAGTGTATATTGTAATTAGGCAAAATGATAAATGCTACACTTTCCAAAGCTCAGATACAGTTGTGTAAAAGCCAAGCAGAGATGACTACACGATATGCACTTGAGGATGAAAGAGCACATACAAATGGTAGAGGGCAAAGACGAGGCAGTACATGGCTCTGTAGCAAGGACAGTGGTGTCATTAGAGGTGGCACAGAAGCGTTAATTAGTTCTATCCTTCGTGAAATATAAACAAGCATCTAACTTTGTCAATCTTCTAGTTCAAGACCAAATCTGATCATGACCTCAAACATTCCTACTGAAGACATACTTAACTTAGACCTTGTTGGTACTTGTCGCAATGTCAGAATTAGATAAATGTTAATCACTTGCAGAAGGATTCACATCAGAAGAGGATTAAATTGTATTTTTTTAGCTACATTTACCAATAAATTGAACATAATGAAGACCGCCTTGCAATATGTGCTCTTCTCCGTTCTTGTTGTCATAGTGAAAGGCATGTCTTGAAGTTGCGAGCCCTCCAAGTAGATATAAGAACCTCTCTGAGAGCTCCGACTCCATGTGATTTACGTGGGAGAATATAAAGGCGCTACGGAGCAAGCTGGAGCTGGATACAATAGCGGGAGATAGTGTGGTACCAGAATGGAGACAAAGAAGAGAGTGGTGCGCTGGGGTGGATTGAGGGTAATAGGCGGAGACGAGCGGTATCCTGCACCCCCGTGCGACGCGGCCGCCTCAGGGAGTGTGGCGGCGTTGGGGTGGCCATGCAATTTGGATGGGGTATTCTGCTAGGATCCACGTGTTGTATGCCGCACGTGAGTCGGAGGAAAGTCAATACAACGTACCCCTCGGCTGGAAGCTTGACAGGTATTTAAAGTGTCAAGCAAGTTTCCCAGGAATTGGCCCACAAATAGTACGTAGCCCCCATAGATAGTATTAGTTAAATAGTTGATTCCATTGATATATGCCGTGCTATACACTGTGATACTACGACGCCCTGTTCCGCCTGCATTTACCGGTACTACTGACATTTGTGCTTCAGCGCCAAGCCAGTTATCGGCAAGCAACTCCAACACCACGAGCCTGTATAAGAAGCTAAAGCTTCAATCACATGATACAAACCGAAGCTCGAGAGTCGCGTGCGGGAAATTTGGAGTAAGAAGAAGCTAAAGCTTTGATAATAGCACGTGAATCTTACAATGACAGCAACACTTGGCAGCGAGATGTGACAGCGATATGAGGCTGATTGTGGCTCTCGCGTCTCAATGCGACAGATGGCTTGGCGGGTGATGACACCGGCGCCTCGGATCTTGTTATCAATCGCGGAGGCGCTATCTACACCTTCACGAACAACGTCGCATCTAATAAGATTTCCATCCACGATTACCAGGTAGCTCTCAGGCTACGACAAGACGAGCTATCCTCTATCCCCAAGACCCAAGCAATCCACTCTACACTCTTTTCCGGGGCCATTCGTGGCTGCAACTAGAGAAATGCCGAGCGGCGGCAGTTGAAGATAATCTGGTTATCACCTATTGAATAAGAAGCACTTAATGAGACGAAAAGTGTTCCGCTCATATGTACATCTTAGCCTTGTGTCTTGATTTGTACCTTGTTGAGGCCTTATCTTCCCGACCCGTCGGAGCCAGGGTCAGATTCCATTACAGGTCCTCGTTATCTTCCAACCTTATCACCAGCTAACCTCCAGCGACGTGTTTTGTTCTGTACAACATGGCGGGCAGGCTGCTGAAGGTGATAGAAATCGTTATCTTATCTCGACTATGGAGATATATGCTGTTACTTCCATGGTATTAGCACTCCTTCGCCGACCAGTCACTGGTTCTGGCACTCACCCAGGAGGAGTTAGATATAGTTCTTATATCATCCCTTATTGGTTGGAGAAGAAAGCAGTTCATTGCTGCTCTGCTTTCTGACCCTTCCGGCCTTCGACCAAGATCTTCAGAAGCCAGCACAGCTCATGCCATGCTTGTCGAATTTGCAATACTAGGGGTATTTGCGCGCCGAGCTCTCAGAGTTCCGTAACGGATATGACAAATGATGATGAAGATCTGATCTTCATATTTCGGGTCGGTGGCACGAGGATGGCTAATCCCATGTATCTCTACAATATTTGTTATCTGGCTATCTCGCATTCATTGAGCCAATTATAAAGTTTCATACTTGGCATCTAGATAGGATTTTGAAATGATGTATATTAGACACCAACCTCCTCGTGATGAGGACAATTTTTCGCCTCTACATCTTACATCTTTCCATCATCCTCATTTCATAGTCTTGTCGCCTCATACTTCAACGCAAAGATGGAAGCGTCTGTTGGCCATGTTGCCTCTCACCCACTCAGTCAAGCTTGGGGTTATGGAATCATCCTAGGTACATTGCCAGTCGCTGCTATTTGTTTCCAATTCTCACAATCATAGGTCTTGGAGGACTCTTCGCCGTAGGAATGGTGTTCGTAACCTTTATCCTCAAACGGTATAACCACGAGCTGCAAACCTCGGAAATGTTCAGCACAGCTGGTCGAACCGTAAAATCTGGTCTTGTAGCCTCGGCAGTAGTTTCGAGTTGGACATGGGCAGCAACGCTTCTCCAATCATCTTCGGTTGCGTACAAATACGGTGTTTCTGGTCCATTCTGGTATGCGAGTGGGGCGACGGTGCAGATTATCCTGTTTACCTGTATTGCTATTGAACTGAAGAGAAGAGCGCCAAACGCTCATGTAAGTTCTAAGTCCAGCAGTGCTATTGTATGAGTGAAGCTGATAGAGATATAGACATTTATGGAGGCAATCAAGGCGAGGTATGGAATGGCCACTCATATCGTCTTCATCACTTTTGGCCTCTTCACAAATGTTTTGGTCACCGCTATGCTCTTGACCGGTGGATCTGCAGCGTTCAACGCGCTGAGTGGCGTTTCAACCCCGGCAGCATGCTTTTTGCTGCCATTGGGAGTCATCGTCTACACCATGTTCGGTGGTATCAAGGTAACTCAACCTACTATCTATACAGTGCATATGTGTAACATCAACAGGCCACTTTCTTGACAGACTACGTTCACACCGTAGTTCTCTTGGTCATCATTATAATCTTTGCCTTCACCACATACGCCACAAACGACATTCTCGGTTCTCCATCTGCAGTCTTCAAGGCATTGGCTGCGGCATCCTCAAGACATCCAGTAGAGGGCAACGCAGAAGGTTCTTACTTGACCATGCGCTCCAAAGAAGGTGCCATCTTCTTCGTCATCAACTTGGTTGGCAACTTTGGCACGGTTTTCTGCGATAATGGCTACTACACAAAAGCAATCGCCGCCTCTCCGGTTCATGCCTTGCCAGGGTATATCATGGGCGGCCTCTCCTGGTTTGCTATTCCCTGGCTTTGTGCGACAACCATGGGCCTCGCCGCCCTCGCTCTAGAGAACAACCCCGTATTCCCAACATTTCCGCTCCGCATGGCCGCCGCAGACGTCAATGCCGGCCTCGTTCTTCCTTACGCCGCCGTTGCAATTCTTGGTTCTGGCGGTGCCGTCTGCGCACTTCTCATCATATTCATGGCCGTGACGTCGGCATCTTCAGCCCAGCTGATTGCTGTCTCCTCGATCTTCACCTACGACATTTACCAAGGGTACATCAATCCGCAAGCCTCTGGTAAGAATTTGATATGGATGTCTCACACGATAGTCTGCGCATTTGGTCTCGTCATGGCCGGTTTCAGCGTCGGTCTCTTCTATGCAGGCATCAGCATGGGTTTTCTTTATCTTATGATGGGGGTTATAATTTCAAGCGCTGTTATCCCGGCCACACTTACTCTTCTCTGGGGCGGCATGAACAAATGGGCCGCTATGCTCTCTCCTCCTCTCGGCCTCGCCTGCTCCCTCACTACCTGGTTTGTCACAGCCTACAAATTACACGGCGCAATTAACATCGATACCTTGGGCAACAATTACCCAATGTTAGCAGGCAATGTTGTGGCGCTTCTCACACCACTCATCTTCGTCCCAGTCCTGACATTTGGACTGGGTGCTGATCACTACAACTGGGTTTCTATGGGCAATATCCGCAAGAGCGACGATCACGACCTTGCCGCCGCCGCCGGCTTAGACCTCGAACTCGTACCAGGTGCGGCCATTGCCTCCGAAGAAGCTATCGCCCACGAGAAAGCTCTGCTCTTCCGCGCATCAAAAATTGCCAAGGTCACAACTGTCATCATGAGTTTATGCCTGCTGGTCCTTTGGCCGCTGCCCATGTTTGGTTCTGCATACGTGTTCAGTGAAAAGTTTTTCACAGGATGGGTAGTAGTAGGGATCTTATGGATGTTTTGCTCGCTGATTTGCGTGGGCGTTTATCCGCTTTGGGAGGGGAGGAAGTCTATGGCCAGGACGTTTGGGGCGATGTGGGCTGATATGAGGGGTAGGTGGCATCCGACTAGATACGTACGTGGCATTGTTACGGATGGAATTGAGGAGGAGAGGACGGATAGTGGGACGGCGACGCCGGAGATGAAGTTTGAGCCGAAAGTCCAAGTCAATTAGGTGCGTCAAAGTGGAGTTATCGGAGCTTGTTTTTCTAAGAATAAAATATACGGATATTCTAGCTGTTTATTGGTCTTCAAATTGTGTTAAGATCATTCTAATGTTTTTGTTGTAAATCTTCGAATCAGCAATCGCTTGCAGAACACACCAAATCGACAATTCCTAGACTTCGTGTTGTATATGTACTAGGAAATGAGCGGTTTGCCACAAAGTTTGTCTCTATGGATCCGGGAAAACTCTGTCGACTCGCTTTCATGCATCTGGACAAAGTGGCGACTTACCTCTATTCATCCGGACAAACAATGACGGCAAACGCCATGAAGCGCACATTCCAACAGTTTTGCAACACTCTAGGTGCTAGTGGTATTTCTGGGATTCGAAATAGCGGTGATGTTTTTGAATATCATACACAGAAACATCCGGTTTACAGGTAGATAGATGTCACGGGAGCTTCGCAGTGGGTCAATTGAGCTTGCTAGAAGCAATTGAATTACAGCGATAAACAGTTCAAATGATATTGTAAGACGTTGCGTAGAGAACAAAGGGTTCTTCTACGTGCAGAAGATATTTACGGGTGACTGGCCCAAGCGCTTAGCTCAGAGTACCAGCGTAGTTGTTATATCAACATTTCGTTCCATTCCAAAGGCCCTCAAACCCGGAATCCCACAACTCGCGCAAATCTCGCATAAGTATTTTCCCTGCAGGTTGAGAAAGTTATGGTTGTTCAAAGTTGAGGTATATTTGGGCACGTTTGGCCCTACCCCATCAAAACTTAATGATCTGTAACTTGGGGGCTATGTGACGAAACTGATCATTAAGATTTTCCAAAGCTCGCGAGGCGTTGCTCATTTCAGCAACGTACTGCTTCGGACTGTGGTTAAAAATAGAGACAGCAAAAATCCTATTCAAATATTCTGCCGAGTGTGTTCCCTGATGGGGTGTCGCAAGGAAGAGGATAGCGTTTATGGATGACCCAATCTTCCCATAATCACCGCAGTTCTGTCCAAGGATGTAAGCCTATTGTTGTTAGATTCCGCGTCAGGTTTACTCGAAAACGGCATAGCCCACCTTTTTAACAACAAGTCCGCCCATTGAATGAACAATGTGTTGCGACCTAACTGGGGAGAGAGTCGTCCCAAGGGATTAGGTCGTTGGTTTTAATTGACTTTGCTTCTTTTTCTACATACTCATTTATGAACTATATATATTCCTGTTGATGGCGTCGGGCGAAAGGACCGATCGCCACAGTGTTTGCTTATGGGCATGAAAGCAAACACTTCGTCCTTGGTATCGTACTAGCAAACCATTTCCCTATGGCCTTCGACGGTGTTTAAGCAAACATCCTTTGCGTCTTCGATCTTCGCATCCTTGATCCTTTTCACACAATTGAAACGATTAGCCTCTAAATTGTGGTCAGCATAATCTGGGGCTACTGTCGCTGCGGAAGATTCGATTTTTCTAAGCAACGGGCGAAACCTGTTAGCATTAAGTGTGTTCTGCCACCATCTTGGCTGCTTCTCGTAATTGCGCCTCTACCTCCCACATCATCACCAGTGCGATGTCCAGTGGAGATTCCGAGGTGCTGGCACGCCTAGCAAACCCGGGGGGAACCGGCGGTGGAGAAGTCTTACAATTACCCTGAAAAGTCTTGTTTGTCGTTCTCTGATTCAAATGTTACTGACCAAATTTCGTCGTTTCAATTCTCATATTCAACGTGCTTGGCACAGTCTTCCAGAAGCATCAAAGAAGACTTGTAGATCTTCGTCATCCTCAAGATCGCACACTGGTAGCATTTTATCATAGTGCATCAGATAATTGATGTTGCTGACAGATAACCAACCACTCCAAAGGTATCTGGGAAAGCTCTATCTCTCAACATTCCTCTGACGTTGCGATGTTGCCGCTTCTGGACCTCCCGGCGCTTTGTGGCACAGGCCGCGTCGGCAAACGATCTGGCAACTCTATATCCATCCAAAAATGAATTACAGTGCCGCGAGAAATTTGTGTTACAGTTTCAAAAAAAGCTCCCATTGATGCCCTATCCATCATTGTCGTTGTTCTTTGTGCTCACACATTTGGCGACACCTGATGTGGGGTATTGGTGGGGTTTGCTGTTCCTGACGCTCTCCCGCGACTAGGGTCGATGGGCGCTCGGCTAACCGCCCATAAGGGGCAACATGCATTTCATTGGTCCATCTCGACTACAAATGAAACCTCCAGGACAAACCAAAACGCCAACATTTCCGGATGCGTTCTAGAACTGTGAGAGATGTGACTTCAATTGCTGGCCGCCCTCTACTTGATGCGTCCGCTGTCCGTAGCGGGTGCCGGCACCGACTCCTGATACACGATGAGGAACGGGCCAAGACGTCAAAGAGTTGTGCCTCGCACAGAGCGATTCTTTCAGCCAGTCCGGTGGGCTCTCACAGGCGCATTCAATCTTGGTGTGGCCTTTGACGTCAAATTATGTGCCTGAAAGCCTCGTACTGCGATTGACCGAGTGGCATTCAGAGACAAAGGCTTTCCTCCCGCCTCGCTCTCCATGCCGAGGAATGTGACTATAACTATCTGAGATTCCCGCTGAAAAGGTTCACAAGCCTCGTGGGTTCTTCTTGGAGTCGCTCTTTTGCTATAAATCAACCTTTTTAATCGACTTGCAGGCTTTTCTATTCTCATCAGCACACACTCATTGTTGCGCATTCACTTACAAGAGTTCACTTGTCAACCAAAGCGGCTTGCATATATAACCCATCCAAGCGCGTTACACAATCCGTTCTAAGCGCCTTTATCGTAACTTCCGTAGACACAACCCTACCACGACCTCTTACGAGACCGAATACTAACTTCGTCCGCAATCTTTACAACTTGCGAGCACTCGCCGCATCCCACTTTCTAAACATGTACACAAACCATTGCAGGATGCAACTCCTTTGCAACCTTGGTCTCACGACCATCGCTCTGCTTGCCGGTCGAGCCAGCGCCGCCTACGTCCTGGAGGACACCTTCGACACCAGCAATTTCTTCGCCGAATTCGATTTCCTAGCCATCCCAGATCCAACACACGGTTTCGTCAACTACATCGATGGCAAGACCGCGAACGAGACCGGCATTGCTGGTTACAGCGACAACGGCAAGCAGATCTTCCTCGGCGTTGACTATAATGAGAAGAACCCACAGGGTGGGCGCAAGTCAGTGAGAGTCGAGAGCAAGAAGCAGTACACCCAAGGGCTATTCATTGCCGACATCGCGACCATGCCGAAGCAGGCATGTGGCGCATGGCCAGCCTTTTGGACCGCCAACACCGCGGACTGGCCAGCTTCAGGCGAAATTGACATTATCGAGGGCGTCAACCTCCAAAAGACCAACTCCATGACCCTCCACACTGCCGATGGTTGCTCTATGGAGCGTCCAAACCTCCCAGGTGTCAAGATGACGCACTCCAACTGCAACGAGAATACCGGCTACACTGGCTGCGGCCAAGAAGTCGAGAACGACACCAAGAACTACGGCGGCGACTTCAACTCGCTTGGCGGCGGTGTCTATGCCTTAGACTGGAACTCTGAATCTATCGACATCTACTTCTTCGGTCGCAACGCTATCCCGGCCGACATCAATAGGGGGAAGCCAGACCCAAACACTTGGGGCAAGCCGACTGTGGCTTTCAAGGGCAACTGCAACATCGATAACCACTTCAAGAAGCACAAGATTATCATCAACACCACTTTCTGTGGCGACTGGGCTGGAAGGGCTTGGAGTGAGGGCAAGTGCGCTGCGCTTGCTCCATCTTGCGAGCAATACGTCGCCGAGCACCCAGAGGCTTTCGAGCACACCTTCTGGGCTTTCAACGGCATCAAGGTTTTCCGCCAGACTGGCACTGCCCCAATGAAGCGTGGCCTTACGGCAAAGCCGTTCAACGCATAAGTTGCAGAGCATTTGAAACACTCGGTGGAGAAGGGATACACAAGCATGGGACGATAGACGCATAGATTGAACTTCGCGAGGATAGTTAGACGGAGTGACGGACACCATTAGATGCGCACGCACTAGCATCGGCGTTTAGCAACTGGGTCAGCGGCATCTTGATTTTTATGGCTACGGATCGGAGCATTTGTCATTTGCACATATTTTCGCTTCTACGCACACATTTGAGGAGGATTGTTCTCACTTGAGATAGACTTCAATAGATAGAAGGAGATACTCCACACAAGCCTTACTTTTCTTTTACGTGCTCATAGACCTCACTGTCTTCTAACTGTATCCTCATAATTGTTGCGTTGATTTTGTAAGACGAAGAGCAGTCATCTTGCGACAGTACGAATGTAACCATGACACATAACCGAATATGATTAGCGTGCGTGCCACACTGTGGCTCGTTGTGGCTGGTTCTCGCCACATGTTTCAGCGCGATTGCGCTAAGGAATGACGTTTTCCCGAAGTTCGGCCCAATTCCTAATCGCAAGCTCGAATATTGTTCAGCCTCAACACCAAGACTAACTACCCCACCACCACGATAAGAGAGTCACAATTGAAGCTCTTCGAATTATACTCACTGTGTTTACAACGAGCATACACGAGCTTAGCACCGCCATTATACCGATTAAATAAAGAAGCTCAAACGTGCCACCTAAATACCCCGCCACAACAGCAACAATGTCCACCGTCCAAGAAATCACCGCCGACGCAGCCTTCGAGGCGCACGTCTCCTCCCTCCCGCCATCGACCCTCCTCATCCTCTCCTTCCACACCCCATGGGCTGCACCATGCGCCCAAATGAACACCGTCCTCTCGACTCTCGCCTCCTCTTACCCCGTCACCTCACCCCTCGCCACATCCTGGATCAGCGTCAACGCCGAAGACCTCCCAGACGTGTCCGACGCTTACGACGTTACCGCCGTCCCATACCTGGTGTTGATTAAAGACAAGAAGGTGTTGGATGCTGTGTCTGGAAGCGATGCAAGCAAAGTCAGGACAGCGATTGAGCGCCACGCCGCAGCGGGAGCGAAGAAAGAGGATGATGAGTTCCAGATGCCGCAGCAGGCGGGGATTCAGTATAGGAATACTGATATCCCGGCTATTCAGCACCATACGGAGCAGCGGCAGGAGGAGGATAGCCATGCGGGACACGATCACAGCAGGCAGCAGAATGGAGAGAAGGGAGAGACAAGTAAGGAGGATTTGCATAAGAGGTTGAGCGAACTTGTAAAGGCAGCGTCGGTAATGTTGTTCATGAAGGGTACGCCGAGCGCACCACAGTGTGGATTCTCGCGGCAATTGGTTGCGTTGCTGAGAGAGGGTGGCGTTAGATATGGTTTCTTCAACATTCTGGCAGATGATGAGGTTAGACAGGGACTGAAGGAGTTTGCTGACTGGCCAACCTTCCCACAGCTGTGGGTTGGTGGTGAGTTGGTCGGTGGTCTGGATATTGTGAAGGAGGAGATTGCCAATGACCCGGACTTCTTGAAAGAGTACGCGGTCAAGGCATGAATGAAGTAGACGGGAGGTGAAAGATATTGAACAGTTTAGGAAGAGACACGCCATGGGCAATGTGGTGCGTTGGTATGTGTAGAGAAGGTGGTTCCATGTTCAGGAATTTCAAGTCTCGGAAGGCTTTGAGAAACATCTTCGCATCAAAGATGAGTCGCGCCACTCCCACGCCCACCACGTTCTGGCACGAATAAATATAGGTTGACGAGGAGTATGAATACCTCATGTTTACATGCAACCTTTTGATTTTTTTTGGTTTTGCTTAGTCTTGTCTGTCAAAGTATTATCTTAAAAACAATAGAAAGAGCCGCCATAGCCACAAGGGTAGGCATCCATTTCCTTCCACCCCTCCCTTCAAAGCCGGCCTTCAGAGCTGCAGCCTTCAAGCTCATATTACTTTGTCTGGCGCTAGCAGAGTACAACGTGATCCACAATTTCATTCGCTCCATTCTAGCCAGATCGGCACTTTCCCTTTGCTCATTATCCTTCATGGACCTCGCCTTCTTCCTCCACTGGTTCAGCTGAGACAGGAGTTCATTAACCAAAACCATATACACTGGTATGGCATGGTCAGCTGATGAAACGCGTCTGTTTTGGAATGAAACCCCGCGGAGACTTACAGGTTTCTTCCACCTCGTAAGATTGAGGGGTCGTATCTCTGTGCCACCTTCGCTGGTTTTGGCGGACCCTCGAAGCAAATAATCGAACGCCAGCTTGCACGATGTCAAATCGACTTTGGGCTGCAAGCTTGTTGTCGTTGTTCTCCTTCAAGTCGTCAGTGCCCGCAGACTGGTTCAACTTAGCAATTATCCTCAAGCTCTGATCAACGAAGACTGCAGATGTTGAATCGTCGTCGTGCTGTTTGGTTTCGAGTAAGGCCTGTTGCACAGAAGTCTCCGTCTCAGTCTGGGTTGCAACCAGCTTTCCGGAGTTCAACGACGGCTCGTCCGTCGAATATTGGTGGTAGGTTACATTATCGTTGAAGCTGACATTTCTTTGAGGTTTTGGGGTCCTTCTGGCATTCATTCCTGTGGGCACGAGGCAACGTCTGAAGGGTGAAGCCCGTAGTTTTATATTTTGAGGCGTGCTCCCATTCAGCTGTCAACCTGTTATATCGTCATCGAAGGACAATAGGTTGCATTAGCTCAAGGCGATGGACTGTCAACTCTTTGTGGACGTCATTTTCTTCCCGTTGTCTCCTTTGTCGCACTCTCCCATTTATACATGTTTACCTCTCATTCTTTCATGGACTTAAATCGTATTTTGTTGTCAGCGACACCGAATCCGCGGATATCCCGGATCACCCTATAAGATTACTCCTTGAATGCCGGGCTGCTTCCTCTTCCCCCCCCTGCCGAATGTATCGCGTTCCCTGTCTGACTCAAGGCAGCTTTCAGGCCTGCTCCAAAAGCACCACCACAAAATAAGAGCACGAGAACGGGCTCCACAAGCAGGCTAGACAACTAGTACGACACCAAGCATCCCGATCATAACCACAAGTACAACCTACCTGAGCTCAGGAATCCACGAAGATGGCTTCGAACGATCATTTCAGCATTGCCGGCGGCGCGAAGCCTCCCGTCCCCTGCCAAAGAGGGCCACAGATGGGTTACGCGCACCAAGCACCACAACAGTCATGTTATGTCGCTCCGCCTGGTGCACCAGGGTATGTCGATGTACCGTCGGGGTCTCATGGTGCTCCAGTTCCAGGATAAGGCGGGCCAGTAGGTCCTCCATCGCGTCCTTCTCATACTTTCTGCTCCAACACCCTCATCCATCAGATATCTCGTATGTCTAACTGGCAGGAAGCTGATAAATAATGGCAAATGCAATACGCCCGCCCACAACAACAACTGCACTATAATCAACCCAGGTACTACCCCCAACAAGCACCCCTTTACGCCGCACCGGAGATTTCGAACAGGTTAGTAGGCGGTCCTAAAGACGCAGAGGAAAGTTGTTTAGGGGCGTTTTTGGTGACTCTTTGTTGATGCTGTGTGTGTGATAATGCGGCGAATGCGAGGGAGGCCTGTATGGGTTATGATCCTAGTTTTTGCTGTATAACATATTCGATATTTTCTGTAGCAGCGCTCCTTCAGGCATACCACAGCGAGATGCTTCCTGACTACGATGCATATTGCTGGATGAAAAAGGCCATCTGCGACCGACGTCAAGAGAATTTCTATGACATTCAACGGTCTTCTCTCTTTGATTATTGAGGCAAACCTCATGTATTTCAAGCTCGCTTGTGCCAGTTTTGCGCCTTGGCTATCGCTCGTCGCATCTCATCTCACAAATGTAAAAAAATGAGTCTGTTGGGTGGCGTCCGATTTCGATTTCGGAGGATCCTGGAGAGTTACAAAGGCATAATTTTGAAGCAGCCAAGCATCGTGCATCTACAGCAGCGTTGTGCACGTCAGGCTCGACCAAAAAAGTTAGAATGCGAGTCCTTGGTGGAGGACAAGCTGAGACACGCAAGAGGCGGCAGAGACATGCCATGAGAAGTCAGCGGCCGCTTCCATGTTCCCTGACAGCGAGATTACTGGCAGATCAGAAATCAAGCGCGAATATGACGAAGTGATGAGACACATTGAAAGGCTAAGCCTTAGTGATGGTAGGGAAACATTGGTTACTGTAAACCTCTAGCACAATGGCACGGCTGACTAATGGGCAATGGGCAGTGAACCTGTGAGAGTACCAATGGTAAAGCACGGTTTTTGGGATAGTCTCTTGTTTGGGAGACGTTCGCTGGACAGATGAAGTGAGATGATCAACTATGGAGAAGTGAAGTGATACCATTTTGCACCTCTAACGCCGTAACATGCTGCGTATCTATCATTCGCTATTACCTGATCAAGCTGCTTTCGCTATATAACAATCTATCTATTCCACTCTCAGCTCAGAAGTCAAACTCGCCCCTGAAACTATCCACATCCATGCCTGACACCACTCTCTCTGCGAGATCCCGTCTACCCATTTGACTGAAAACCCTTCTGAGCGTATCATAGAGGTTTGTCGACTGATTCTGGGCAATCATCGCTTCCAATTCGGCCTCGGTGACACGTCCTGGTCCGTCACCACCCGCAAGGATGTCCTTGGCCTTTTCTCTTCCTTCTTGCTCCTGCACCTTATGCATAGCCAGTGCACCAAGCAAGTGGCCGGCAGCTTCATCGTAGCACCCGATATTTATACAACTCACGCCGAGATTGTAACGCGCACGCACAAAGTTACCGCGGAGACTCAAAGCGCGCTCGTAGGCTGCGATCGCCTCTTCACTGCGGCCGGAGTTCGCGAGTGTAGCGCCTAATCTGTTCCACAACAAATGAACACTAGAGCTATCATTCGAAGTTCCTGATTCGCGGGATGCGAGGGCAGAACTGAAACAGTCGACTGCCTTCTCGTATTCCTCTGCGCCGTAGAAAAGGACTCCGAGGCCGACCTGCACGTCTGGGTCCATGGTCTCCGCATCTGGGCTCAACTGTGCTGCGCGGATAAAAAGGTCTGTGACCTTCTCGTGTAGTTGATGGCGGTCTGTGAATCCCATCTCATCGCCGTTGCTTAGTCCGTTGGGTGGTGCGATTTGTGGGTACTTCACGCTGAGCCAACGCTCAAGTGTCCTGTAGGCGGTGCTGTCGTAGCCTTCGTTTGTGTATGAAACAGACAAGCCCATGAGGGCCTCGAGATTTGAAGGATCGAGCTTGAGTGCTTGCTCCAGTGCGCGAATAGCGGGTGTCTCCTTCTCGTTTTGAGCTTGTGCGCTTCCAAGGTGCACCCAGGCGTCGAGGTGTCGTGGATCTTTCTGCACTGCTGCCTCGAATGCCAGTGCCGCCAGAGACAAGTTCCCACCCTCATTCATTATCCTGACACCCTCCTCATACGCGTTCGGAACGTCCTTAAAGATGTTGTCCTCCTCAAATGTGTAGTCGCCGAGATTTGGATCTCTAAACTGGCTTGTATTAAGCCCGTCGAACCCATCCCAGTTCTCAAAAGCATCCATATCCAATTGACTCGGACTTGGAATACCCTCGCCGACCATCTCCCTAGCAGCCTGAGTTTCAGCTTGTATTCCGCGCCAAATAGCCTCGAAATCCCCAAACTCATTTGTTTCCTCTCCAACCTGAACGTCCAAATGAGAATCGACTGACCTGTCAAGTTGATTCAACTCCGCTTCTATGCTCGCATTCTGTTCTCTCTCCTGCGCTTCGAGATCAATGGCCTTAAACTGCTCTTCCCAATGTTCATCGTCCAGCTCAACCATCTTCCCCTTGCCTTTATCCATGGTGTTGAGGTTCGCTTGTGGCATATTCTGGTGCATCATCCCGCTCATGCCAAAGCCAGAGGACATGCCCATACCCATTCCAATACCCATGCCCATCGGCCTCTGATGACCGAGTCCCCCCATTTGACTCGGCATTGAGCCTGGTGACTGGACCTTTGGCTGCATCTGTTGAAATGTCGCGAAGTCTTGGGGCGAAAACCCGGCTTGCGCTTGTTGTGGAAAGTTCATATGTTGTTGGTTTTGGGGCATGCCAGGCTGGAATTCCTGTGCCCAGTTCGATGCTTGTGGGGAACTGCCGCGTTGGATAGCTGGGCCAGCGCGGTGCATTGCTTCCATCATCATTGGATCCATTGGGGCTTGCGGTAGTTGGGAGCCGCCTTGTTGCATGAACTCGTTCATCATCTTTGTTGAGTGTTAGCAATACTCTCGCCATGTGTAATCACCGAGCTTGAAGCTCGGGGTCTAAGGAGGTACTCACGTCTTGGCCACCACCCTGATGCAAACTCCTCATTCCTTGCTGGCTCGCACCTGGTCTTCCCACCAATCTATCACGCTGTAAGGACTTGTCATCGCTGCCGAGCTTGCTGAACTGGCTCAGCGGGTTGCCAGCCGTCGAGCATTCTGCGCCGCCCAGGAAAGACATTTTTGCTTCAGAACGAAGTGAACCTCAAAGTGAGCTTGTGTACACGATGGTTGTATATTGTTTAGAGAATGCACTGTAGTATCGAAAAATCAGGCACTCCAAATAGGGTATATCGCAAAGACGATGCGCAGTATATGCAGCAAATCAAAAAGTGTGGGCAAGGTGTAAGAGTTCGGGAGTGTATTCTCAGATTATGTTTCTAAGCATGTGGCGGCCTTGTCGTAACCCCTCAGGGATCGCGCCAGTGTTGCGGATTGTGGGGTAGTGAGCCTCGGAGAATCACCAAGGTTGATCCGGGTAGGTATGTCTGTGGAGAAGCCGAGGCAGGCTTGACACCGCTCAGGCACACTTTGTCACTGAGTGCACGTGACATGATAATAAGGTTGACAGAGTAAGACTCCGAGGACGGTCGGGCAGCAGATCGAGATCACTAATGTTGAGATCCATTTACGAGATTAGATCTTAATTATATGTATCCACTTCTGCTCTATTTGCTAGACTAAGGTCTTCAAAATGCCGCCTTAAAGCAGTGATTCCACTCCATGCCGCTGAGCACCTGTCCATCCACAAATGTCAAACCCACAACCCTGCTCATCGTATGACCATCGATCAAGCAATTAAAATCCGAATGGGTTATCAGGAGCTATTCCGTATTAGCATCGCATTCACCACAAAAAGTTTGGGAAATACTCACTGGCAGCAGCCAAGTTGGCCCTCTTCCCCGTCGGCTGACTAGCAAGCTTCTTCTTCTCGTTCTGCACCCCAAACCTAACCGGCGGCGGCGGCCCCGTCTTTTGTGGCACCAACGCCGGCGCACTCTGCGGGATAGGTGGCATAGGTGGCGCATTACCGAAGCCATTCGCAAAGCTCAACCCCGTCTGCTGAGGCTGCAACGCCGGCGGCAAAAACGCATTGATGCCCGTAGCTTGTGGTTGAAACGGCGCCTGACCAAAGCCGGTAGGCTGGGACATCTGAAAGCCAGTCTGCTGTGTCTGCATAGGTGCTGGGTTGAACTGTGCTGCACGAGCATCTGAGAATAGAGATGGCGAGATGGCCATCGGGTATTGGTTCTGGTTGAAGCCCGTCTGCTGTGGTTGGGAACCGTTAGGTTGTGGCATTTGGTAGCCGGTCATTTGTGGGTTCATCTGCATGAATTGCTGCTGTTGCTGTCGCTGCATGCGCATTTGGTCCATCTCGGCGAGAGATTGTCCCGGCGGAGCGATGGATTGGAAACCGGTAGGCTGGTGTAGAAGACCAGTCATCTGAGGCTGAAGCGGTGCTTCACCAAACTGGTTATATGCCTGCTGTCCTGGTGCAGAAAGTGGGCGCGGTGGAGGTGGTGGCATGAGAGAGCCAGCACCAGTGTTGTACTGCGGCACTGCTGGACGCTGGCGCGCGAGGTTGGCCTGGTTTTGTGGGAAGTTCTGTTGCTGGAATCCAGTCATCTGTGACTGCAGACCACTTGGTTGAGTTGGAAGACCGGCAAAGAACCCCGGGTTAGCACCAGTCTGCTGCGCCTGTTGTAGTTGCGCATGTGTGGTTGGCTGCTGTAATATCGACTGTGGGGCTGGTGCTGGAGGATCTGGTTTCGAAGGCTGCAATGGCTGAGAAAGCAAAGACAAATCGCTGAAAGCACCAGTCAATGCTGGTGCCTGTGGGGCAGCTTTCTTTGGAGCTTCAGCTGGCCTATGAGCCTCGGCAGACTTGGGAGGTTCTTGCTTAGATGACTTGACATCCCAGGCATCGTCATCAAATCCGCCGGCAACCTTGGAAATTGGCGCAGGGCTCTTCTCTTCTGCATCATTCTTAGTTCCGGAGTCTCCTGTCAACTGCTGGGAGAACGCTTTGGGGTCCACGGTATCACTAGTAAGGGTCGCTGGAGCGGGTCTGCCCTTACGTGTGTTGTTCTTCAAGGCACCTCCTGGTCCAGAGAATAATCCTGCTTCGCCAACTTCCTCTTCCTTCTCATCGCCCTTCTTCTTACGCTTATACTTCTCGTCAATGTGTCTCATCACTTTCAAAATATCGCCTTCACGCAGTCCGAGGGTCCTCAATACTGTGCCGTCAACGTCCGGCAGCACGGTCTCATCCATGTTGTCTCTGTTAAACACCTGCGAGTATCGCTCGCACAGGCCGACAGCAATACCACATGCCAAGAAGAAATTGAACCAGTCATACTCCGGCTTTTGCAGTGACCTGTCGATGCTGGCTCCAGCTTGACTTAGATTTGGGCTAGATTTGGCTTGCGTTTGCAAGCTGTTGCGTTTAATGACAGACAAAGGCTTGTCCTCGTCTAGTGATACACCGGTCATGCGCTCAACATACTCCAAATCCTCGATAGACATCTTGGAGACTGGGACGGCAATTTTGACGCCATTCATCTTGTGCAAATTGATCTTACCATCCTTCAGTGCGAGGAACTCTGCCTCAACACTGAAAGACTTGGATCTGTCTGTCCATGTGCGAACCTTGGCTGAATCTGGCTCTAAATTTTCAAAATGTGTCAGTAATCATGCACTTGTGGGGCTGTGTCTAATTGGTTGGAATAACTCACTGGTCTTCTCCCTTGAGCTGCTACCTCCATGCCGCGACTCCCGTCTGCGCTCATGATGGTTCGGCGTCGAGCTCAAGCTGCTGCCTCGTGGTGGAACATGGTCTGAGCCAGGCTCTCTACTTGCCCTTAACGCCTCTTTTGCTAATCTCTGCTCCTCAATGCGGTTCTGTTCCACGACCGAGCGACCTGCATTTAGACCCTGCTGTCTTTCTGGCGCCGCAATAGTGCCCGTAATCTCAATGTAACTCGATGGAACGACACCTTCCTTGCCGTTCTTGATCCTCCTCACCATCCACCATTCATCTGATTTTGCGTCATCCAGAACGATAACTTCATCTCCAACAGCAACTGTGACCTCGTCATCTCCTTGTGCCATGAAGTCGTAGAGAACTCCTCCCTTCTTCTTCTCGTTGCCAGCTGCTGCCGCGTAAATCTCCTTGATGCCTTCACCACGTACGGCACCGGCCATCTCTCCCAGCGAGCTAACAATCTCCTGCGCAGTATCCTTGGCTCCTGCATGAAAATCGATCGACTTCGTTGGGCGCACAAGCTCAATGAATACGTGCTTTCCCTCAATCGAGTAATGTGTCATCTTCTCCGCTGTCCACTCCTGCTGTGGCCCATCCTTTGTCTTTTCTGGGGCAATAGTGATAACACCAGTTGCCAAGTTGATACCGAAAGTAGTTGGTATCTTTTTCTTCTTGCCCATCACAGACACCATCTCACTAACACTGTAAAGATGAAAGCCTCCTTGGGATGGGTTGTAGCCGAAATTAGCATTACTGTAATCGCCTGACAGAACGCGGTTGTCTGGTGGTGACACTCTCAAGCTCGACTGGCGGTTCGGGTTACGATCGCGCTGTCCGTACCCAGGCGATAACCCAGGAGATGACCGAACAGGCGACATGAGCGACGGCTGATAAGAATCTGGACGCCTTGGTAGAGCCGGACTTGGCTCCTCGTCAGATTCGTGTCCATTGTATTGAGGTTTGCTGGAAGTATCAATTGGTGGCGGCACATTCTGTCTATTCATCATCGCGCCGGCGAGTGTTGCCGCTGGAGAAGGAGTCTCTGGCTCAGGTTCACTTGGTGCTGTTGGTCTTGCTGGGGTAGGTGGCGCCTGCTCCTCTTCCTCCTCCGCATATGCTAAGTGTGCTGCCGGCGCCACTGGCTGAGCTCCTCCCGCCTCTAGCTCAATATAGTTCGCTGGCGCAAAGCCATAGTCGCCTTTCAAACCGCAAAGTATCCAGTCAGGGTCGGATATGTCGTAGATGTCCAACCTGGCGCCATCTGTGAAGGACAGCTCCTCATCTGTCTGGCGGGTATAATCGTAGAGAGCTTTCGCATGCTGTATCGGCTTGACCTAAAGAAGACATTAGCCATGCCCAAGATGTTGGTTGATGCCGCAGGTTGGTGACACGAGTAGAGCCGCCAATTTTCCCCTCCGCGTGCCCCTCCTTTTCTGAGGCATGCGCCGGTCTGCTTACCTCTTCGATATAGTTACGAGGAATCAATCCTGTCGGCTCATCGTCGTCGTCGTCGGTTGCCTTCTTCTTTGCCTTCCACCAATCATCTTCTGTACTCTTCTCTAAGACGTACAGAATGTCCCCCTCCTTAATGTCAAGCTCGCCCTCCCCTTGAGGCTTGTAGTCATAGACGGCTTTGAAAATACCAAGAAATCCCATAGTGCTGGTAGAGCCAACGTAAGAGATCCTTGAAAGAATGTTGTTGAGCTAAAGCTGTAATCAGATCGTGTCCATGAAGGGGAGCCAATTTCCGGTAGCGCAAAGTTACGGATGGCAGGTCGGCGGAAAGTGAGGTCTAGATTGTGGTGGATAGCTCGGTTGTAGAAGCGTGCGGATTGACGATAGTCGTCTAAAGCAATGGTAAAATGTTCAGCGACAATTGTTTTTCGATAAGCAGAGTTTTGCGCGTACTTCAAGATAAGTTGGATGGTTTTGTCGTCAAGCTGCATGGCCGTAACCTAGCCAGCTGCCGCCCAGATTGGCATTATCAGCACGATTAAGCGATGCGGCTGATTCGTGGCTGGGTCTCTCAGTGACGCGTTAGCCGCCGGCCACATGGCAACCACAACAACCTTGGTGGCTCGTGAGACCTTACACCTAACACTAAAAGAGTTATGAACACTCCTCCAATTCTCGGCCTTTACATATTAAGCGAGCCAATTGTTAGGGCAGGTCTTAGTCAAGTGTCTTCCGTAAGCTTCGGTCTCATCGACTCATTATCTCCTCCTCGTCAGCCGTTCTTCATGAAAAATATGATGCTCTTGGCCTTAATATGGGAGCCATGCGGCGAGTGCGGCTGAGTGTCTTGTTCTTTTTGAAGCGCAGTATCAGCCCAATAGGGTCGCGTCTTTGTGCTGCAACTTCCGAATATTGAGGCTCTTCTGCGGCTCTACTCACGGCTCGTGTCTGGGAACCACGAATCTCGAGCGGCCCAAACATTCGATGTTCGGTGATACTTTACAACTGTATCAGTGGTCTGTCGGTGTAAGATAACCCTTGGACCTCTTCTCGTTCCAAAAGTGCTAACCGATGTGACACCCATCAAATGTGGAATACGAAAGCGTGACATTCAGAAGTCGAGACGGGGTCTTATTATTTGCTGGCGCTAGGCCAAGGCGTAACAATGTCCCTACTCTCCAAAACCTGCCGCGGGGAAGACTTCACTCAAGAAGAGCTCGCAGCCAACAACTTATCACGGAAGGACGCCATCCCACTCATCTCAGGACCCCTCAAGAAGACAGACAGAGTCCAACACCAAATTACCGAAACTCCAAGGCCAAAGGCAAAGCAAGCAGCAATGTCAGGGCTCACAGATCCGGTAGGAGCAAAATGGACCTACTTCTCCTTCTCGCCAACCTCTCTCAAAGACTTAAAGGACTTAGCAACCTCCTCCATGGCCTCCCAAGCCAGCGTGCACTTCGAAGCCACCTCCAAAGCCCCCTATATTTTCACCGACGACGCCCTCTCTGCTTCCATCTGGCGCAGCGTCACCTCCTCCCGTCGTCCACGGTTCAAAGCCAATTCCAACACAAATTTCGCCCGCGCCATCGATGTCCGTCCTTACTTTGACCTACCCGTGGGCTATCCGGGGTTGATGCAGAATGAGACATACAGCCGTTCCGTCGCCTCAAAGCTTGTCGGTGGCAGCAGCAGCTCATTAAATTGGTGCTACGGCCGCACAGCTCCGTTGTCCTTTCTACCCTGACAAAGGACTGGGACACGATACGAGGATGCTAGCCACGTGGATGGGTCAGAGTAGGGATAAGAGGTGCTTTCTATGGGTGCGAAGATTAATTGGGATACAGATACTATGGCAAGTAGCTGGAGTAAGGTTGCGGCTTATGATATGGATTCTGGACTGGGACTGGGGAAGCCGGCGACTGTTAGGAGGCCGAGGTTTGATAACGTGCCGGGGTTAGTTTTCTTTATGCCGAAAAGGGGGGATGGGGAGGTGAGTGTTGCAGTTTGTTTGAGGGGGAATGATATGGAGAGACTCGAAAAAGACGAGGCGTGGAGAAAGTTTGCTACGCTGATCGGTTAACTTTATGTAAACAGAACGGCACAAATTTCACCGTGAAATGAAAGGGTGATGGATTGATAGATCGCATTAACGATATCGTATAGTAAGTAGCTGCACTCCATATGGTCAACTAATGTTTTATGCCCTTCATCTTGGCAACTCTATCGCCGGCGATTAGTTCACAGCATTATCAACACCATGCATTGCTGGGTCCGCATCCTTCCTGCCACGAGCACGGTCGCAAAGTGTTTCGGTATACTACCCAAGTCCTCGCCGTCCTTTGTCAAACTTTAGCCCTTTTTTGTACATGATGCCACCCTGGCATCAGCGCCTGCGCTTCAGCACCTCTTCACTTCCTTCCTCCGTCATCTGGATGACTGCCAGATGATGATAATTTTAAATCGACTGGCAATAACAATCTGGCCAGATCCCCCTGTACCCACTTGAGCTTGTCAGCCATTATCACGACCTGATCCCCAACAAAACGCTGTAATCCGTAACGACGTCTCGCAGCCTCCTCGCCAACTTCAGCCACAGCTTCCAGCTGCGAATTAAGGCACCACATCCGACCTAACACCTCCTCAGACTCCTGAAGCACAACTAGAACTAGCTGGTCATCTCTGAATGAGCATCCCGGCCGAGCCAAAAGAATGAGAAGTGTTGTGACAATATCCATCCAATCCGACATATCATCCATCTGGTTTACCAACGCCCCGCCAAAGGCCTCGCTGAACTTTCCTTCTCTTTCCTCGCCAGCTTTTAACACTCCTAAAATTTTACATTTAGTCTCGCTGCGATACTCATCAGTATGAGAAAGCTCAGAGGTACGACCGAGGGAACAGCACAGCGACTCAACTAGCGTCCACGCGTAGCGCTTAAGTTTCAGCTGACCTCGACTATCGCTCCTCGTGTCCTCTGGTCTCCCTTAATAACTATGACTAAGAGACTGGGTGGACGGGCGGGTGCCACTGATTTAGGCAGCTTCAGCAAACTTTGGGGCGTCATTGGTGCCTTTGTGTCCTGTATTTCCTGGAGTTCTTCGATCTCGTTCTTTCCCACAACTAAATGGTATGTCGTCAACTGGATGGCTCGCCAGTGACTGTGGCTCAGGCAGAGGGAGTGCTTGTGCTCTACCTAATTCGGCCGAAGCTGGGGAGCGTAGGAGCGGAAATGTGAGCGGAAATGTAAATGCTTTCTTCATGGTTTAGCAATGTCGGAGCTTGTTATTTAGTGTTCAATGGTTTAGCAGGTAAGCATCATCATTTCGCCACTCTTGACTTGTGAAGCACGAAACTAGCTGCGTAGAGCAGGGGGATGGGGACTACTTGACGTAGCCTTCGGAATTTCCATGATTGCAAAGCCTCTCATTACTGCGAGTTGACGATGAAATGGACGGGATGGAAGGTACGACAGGCCAGGGAGACTCTGGTCTTACAAGCGATAACACTCGTTAACCAGGGTTCTGGGCGAGGTGGGCGAGGTGGGCGATATGGAGTACAGATGACGATTCGATATTACATACCTTCGGCAGATAGCAACCGTGTTTTCCTACCAGCATGGCAATACAATTCGAGCTGTGATCTATGATTTATGAATCATTCTTCCTCCCCCCGTGATCTACCTGCAAACCCGTTAACCAAGGCCGCAAAAAACGAAACTCACAATATCAGACATTGGCTGTGTTCGAAAAGATCATTCTACTGACCAAATCAATATATCTCGCAAAGGTTTATGTCACTAATCTTCATCACAGTTCTAAGCCCACTCATTCAGCCTTCCCGGACTCCTCGGCTCAGAAGCAGAATCGAACGTCCTCTCGGACGGCAGCCCATGTCACTTCCCATCCTCCATCTCGCAGCGCGGAACCCCTCCATGATTCACTCGCTCCTTCTCATCCCCCGAGCGCAGCAAACCCTCACCACTCTTCGACCCAGTCCTCTCAACCATACCGGCATCTCGATCAGCAGCAGCATTCTTAGCCTCCTCCACCATCTCCTTCTCTCCGTCACCACTCAGCCTGTCATCGAACCTCGGCATTCCCGCATCAGCCTCAACTTCCGACCCTTTCATGGGCAAATTATCTTTGAGTGAGATAGACACCTTCCGCAAAGCCCGAGAAATCATCCCTGGCACAATTTTCGGTTCCCAAGCCCCCGAAATACTCAACTCCTTCAGCTCATCCGTTGGAGCCGGAAGGAATGTCCTATGCTCAGCGGACATAATAGGGCTGGAGATACTTTTCAGCGTGCCTCTATTCTCTGGTGAGGTTTGAGCTCCGCCAAGTGTTGTTGGTGTGGGGTGGCGTGCGGATTGCGCCGGGAATTGTTGGTATGAGTTCGACTGTGCCAAGTTTGCGGACGAGAGGTTTGTCTTCGTGGATAATGGTGAAACCGAGGATTGGTTGGTTGTATCGACTAGTACTTGGTGGGCAGCGATGGCGGCGGGGATTGGGGGGTTGGTGTATTTATCGATCCTGAGTTTTGTCAGTCTTCTCTCCTTCATCCCTTTTTGACAGCAGAAGAGGCGGGTAGGGTGAAGCTTACATGTTCAGTTCCTGCAACAAAGTCTCGTGGCGGAAACCGTCACGGATGTTTGGGACGTTGGATTTCGCCATCCTATTTCCTTGGACCCCAGGCAAGTTGAACTTGTCACCAAGCCATCTTTGCTTAACAGAATGTTCAAACCCAGATTGCAGAACTGAGTTCTTAGCAAGCTCACACATATCCACCGCGTTCAACTTGTAAATCTGAGCGGCAACGGAGTACTCTTCAATCAATGGCTCCTTGGTAAAGGCGAACTGGAGAGGATCGTCCGTCGACAACGAAACATTCAAACCGCGCTTAAAGTACTGCAAAAATGGATTCCTCTCATACGCCAAAAACAGCGCATTGTTCGACAACGGAGACATGGCAACACCAATCTGTTCCAGATAAAAAATGTACTGCAGCAACGGCACCTTCCTTAACAACAAGCCATGGGAGATAGAGTGGCAGCACAACACTGCTGCGGCAAGATGATCCGGATCGCCGGCCTCACCGCAGTGGGGCCGCAGGACGAGCGTGTTGAAGCCACGTTGTTTGCGCATTACGTTTAGCGAAGCCATGTTGGCGAAGAGGTAGTAGATCCAGTATGAGTACGGCGGGTTCTGCTTTGAGTCCCATACCTTTGGCACTGGGAACTTGCGGAAGAGACGACGCTCGACTTTTGACTCATCATCGACAGAATCAAATCCGATTACTCTTTGCAAGAAGACGTGGAGCTCTGGATGGCTTGATGGGTCCTTGGTGACTTCGAAGAGCGGACGGAAAACATTCACAATGACCTGCTCAAATTTGTCCATAAGTCCCGTCGCTTTATAAACGTCGAAGAGACGCGGGACCTGAACAAGCCAGCGCACGTTGGGCGAGTAGAGCTTGTTGTCTACTACCCACTTTGCGAGGTTGTCCCACTCGTCGATGCTGCGGCCGTAGATGCTGATGCGCCATTCTACCATTTGATACTTGGAGGATTCAAGATCGGAGATGACTTCCTTTGTGATTTCCGCCAAATATCTTCCCTTGATGAAATTATCTGTCTTTAAGAAGATCTCTCTAAGACGGGATTCCCCGATTGGGTTGTACTTTAAGTTGAACTTGTCGAAGCGGTGGAAGGAGTCGGTGTGTGCGTGCATATCCAGGGTATCGATGGATAGATCATACGCGGTAAGGTTGATGGACTGGAAGACCTCAGAGAGAGTCAGGTGCTTGCCGTCTCTGTACATGACTACTTCGTTTGGACACTTCTTCATCTTGGACTTGATGAAACGCAACAAATGCTTTTGGTTCATGCAGGCGGAGTGGTGGACGTGAGTATCGACTTTACGCACGTTGTAGAAATCTCTGTGTGGCACTGACTTCGAGTCTGCCATCTCTTGGTACTCGTTTAAGAGGATGTATAGGTTGAACTTGCCTTCGAGGTACTGCAGTCTGCGAAAAGCGAAGGACTTGGACGGGCCGTCGGAAGAGATGTCCAAGACTTGCTCGAGATCCATGTAAAACTCTCTGATAGTCGGGATGTTGATGACGGGCTCCTCAAGTTCACCAGCGTCAGCATGCTGATACACCTGATAGACACCATTCTCGTCCAAACGATACTCCATCTCTCCTTTCTCAGGCAACGGCTTGAAATCATTCATATCGAAATCGCTTCCGATATCCTGTCCAGGCTTTCGGCGTGGCTTCTCAGCCTTTGTCCGCGGCACCACGGGGTTCTGAGGCACGAGGATTGAATCCGCATCCATACCAGGCTTTGGGCTCAGAATCGTGCTGTTCGACAAGCTGTTGCCGCGTGTATCGTGGTTGTTCTGATTGAACTTGTCCTCCTCCCAAACAGGGTTTGGGTGTGGTGGGTAAACATTCCAGCTCGGGTCGTCCTTTGGGTTATCTTCTGGTCCTTGGAGCGAGAGACGCATGTACTTGTGTCTGAAATCCAGTACCTTCTGGATGTTCTTGTAGATGCTGCCTAGCTCGCTTGTGATATGTGTGTCTCCAGACGCAAAACCTCCTTGGCCATGTCCCACACCAACTCCTGCGCCAGCACCGTGCAAGCCTTCCTTGTCGAGAGATGCAAGAGACTCTAATGGCATCTGGGCGTGCTCTCTTGGACAAATATCCTGCTTTGAGCATACCGAGCCAGCGATCTCCTGATCATCCCTCTGTGCCGACCCACCATGTCCAAAGCTCGGCTCTTGTATCATGTTGCTCTCGGGGCTCTTATGCGGGTTTGCCAACCCAGTAGGGTCGCTAGGCTGGTATCTATTCTCACCACCTATCATAAGTCCACTGTTGACACTTCTCATGCTGCCTGTCCGGTGCAAGTCCTCGTCTCCATTAAAGTTCTGAAACCTATCATTCTGGCTTCTCATAACTGGCGAGGCTGGCATAGACATCTGACTCTGACTTCCCCAATGCCCACTCACATCACCACCACCCACAGACCCTTCTCCCCGCCTCTGCGCATCCATTTGCATCTTCTGATAAAACAGCTTGCTATCCGCATAGCCTATCTGCTTCTCAGCCGCATAATCATAGAACGTGGTCTTTCTATGCAAATCCCTGGGCAGCGGGCCGTCCTTTGGATCGTGGTCCTCTGTTTCACCGTCGCTGCCAAGCGATGGACCCGGAAGTCTGTCGTCGTCTTGCTGGAAGATGCGTGAGGAGTTGCGGCTGTGGCCGTCGGATTGTCCGCCGTGGTATAGGTCTTCGTCTTCGGAGGAGGCGTCGAGGGGTTGGCGCGAGCCCTGGGGCTGGAGACCGGGGGAGTTTTCGCGGGAGGCGTGGTCGCCGCGGTACACCAAGCCTGAGTGAGAAGAATTGTTAGTTTTTGTTGACAGTGACGCTAACCAGTAGTCCATCTCTCTGGTCGCAAGAGAGCTGGGTTGTAGTGGGTATTGAGGGTGTATATCGTATGAATAAGGACTCGAGAAAGAAAGATTGTTAATCTTACCAGACATGTTTGCGACGAGGCGACGGGGATGTACAGATGACCTTTTGTTCGAGGTTGTGCCGTACTGTCGGAGCTGCTGTGCAAGGTCCCAGTTACTTTTGTATCACTCTCAAGGGCCGTGATCAGAGCGTCTGTGTTCCTTTGTGCCAGATAACGTCAACCAGCCAGCTCGAAGATAATGAGCACTTGACAGTCGCGAATGAAGAAGGCTCCAAAGGTTTTTTGAAGCTGTATATAACAGCGAGTATAGACTTACGTGTTTCGAAGAAAAGCCTAGGAGAAATCTTGGGAATCGCGGCTCAATACGACGATCATGGTTTAGTTGCAGCGATAAGCCGCCTGCAGGTACCAAAGAGGCGGGTTCTATGTCACTATGGTGGAGAACGCCGACCAACTTGAGGCGGAGGTAGCCGCCAGTGGAGGAATAAGCTTTGACGTCCAACTTTAAATTTTCTCGCTTAAGAAACGTTAAATGATATTTCAGATGTGTCCTACCACTTTCAAACACATATTACGTGGTGTCTTGAAAAGAGCTTTTTCAAAGACCTTTCTAATATTAATGAGCGTCTATATTCGAACATAACTCAATCCGCTTTAAGCGGTCTGCCGACCAGCTCCCACTCTACTATTCTATAGCAATGCTAAGAGCTCCAAAACAGCTTCCGGTTCCATTCTGTCTCATGTAATTCTATCCCTTCTTTCCAGATTTCAACCAACCTTCCCATTAACACCCTGTTCATGCATCTTAATTTCCTGCCCCTGCGTCCTGGCCCTCGGTCTACCCCTCGGCTTCCCCCTATCCAAAGAATACATTCCACCACTCCCAAAAACAATCATAGCGCCAACGATCGTGCCATGGCTGAGCGTGTTGCCAAACAGCCATATACTTAACAACAAGCTGACAAGCTTCCTAACGTTAAGAACGATGGTAACCGTAAGTGCCGATGTGCTTCCGGCCAAAAGATTGACGCCACGAATACACGCGTATTGGGTGAGGACATTCATGGCCATGTACGCGATCTGTGATGGGATTTGTACAGACATGAGCCCTCCACCAAAGCCCGCTCTCCAATCCTCCGGCAAATGCTCGATGCCTCCGTACTCTTTCATCCCATTCTGCCACGGCAAATACAGCGGCTCACTAGCCGCAAGCTTATTAAACTGCCTAATCATCCCCGACAGAAACGGCAGGAAGAGTGGCAGGGATATGAAGTGCGAATAAAAGAGGTTCTCTTTCCATTGCGGTCCGTATTCCCGGTAGGTCTCTTCGGTGTATATCCCCATGATTGCTGAGAGCACTTGCGCGACAAAGAGGATTAGGAGGCCTATCGAAAAGTGCGGGCGCTCATCCTCCTGCGCCTTGATCGTTGGGTCGGATGCTGCTGCTTCGGCCTTGGCAGCCTGGTCGCTCCATGCAGCGACTATCACTCCGACGGTGAGGAGGCACACACTCAGAACCTGCGTCCTGCTGAAACGCTTTCCCCAGAGGTAGCCGACTGCAATTGTTGTTATAGAGCCGCCGGAACGCAGGATGATATGTATCGGCACGCTGATATTGTAGCTGAACGCATGATTGTTGAGGACGTTTATCATGAAGAACAGCGTAATATTGACGAGCCAACGCTTGATGGGTACTTTATTCTGCTTTAAAAACAAGCGGGAGGGGCCGGCGCGCAGGTCCAAATGGTTGCAGTAGCCTAGGAAGGCGACGAAGAGGAATTGGACGAATGTTAAGAGGGTGCCTGTATTAAACAGTTAGCTTCCGCAGTCAAATCTATTGACGAACAAGAATGGACCATGGCCGAGTGTAGAAGTGACGGGACACTTGGCGCAAATGATGTCGCTCACAACCACCAGGTTAATGAGCACGATAAAAGATTGGACTATCTTTCATCCATCGTAGGGCCGCCCTCTGGAAATGCGCCATCCCATGGTGGGCGTCGCGGGCGACGTCAATCGTTTGTAGTTTTGAGGACACGACCATTCGAGGCATTGCAAAGCCGTCCATCATCTTCGCACCCGACCTTGAATTGGTTACATACCACAATCAGGACTCGTCTTAACAATAGCCTCCAATGCAAAAACATTACTACAACATCCTCCAAAAATCAGTCCGAGCATCAATCCCACAGCGAGCCATGACGGAAGTGTGTCGACTGCTATCGATTGAAGCGTCGACATTATAGTGCGCGAGCGCGCTGGTGTCTTTTCCGCCTCTCTGTCAATAAGGTTTAGTATATCCTTAGTCGCAACGTATGAATCAATTGAAGTCCTCTTCGTCTTATTGTCGTGCTCCCCAATCTCACTACCCTTCCTGTCGTTGGTCCCCGAGACCACGAGTCTTCTCTTTCTTATCGACTTGCTCTGGCCTGCTGCGCTCGCGGTCACAATGGAGCCAGTGGTATCAATCGGTTGGACGTCCGCACTATTATTCTTCCCGTCAGAACGCTTTTTCCTCGACATCGTCGCGGATATATAGAAACGAAAACGGATTAGCACTTAATGCTGACACGCGGCAGTGAACCCCTAAGCTGCCCGTAGGCTGTGTAGAGGGGTGGGTGGACGCGCCTATTGTATCCGTCCCACCTCCACTTCTTCTATGCAGGGGTGTAGTTCCCCTGCACGCCGGGGCCCGGCTGGTCCTCAACCTCCGACTCTGGGATATATAGAAGAGATCACTAACCTGTTAACACTCAGTCTTTGCTTTCACCCCCGACTTTGGCTGCTTTCCTGTCTTTGGTTTTTCTCTAGTCTCCGGTCCCATCCCAATCTTATAAACCTGTTCCTGGCCCAAGAAAAACGGCACGTCGTTCGGATAAGGGATGTACGGTGGATCGAGGATGATTATGTGACCTTGAAATCCCCTTCGTCCTGTCAACCTCCCGGCCTTGTGTTATTTCCTTGTGCAGTTCGCTGAGGGCGAGTATGAGGAGGTGGAGTCGCTTGGTGGTAGCGAAGGAGTACTGAAAGGCCAGCTGGTCGGCGACGGCGGGGCAAAGGAATTCAGAGAGAGTTTGGCGCGCAGTGAGAGGCATGATAAAACTGTACTAATCGGTCATGGCATGGGTTGTATGAATGCTGAACTAAATTCTGAAGAGACTATGTTGGGTTCATCGTTTTGAGAGCTCGGTGCGGGTGCGCCGCTGTCAAAAGCTAAAGCTATGGTAATGACGCCGCCAGGGTAGGAACATCCGCATGCTCTCTCTGATGGCAAGCTCGACGAACGTAGCCAAACTGAGATGCATATCTCGATTTCCTTCTTAGCGTTTGTACAAAAACCTTTACCATCTAAGGGTTCACTTCCCAAAATATTCAAGCACCAAAACCAGTTTCCTCAGCACTGCTGCTGCTGTTCGGATATCCACAGCAAAGAGACAAATCATTGTTACTCATTTCTTCATTTCGCTGGTTACTAATGAATCGTACAGATTCGGCTATGTATCCCCTTTAACATTGGCCTCTTCTCATCCCTTCACTACCATCCTCTCCACACCGAGAAAAGGATAGTACTCGGGATTCGAAAGATGCCAGTGTAGAGTGCACAACCTCTATTAACCATAGTCCATTTCCCCTCACTGCAAATCTATCTGCCCATCTATCATCATCTCTCATCATTCGTCGATGCACGCCACCAGTAGATATGAGCTTTGATCAGAAATAGGAGACCCTATGCCCCAACATCCGCTCTTGGACCAGAACCACAACCACGCTGCCAAACAACGCCTGTCTTCTGCACAGTGAAACCTAGAAATTAACAGTCTTATCTGCCGAATCCAGTCTACAATGCTGAAAAGACAAAGAGCTATTGCACCCGTGTTAGTCCTTATTCTTCATCATCATCAAACATAAAGGAAAGAGGGTAAAGACTCACGTTGTTAGTCGCCGCAATCGCAATGCTGTCCTCGAACGGATGCCAGCTCATGTGCAAAATCTTCTTGTTGAAATCAATCTGATCCGCATCCGTCTCCTTCTTCATCCTCTGACCAGCATTACCACCAGCTGGGGAATTGGCTCTGCTTCCACCCTTCTTGCCATTCGTAGGCGAGGTGGATGGCATGTTGATTGGGGTTGGGACGCCGACCTTCTTGGCCTTGAAGGCGGACTTATCGGCTTGCAGGACCACCTCGACTTCCTTGTCAGGGTCGGTTGGGTAGATCATGAAGTTGTTGTTGTAGGAGCCGGTCATAACGTTCTTAGCGTCGCCGGAGAAGACGACCTCGAACTTGTCGAAGATGGAATCGTTCTCGTAGGTATCGCACAGGCGTGGGCGCAGGTGTTCGTGGATTGGTATGGTCTTGATTGGCTGGCGCTCCATGTTGACATCCCAAATCTTGACAGTCAGGTAGTCGCGGGAGAGGATGTAGCGGCCGTCGTGGGAGAAGCGGACGTCGGAGATGGATGATATGATTTCGGAGAAGAAAGAACGAGCGGCCGGGTCTTCCTCTTGCTCGAATTCTGTAAGCTGTTAGCAAGTGCCTCATTTCGCTTTCAAAGTAACATACGCTTGGCATGCTGGTCGCAAAGTGCACTCTCGCGCATATCTGCCAACTTAATCGTGCCCTTAGAGCTTGCATACATGAACCAGTTACAGCTTTGTGGATGAAACTCTGCGGCGGTAATGACCTCAGTGAGCTCCTCCATGTTTGCTGGCTTTATATCAACAATGTTGAATGACTGGTCCTGAATGTTCAGGTTCCAGAGGTTTATCCTCAAGTCATCGGAGGAAATGAAGGTCTCTCCGTCACTGTTCACCGAAATGCTGTTGATGTGGTATGCGTGCGCATTGGCATAAGTTCTGCGTGGGACCGCGGCCACAACGGTATCATGATGTGTGAGACGTGGGAGCTTCAAGTCATTTGCGCTGTTAAAATGGATGTTGCTCTTCGTGCGGATTGCGCCTCCACCTCCTGCCCCGGTTCCTGGAGTTAAATCATGGGAGAGGTTGTTCTCCGCCACGACCTTCAAGGACTTCTCGAACACCTTCCACAGCTTGATGGTCTTGTCGTTGGTAGAAAGCAGGTAGTGTGAGGAATTTTGACGCTTGCACCACTTGATCTTGTTGATCTTCTCCTCAATCTCCAAAGACTTTAAGTAGTCGAATTCTGGCTCATGCGATTGAAACTCGGTGTGGAACTTGTATTCGCATGTTTTTTTCTGATGCTGTTAGCTTGCTTGCACGACGAGGTGGAGAGAAGTCTAACCGTCTCGTTTCTCTCAAACAGAACAACTCTTCCGCCCTTGTCTCCGGTCGCCAAGTAGTTTCCGGTATGGTCAAACTCTACAGTGGAGATGATATCGGCTGCGCCGGTTAGTTGTTATGCTTGCAACATGCAGCACTAATGATGTGCTTTTGGGTCGAGTTTCTGCTAACCTTCGGTGATATCCTCGACGTCTCCCTTATCTCCAAAGCATCTGTCTCAGCATCAGCCCTGTATTCCTCCATAGCGTCCAGCGTCTTGGCCGACCACACGCAGCTGTGCTTCAGATCCCATAGGTGTGTACTGACTGGGTGAACTTCCATGTTGGAGAGCTCGAATCGGTATCTACCATCTTTCCGCCGGTTGTGCTTTGTTTATTCTTCGATCCTGATTGTAGAGTTGCAGGTCGGCAGTGTAGGCTAGAGCAGAAGTGCGATTAAGTTGAATCGGTCGTGAAAAGCGTAAGTTAAGCTAAGGAGTATTAGTAAAGTATGCCAGTACGTTTTATTCACCGTCGCGTACATGGACTTTGTGTCGAGGTGGGCTGGATGATGAGGGACAGGGCTGCGGAAAGAGTCGGCCTCAAAACCTTCAAAGAACCAAGAGGGCAGCGGCGCAGGAGTAATAACGACTTACTCTAGCTGTAGGATTCGTATTATGAGATCGATTATGGTTGTAGCCGCAGTACAGGCGCGCGTCGGATGTTTGGTGGGTTGGGTTGAAGGTTGTGGGGTTGCTGTTAGGTATTGGCGAGTGACGAGAGGTCTGGCGGCAATCAGCTCTGGCGCGCCAAATACGTAGATAGACGATTACGGGTCTAGTGCGCTCTGAGTACAAAGAGTGCCAGCGACGTGACTGGATTAATAAAAAGAGTCAAAAAGAAGAGCTTCACAGGAAATATCATATGATTTTGGCAATGTGGTCTATGTTTAAGAGTAGGAGTACAAGATCTAGGTATATCAGCTACTTCGCGGGTCATCGACAGCGTTTCCTGCTTTGGAGGGTGCTCAGATCGGCCGTATCAGGTTCCAGGCTCCAGGACAGTAAGATGCGCTGTACAGCTGTGCGAGTCCGTTGTCGGACAGCGCATCAATAACTTGGTTGGCTGAATCGAGGCCAATGCTACGTCCTAAAGATGCTCGTTTTAGACTATTCGCTAGCGTCTTCCACTGTATGCTGTTTGCAGCCTCGTCGGTGGCAATTCAACCTTCCACCGATAATCTGGCATCATGTATCACGTGCCTAGCGGGGTATTATGTCAGCTGGAGTACCCCAGACCGACACCCCACACTCGACCCTCTTGACCCTGCTCAATCGCCGAGGTCTTAGACACTGCGACTTCAACCAACTTTCACCATGATATACATCATACAGAAAGATGAGCGATTCCAAGGGCAAAGGCAAGGCGAAGGCATCAGATGAGGTCGAGAATGGAACCCGTCCACCAGCACCACCACAGCCAAAAAATATACTCGAGCGAGTTGCGGCATCGGCCGGTGGGTTGGCACGTAGCGCATTCGCGACACCAAACGGCAATGAGCTTAACAACGTTTCAAATTCAGGCCTAGCGGGCGCTGGAAAGACACAGCTGCCTTCAAGTAATGGCGGCAACTTCGCTTACGCCGAAACACTACGACCAGCACAAGCCGGTCCATCCTCTCAAACCCAATACGGCGCACCAGCCTCATTCCGAAACACCCACTCGGAACAACACGTCGAAGCCACCAAAGCCGAGTTCTCCTCTTTCCTCGACTCCATACCCTCTTTTGTGCCCTCCGCGCCCACTGAGTTATTTGAAGAAACATGGCATGCCGCGAACCAACCTCTGTCGCCAGAGGCGGAGCGCGCATATGCAACGTCGTTGGAACACACTAAGAAGCGGTTCCCGCAGGCTGTTGAGGCGTCAGCTTATACGGGAAGTCTGAACTGGATTGATGAGTTTAGAAGTCCTGCTCCGGCGGCTCAGGTACAGCCGAATTGGTCTAAGACGGTGGCGGAGGCAGAAACTAGTGACGGACAGGACGTCCTAAATATTCTAGGCGATATTGGAAGTAAAGAGCTGGATTACTATGAGCCGCAACGAATCGAAGATGAGATTGAAGACTGGAAATTAGGGCCAGAACAAGTTGGATTTATGCGCCGACTCGCTACGGAACTGTTGCCAGCGCGAGATGCGAGGGATGAGCATAAAGAGAGGGACGTGGCAGATCCCGCCAACCTACTACCAGGCCAGTTAAATCATGAGAAAGCTGAATGGTTACCAGAAGAATATGCGCAGGACTCGTATAGCCATTTCGGCCAGGTCGCGTCACCCGAAGAAGCGCAAAAGTTGTGGATCGAACAATGGGAAGGTGTGCTGAACAGATATCAGGATGAGGTTTGGGGCGGACTGTTGCCGCTGATTAAACAGGCCAAGGAGGAGATTAAAGAGATACACGATGGCACTGCTGATTCCCGACCAGCAGCGCTGAGGAGACTGGATTTGGTGCTTGGACATTTTAGGTAGATATTAACCGGCTTTTGCGAAATAACAGGAAGAAAATATCAACTCACATCTCAATTCATATGTCAAGTTTTGGCGGAGCTTGCCAGGTAGATACTAACCTTTTTTACGCAAAAATAAGGGTGAAAATCTCCATATGTATCTCAATCTAGACGTTCTGGTTGCGACTCCTCATTTTTCGTGATGACCTCCAATAAGGTGGGGGAGAACTTTTGAGAAAAAAAGAGGAGAATTTCAGGATAAACATCTCGCACCTGGAATAAGTTAAGCCAGCGGTGACGAGCATATATCCGCGTGGGTATTTTGCCCTGACGGGTAGAGGTAGGTAACCTGGAGATGAGGTCGGGTAGATACTGGATTCTGACCCCCCAAGCTCGCTCAGGAGAGTGTTATGCCTAAAAGAGCATGATGCTTGAGATGCTTGAGATGCTTTATAGCTCAAAAATCTTAAAAGTATTGGCTTTAGGACAAGTCAATGCTGTCATATGCTCGAGATGTACAGTTTACACTTTGCCCTCGAATATATACTGTATTATTCAGTCTATCGACGCTCACCAGTAAAATAATGTGAGCAGACTTACTCTTTTAGACATAATGCGGTGCTTAACGAGCCTTGGCATCTACTAAATACATACCCGAGTATCGCGTAGAGTAACTCGATTATCGGACACTCAACCCTACCCTTACATACTCTTACAAGTCGAGTATTTTCGTATACGTGCCCAACGCTGAATGAAGGTCTAGTGCGAAGCAGCCAAAACAGCCGTAGATTTTTTGTAGACTTTCAACATGCCATTCTTGAAAATGGTATTTTGTTGACGAATTTCCATCATGAATTTCAAATGAAACAAAATAAAGGCAAAGTAAACGATATACGGGAAACTTTCACATAGCTCGCCAGATGCTTGAGAAATATCTAATCCCCTAAAAATATCAGCATCAGTTACCTTCTACTTAATTTGGTCGAAGAATTTCAATCAAAGACGCCGCTGTGGCGCTCTCTGGCCCCTCCAAGGAACTCCGCCGTGTCAGCCGAAGATTAGCCACGACCGACCGGTGACTGCTAGGCGCGCCTTTCCCCACCAAATCCAAGCTGGTATCACTACATCGTCATTTGCGCCTTTACATACCACCACTCCATAACCACGTTTACGACCCCCTAGACTTCATCATGCTTTTCTTCAGGTATGTATGCAGCTTCGATTCATGTGCGAACGTTGCCTCATCTAGGAATAACAAGAAAGCAAGGAGGATAGACCGAGAAGGACGAGGCTGACACTACCATCATAGTTTCTTCAAAACCCTCGTGGACCACGAGGTGACCGTCGAGCTCAAGAACGATATCCAGATCCGCGGCACACTGAAGAGTGTTGATCAGTATCTGAACATCAAGTTGGATGATATTAGTGTGGTGGAGGAGCTGAAGTATCCGCATCTTGTGAGTTGCGCTGACCCGACACTAATCCCAAACACGGCCACGAGAGATGGATATGGCAGGAATATAAGCAAGAGTACGAGAATATATTGGAGAGAGGGGAAAGGAGATGTGTAGAGAGGATCAAATGTTGACAGCACATAGTCGTCCGTGAAGAACGTCTTCATCAGAGGAAGCGTAGTCCGCTACGTTCACCTCCCAGGCCAGGCCGTTGACACACAGTTGCTTGAGGATGCTACCAGAAGAGGTACGCTATCGTATCCCTATCTACATCAAGTGCACATCTAACGACATTACAGAGGCTGCCCAGCAGGCAAGCAAGGCCAAGGCCGCGTAAGTCTATATAAAGGACGAGGAACGACGATACAAGGGGGATGCGAAGGAGCCACAGCTGCGTTATTTGAAGCATGAAGGTTGATGGCGAGTGGCATATCTGCTGCGATGGAGCTGGTATAGATACAGCAATGGCTTTAGCATAGGTTGGGAGTTCGGCGTAGCTGGCTGGAAGGCCAATTATTGTCTTCCTGGAATCAAAATGAGATACCCAGTGCTTTGGAAATAGTCTGTACCTCCATACACCTTGGTCTTCTTTTCAATCTACATATTACATGTTGTCGTGAGCTGTGCTAAAGGAAGTACCAACACTACCTTTGTGACCGCTCCTATACCTAAAGTGCTCACATGACCGCGCGTCAATGACGCGAAACCCATCTTAGCAGCCTCGCAACTGAGACAATCGCCGCCTCCGCCATAACCTCTCCACATTTGCTCACAATGCATTTCTATCCCTTCTAACATGTTTCGAAAACCCCGTGAGTCAGCAGCCAAACCTCCATTCACCGGTCGCCCACCCACGCCGCCAAACAATACGACTTCCTCTCACCCCAATTCAGTTACGCCAACTACGAATTCGACAAGACAATCGAGCACGAATAAGCTCAAAGGAGCGCCAAAATCCGAGATGCCACCAAAGGCTGCTCAGAACATGGGAGCCAGCAGTAGCTCAACCCCGAAGAGACCGAGTGCGACACCGAAGAAAAGCTTTCGAGAGAAGCAGGGCAAACCAAACAAAAGCATATTAAGCTTTTTCAAAAAAGTAGAGGATAAGGAAGAGGATGATGGAAGTTTGTTCTTTGAAGAGGGCACAGTATCTCAGAAACTACTGGGAGCAAAGCAGCAGGAGCGGGAGTCTAGGGAAGCACAGAAACCTAGCCTTAACGTGGAGGAGAATGTAGAGGTAGAGGAGGAGGATTTGTTTGGTGATGGCGAGGAGGTGAGGTTCAATGAAATGGAGGGAAGTGTTAAGAGGCAGAGGACGAGAAGTCCGGATAAGAAGGATAGTGAGGGGAAGGAGAACTGCACGCCTCCACCGCCACAGAAGACGAGACAACCGAGGAGGATAGGCGCTTTTCTTGATCATAGCGATTCTGAAGATGACGACATAGCAATTCACCGCACAAAAGTGCAGAAGGAGAAACGAGACGAGGCTGTGGCAGCAGAGAAGATTGAACTAGACACCAAGGTTGCAGTCCAACCGCGTGCAGCCAACAACATTGTGGAGACAGAACCTGTTGACCAAAAAGGCATCCACGAAAAAACATCCGTGATACCAGAGGTCCTACCTGTCACTTCTATCAACCGACCTGAGAAGAGCATACTCAGCGGGCTGAAATCAAGGCCCAAGCTCAAACACGAAGCAACCTCCCCATCCGGTGCGTACGATGAGATCGACGATAACGTCGATTCCCCCCTTCCACAGGACGACGAGGATGACGATCATGCAAAGGACTATGCTGATGGCGAGGAGATGGAGTCAAGGCGGTGGATGCTTAACCAGGAACTCAAACTCTTCAACCGCAGTAAAACCAATGCCTCTAATGGTCTCGACATTCCGAAGACCCGCGAAGATGGTGAAGAGGATATAAGGAAGTGGGATCCTGGAGAGTGGGAAGGGGATTGGGAGTCTGATGCTACTCCGGGGATGGATAGTATGGTAGTGAATAGTATGAGAGGCGAAGATGGAGGAATGGTAGATGATGGGATCGTGGCTGCGTGTCCCATATGTGAAGCGTCGCTGAAGGGGGTGGAAGCAGGGCTGGCAGAGAGACATGTTAATGGGTGTCTTGACGGAAATCCTATTCCATTGCCCTCATCAACAATGACACCCGCAATCAGTCCCAATGTCAAGGAGGAGAAAGCGAATACGGACAGGCTAAAAGTGGAAAAGAATGACTCCTCGGACACAAAACCCAAGCACCCTTCCGCCAGGTTCTCACAAGCAGCAATAGCTCGGCCCGGCCAAGCAAACCCCTTCTCCCTCGACACCGCCGCCCCAGCCAGCGCCTCTGGGTCTGCTTTTTCCATGCTAATGTCAGGAAAAGCAGAAGACACCGCATGGGCATCAGCAGCAGCCGCGGAATCTGCCGCTCGTGGCAAACCCGCCTACCAACGGGTATGCCCTTTTTATAAGATTATGCCCGGCTTCTTCATCTGCGTCGATGCATTCAGATACGGTGCAGTGCAGGGTTGTAATGCGTATTTTCTCTCACACTTCCACTCTGACCACTATGTCGGGCTGAGTGGGAGTTGGTGTCATGGGCCGATTTATGCTAGCTCGATAACGGCGAGATTGGTGGTGCAACAACTCAAGGTCGACCCAAAATACGTGGTAGTACTCAACTTTGAGGAGAAACTCGAAGTCCCTGGTACCGAAGGAGTGTACGTGACAATGATACCCGCCAACCACTGCCCGGGTAGTTCGCTTTTCTTACTTGAGAAACTCATGGGTGATGGGCCGCGCGCGAGGGTGCAGAGGGTGCTGCATTGTGGAGATTTCAGAGCGTGTCCTGCGCATGTTAAGCATCCGAGATTGATGCCAGACATCATCGACTCAGTAAGTGGAAAGACGAAACAACAGAAGATCGATGTCTGCTACCTCGATACAACGTACATGAATCCCAAGTATGCGTTTCCGGAACAGGAGGCTGTTATTAGGAGTTGTGCGGATATGTGCGTGTCCTTGAGTAAGGAGAAGGCGGACTCAGATGACGCGTGGGAGAAGGCTAAGAGGGAGAGGGCTGGCGCTGGAATGGCGAAATTCATAACGATCGACAAGCCAGTGGTTTCTAAGGAGGAGAGCGAGTCGGCCGCCATGACGCTCGACTCGTCAAAACCACGAGGAAGACTATTAGTAATTTGCGGCACATACTCCATCGGCAAAGAGCGGATCTGTCTCGGCATCGCGCGGGCACTGGATTGTAAGATCTGGGCACCAGCAGGCAAGCGCAAAATCTGCGCCGCGCTCGAGGATGAAGAGCTTATGAGCCGTCTCACCGACGACCCGCTGGAAGCGCAGATACATATGCAAATGCTTATGGAGATCCGTGCCGAAACACTCCAAGACTACCTTAACACCTACAAACCCCACTTCTCCCGCGTCGTAGGATTCAGACCGTCGGGGTGGAACTACCGCCCCCCGCATTCCCGCTTCGTTGAATCCCCCTCTATCGACACCATCCTGCATTCTACGAACTGGCGGTCAAGTTTTAGTATGCAAGAGCTAGTCCCGATGCGGGGCTCTACGAGGGAGGCAAGCTGCTTCGGCGTGCCGTATTCGGAACACTCGAGTTTCAGGGAGCTGACGATGTTCTGCTGTGCGTTGAGGATTGAAAAGATTATTCCGACTGTCAATGTTCAGAGTGCAGCGACGAGGACGAAGATGCAGGGGTGGATTGAGAGGTGGCAGGCTGAGAGGAGGAAGAATGGGCCTATTAAGTTTGGGGAGGGGAAGGGCGAGGTAAAGTGGTGAAAGGGGTAAGTGCAAGTGCAGGCTGGATGTTATGTGGTCATGGATGGCTATCAGGCAGAGAATTTATGCCGATGGTACCGAAACAGGATCTGCTGCCTCGCTTGTACGGATAGTGACAGAGGGAAGGCGTGAGCGTCTTTGCTGTTCCCGTGAGTGAGATTCTGGGGACCACGATGAGCCAAGAAGCGTGACTTCCAATATCCCAGCCAGAGAAGTCGAGCCAGACACTATACCAAGACTGCTTGGCAGGCTGGGCAGTGACATTCTCGAGGTCATAACAAGCTTTTGGCAGCAGGAGATGGCCCGAGGTGCTAGCTAGGGTCTACGTGAACGAGGAAGACTACCGCGCTGGGCATCTCTTGTGTGAATAGGGCAAGACTTGGGTGCGGGAGGGAGCCATGGGATGGGAGAGCTGCAAGAGTGACATCCTGTGGAGCCCAACCATGTCAAGGAGGTTGATTTAAGCTTTTGATCTTGGTATGGAGCAAGACGTGGCTTGAAGGCTAACATTTGTCCCATGGATGAGCTGTCTGGGCAACACTTGGTTTGCGGGACCAATGCAACAGTGACGTCCTATCCCTTGCTCAAGAGGTTGATTTAAGCGTTCTCATTCAACTAGGCTGGTAAGCCATCTCCAAAGGACCAGAATCAAACTGGTGGCAGCGAGTCAGCCCTCCACGTGGGGACCCCAGATTGTGCCAGTGGCTTGGAGGAGGCGGACATGCTGTCTTAGTTCAGCCCCGACAGATCTTGAAAGGTGTGGTTGCAGTAGCACTAGGCATGGGATAAAAGCTCCATCGGGATTATTTGATGTTGATTCAAGCTTTATGGCAGCTCCTTCCCGGTGTTGTTCACCCTAGCTTTGAGACAGTCAAAGTCGAGCTAAAGCTTGGCAATATCACAATGAAAAGAATGCACACTGAGATCACACATGAGGTGAGATATGATGGCGTTTTGCACCGACAGAGTATCTCAGACCTATCATATTGTGTCTTCTAGGTTCGTGTGCGAAGCAGTGCTGGCCGATAGTGTATCTCAATAACCAGAGACCGATCAGTGATTGTGCTCGTTGACGTCTATCACTTTTCCTCGTGCCGCTTCTTGACATGTCGTTGTCATAAGCGTCCCACGTGCGTGCTTCCTGGCTGCTCCGGGCTCCCACCAATCATCAGAAAGCAAGCCAATCACTTGACACACGTGGGGGGCTTGAGAGGCCGTCGGTTCAAACTTATCAGATCGAGCCCAAAAACCGTCAGCCGATTATGCAATTCCGACACCTGCGCAGCGACCAGTCATCAGGAAATTAATATTTCCACACCAAACTCTATTTCCGCGACTTCTTCCCCACAGAACGCCGACTTGGAAGCCGTCGGCGCCCTCCGCAATAGCTCAGACGACCATCTTTATCAATAGTTTCTGTGCAAAATTTAGATGATCTGGAACGCAAACTCGAAACTTGAACCCTTGATCATCCTGTGCCGTGTTCTTTGCTGCAGCGCTCATGCACACTTATGCCGCTGCTGCGCTAGCGTGCATTGGCGCCACTATGGGACTCGCTAATGCTTGACCGCGCCGTCATCCCCATATTTTAGGGTCTCCGAGGGTCCAGTGCCAAAACCTGGTTCTGGCACGTTCAAAAATCATTGGCTGTGGATGATGCTTGAGTCGCAAAATCGGCCAAGGTGAAGAGTGTGAAGATCTCGAAGCTGACCTTGATCCTCGGTGACTTGGCACCTCAGTCGAGCTTTGAACGGAAGGTGAAGGCGCGAGACGGAAGACATAGAGGGATCTGGTAGCTCGACACTTCTTGGGAAGAATTGGCAGAGACTTGGAGACGGCACATCGCCGAGTTATGCCTAGAGATGCTGAGCGTTTGACATAAGGCTTAGCCGTGTTATCCGACGACAGCAGTTCTCCTCAATATCAAAGTGCTTTTTCCAAACCTCGAACGCGAACTCAAAATGTAAGGTTTCGCGACTGTGGTCAAGGAACGTTTCCCCAGTATACGCACCGCCACAGCCGATGCATGGACTTCAAAACCCGATTGACGAACCAGAGTCCTCAAAACAAGAACGAGGTTGCGCTGACGCATGTGAGTCGTTCGGTTAATGCGGAATGTGGGAAGCCTCCGAGAAAACCCTGGCGCACTAGCCACAGGCACAGCCAGCCAGGGTGTGATGGGGGATTCTGGAGAAAAACACCTATTTGATGGAAACGCACAAGACGAATTGCCGCATTGGGTGAGGGGTGCTGCAGGATGATGCAGCTGCGAGGACTAGCAGGAAAATGGCACTCGCTTCCTCGTGTGGTTTTTTTGGCCGGTATTTTCGGCGTTAAGCAGGCGCGGGGTGAAGATCGAGGAAGAGCAGGAAGGAGAGGTAAAACGAGGAGAGGACGGTGAGAGGACGGGGAGAGGACGGGGAGTTCGGAGGGGAGAAAGGCACTTTATGACGGAATGATGATCAGATACCGCCACCCTGTTTGGCGGACACGAGTGCAAGTGAAGACTGGGAAGAGGAAGGCAGTACATATCTACCTCGCCATCGCACCATATCTAGTCCGAAGCAACTTCCCTTGATTTACGATCGTTTGATTGACATTGATATAGAAGAAAAAGCCACTCTTGCATCTTTCTAACTCGGTTAGTGCGTGCGGAACAGAGGCGAAGGCTTTCTAAACATCAACCATTACTTAAGTAGCCAATCACCATTCGTACCCGCTTATAGCCACCCACACGATTTATACATCAACTCTCGTCGTCTCCACACTTTCGTCCGCTCTCCCATTAACATCAGCTTATCCTATAGCATTAGCGTCTCCTCGCCTCACACGACCACTTGCACCTTCTTCCGATAGCGTGTCGGTCCAGTCCCCGCCCGGCCATTCCCACACCCACGCTCGCTCGCGCGCCATAGGTTTTCCACCCTCGAGCTCTTCATTATAACTCTGGTTCCCGTCATTTCAAGTTCTTCAAACATGTCACCTCCCGACTTCCCACCGCTGCACACCCCCAATATCAACACCCGCCGTCCAAGTAGTACGGGCCGTGCTGCTACAATGCCCCAGATTCCGAATGATGGCCTCCATCACCACCGCACACACGATCCCCAGGCTGGCACTATTCCGGTGCCTCATGGTCCCGAGACTGGCACCGACCATGCCAGTTTCCCTTATTCTAGGGATCCGCAGAATGAGAAGGCTATCTTCAACTATTTGTTAAAACCGGAAGACTCTTTTACGGAGGATGGTGTTTATTGGGCAGACTTGCCGTTATGGCAGAGAATCAAATTCGTCTCCAGGACTGAGGGAGAGGAGGCTGCGAAGGAGTTGAAAGAGATCGGTTCAATGATCAAGAAGGATCCGTTGTCGCCTGTTGGATGGTATTTCAGACAGGCTGTTCTGCCGGGTGCTGGATTGGGTCTTGAAGGGTGAGTCCTGAAACTTTCGATTGGAGCGCAAAGACCTCACACTGACGAATCTCAGATACGTCCTTTTCTCGATCGGTAACTTGACGCCTCTGTTCGAGGCTGTCTGGTCGACGTGTTGGAAGACCCATGAGGTTTGCTCGGAGAACTGGGTTGCTGCTGTTACATATCTTGAGATTATCGGTATTATCGTTGGACAAATGCTCGTTGGAGTTCTCGGCGATTGGTATGTTCTCACTTCCGTCGTACCCAAAATCACAACGGCAACTAACCGATCGTCTCAGGTTCGGTCGCAGATGGGGACTTATTCAAGATGCCCTGATCATGTTCATCGGCCTCCTCATGCTCACCGCCTCCTGGGGCCTCGACCTCAACGGCTGGGTAATTTGCTACGCCTGGTCCCTCTTCTTCTACGGTATCGGCGTCGGCGGCGAATACCCCATGACCGCCACGGCAGCCATGGAGAACGCAACCGGAGCCGGCCGTGTCTCAACCAAGGAAGATCGTCTTCACCGTGGCCGTAAGGTTACCATGGCTTTCCTGATGCAAGGCTGGGGCCAGTTCTGGAACCAGGTCATCCTCATCATCCTCATGCTCATCTTCAACCACTCCGGCTCCCCACCATACGGCGCCTCCATGGCACAGTGGACGTTCCGCGTCTCCTTCGCCTTGCCAGCCATCGGCACGCTCTGGCTCGTCTATTACCGCGCCTACAAAATGCCACTCGCTTCCAAGCAGCTCAACATGGCGAAGAAGAAGGTTAATGTCACGGGCTACGACACCAAGTCTCTCGGCCTCACTTTTACCTATTTCGGCTCCAGAATTCTTGCTACCGCTGGCACCTGGTTCTGCAACGACGTCTTCTTCTACGGCAACAAGCTGTTCCAATCGCAATTCATCGCCGTCTTGTCCCCAGGCGGTAGCACCATCATGACCGGCTGGCTCTGGAACCTGGTCAACGTCGGCGTCTCGCTGGTTGGTTACTACTGCGCATCCTTCCTCATAGATAACAAGCTCTTTGGCAGGAAGAAGATGATGCAGCTTGGTTTCCTGATGGACTTCGTCCTCTTCGTCGTCCCGGCTTTCCACTTCAAGTACTACACCAGTATTGAGGGCGTTACGGCGTTCCAGGCGATGTACTTTTTGAGTTCCTTCTTCAACCAGTTTGGACCAAACTCGGTCACTTTCCTCGTCGCTGCGGAGTGTTTCCCCACTCCGGTTCGCGCGACGGCTCATGGTTTCTCGGCGGCTATTGGCAAAATGGGAGCCCTGCTGGCCTCCGTTCTGTACAACTACATCGACACGCAGACAAAGTTCTACGTCGTACCATGGTTTGGTCTCGCTGGCATGGTGCTCACTCTCTTGTTTTTGCCAGACACTACGGGTTTGGACCTGAAGGAACAGGAGAGGAGATGGAAATACATTCGCGAGGGCCGTGAGAGCGAATACCACGGTGTGGCTGTGCATCCTAAGCACCTCAGTTTGTGGGAGAGAATGAGGGGTGCGGGGAAGTTCTATGATCCGGAAGCGGATTTGGAGGATAGGATGAGGGATATGAGGAGTGATTGGACGGAGAAGCAGGAGATGAGAAATGAGATGTTGGAGGAGGGACAGGTGTTGGAGGATGATGATGAGTATAGTCAGGATTTGCATGATCATTTTGTTAGAACGACGCCGGGACATGGGAAGGAGAAGAGCGCGTTGGGGGGAGCCAGCGGAAGCGACTCAAACGGCAGTTCGATAAACAGGCAAGAGCCACTTCTAAATGAGAAGGTGGAGCCGATTTCTGGAGAAAAAACTGAACCTGAATAAGGTCGGGAGAGAAAATTGCTGCATTGAAGGCGTTTGGGATTGAGGCAAGTGGAATTATCCTGGCATGGCATGGTTGGGCATGGCGACGGCGTTTGGTGTTTGTATAGCCTATACGGCGCCCATTGTGGCATAGAATCGATAGCATGACGGTTATGCATTATGCATTATGCATGAGAGAGATGAGAAAGATGAAGGAATGAATTTAGATAAAGACACCGTGGGTGCAGCTTAGTTAGATTATGGATATAATACCAGTACATCAGTACTCACTCGTATTCATTGGCTCTCTGCCTCTGTCGCACCCGTCTCTCTATCAACAAGCTCCACTGACACTTCTCATGTTTCGCCTTCGCATCTGTTACCTTGTCGAGTAAAGTCTATTGATGCATTGCCTTCTGTACTCTTTCTAGCAATCAGTCGTTACTTACACGGGATGAGATATTTCTTGGCAGCCTTCCGAACCCCTTGAAGAGCGAAAAGATACTCTACTAAGTGCCTGACTGTTTGTTTTCGAACAGATCTCTCTTCGTTAGTCATCTTTATAGTCTGGAAGGTGTTATGTAGAAGTAAACCTATAGCCTCGGTTGTAGCAGCTGCACGCCGTACATGGCAGTCGAGTTCCCGTTGCGCCGGCGTGTCTGAAGCAGAGAACAGGAATTCCTCGAGTGCGGACATTTTGGGCGGTGGTGCTGGTGGGAGCGTTAAGGGCTAAGGCTGAGTGAGTCGATGAAGAGTCGACATGTTGCCAAGTTATTTCGGGGCGATACGACATTTTCCAGCGGGTTGTCGTGTGCTTTATTGTGTGGTGTATGGGGCCCTGTGGGAACGATACATTTGATGTGTTGGGGTTATGTAGGTGAGGGTTCCTTACACGACCGAGATGAAGGGGCTGAGAAAAAACGAGTTTGATGGAGGGACCTTGATTGCAGACGAAGGATGCTTTTTCCTGATACCTCTGCCAGCATGATTGTCACACTGGCTCGAAGCAACCTTTAGTAGGAGCATCAAAACTCAAAATATCTAACACAATATGTCGTTAGAGCCCTTTGAAAACTGATCGTGTTAGTAGAGGTAAAGAACCTCCGGCATGATCGTATTACGTGTGAACATCCGTTACTACACTCTCTGAACTGGCCTGAAAAGCCAGACAGAAAACACTAAACATGTCGGCCATACGTTGCTCGCGGAAATAGACAGCAACTTTCAACCCTCCTCTCCAGCCTGCCTTGACCAACAACCGTAATCCAGTTCGGCGGCGAGCGGGCCAACCTCCTGCAATACCTTCCACTCCGGACACAACTTTAGGCCTTTAAACAGGCACTAGTAGAGGTGGAGCAGAAATGTACATGGATGAGCAAGACTGGTTATAAGTTAACTAAGGAAGCGTAAAAACCAAAGAGCCTCGTGGCGATGAATCAGATGAAAACATTGCAAAACGGGTTGATAGAGTATATGGATTTGTGGAATCGAGTTTAAAGCGTGAACGACTCAGGCTTCGAGAATTCTAGGAGAGCTTTGGTGGAGGCTAAATCCAGGAGGCTCTAAGCGAGGATAAAGAGGTGGTGTAGTGCTAGTAGGTACAAAGTATTCAAAACTAAAATGCTTAGGCACTAGTGCTTGTCACTGCCAGCGAATGAAAACCCGTTAACTACCGAGAGACATCGATTCTACGATAAAAGCAAAGAGTAAAACAATGTTACACACCCTGCGTTGATTTCGTTATCTACCTCTCCCATACTAAGAACTTCGAGTATACAAGCAAGCCTCCCTCTCACGCTCTCAGCACTTCATCTCAAACGAGAGACCAACCAGCAACAATATCGCAGAAAATTTAAACGTGCTGATCGCCTTTTTGCCTCCTAGAAGATTCTGAAGCAGCCCAAACCCGCATCACCGAGCAGCTATGGGCCCTCCGTACAAAACCCATCTCAAAAACCCGCAGTGTGAGCCCTGTCTCAAGATTCTAGGACACACGATTATTGCGACTGGAAAGAGCTTATCTGATGGTAGCATCCACCAATATGCTGAGGCACTCTCCTGCCTGGCGGATATTTGCCCGGCACTGAGTAAGCTCGACAACAGGCTGGGAGACCCTATTAGCGAGCAGAATGAAGGAAGCTGTCAAAGCTCAGACATTCCTCGGCATGCTTACACGCAAATAGGAGGCAAGGAGTTGCGACACTGTGTGATTTTATTAATACCATTATGTATTCGTGTTCTCTAGCTACAAATCTAGAAGCAAGTGTGTCAGAGAAGCTCTGCCAATATATTTCGCTGACATGGAGGTGCTATAACATGTATACTGCCTCCTCAACTCCACGTCAGACCCAGACCATTGTGTGTCTTTACGCCATGCCATGTCTCATAACCTCATGCCAGATTCGCGCACCTTTGGTATATGCTCCTATGCCAGGAACACCTCGCTATGCTCAAATAAACCCCCAAATGCCAATCGTAATGTCACAATCTCATCTTATCATCTCATCATTCATCACAATTACCCCTCCCCTCTTCAGCCCCTACCCATCATTCAATGGCGGCTATGGCATCAACGCGGAGCCTCCCACACCTCTCATATCCGGAAACTTCCACCCATGCATCTTACACGCCCTCTCATACGCATCCACGGCCTCTACAACCCCATAATCCTTGACACCCCATCCTGTCAACGGCCCAGTCAACTCCTGACCCATATGGATGAGTCTCGCTGGCTTTGGGTCGACGGACATAATAGCCATTCTAACCTGCAAGAGGACTGATTCAATGGTAGAGGCAGCCGACCAACCCGAGTTAGTCAACAGCTCCATGCATAGCGCTCCACCGGCCGTGACGTGTCCACCTCCACCTTGCATGAATGGCAAGAATCGAGGACGGATAACGCGCACGAAAGGCGGCTCCATAGGATAACTGGCACCATATCTGATCTCCAGAACAATGGATGTTACACCAGCAGCCTTCATATCCGTTGCAAGCGGCAACTCCTCAGGAAAGCTGTGCAACTCAACGATCCATTGGTAGAGGTTATCAAGGTTGGCGATAGGATCGATATAGCACCCCAACTGATGAAGCGGGGTAGACTCCTGGACCTTGATCAAGGCTCTCAAGTCCTGCGAGAGGCGCTTTGAGGCCGTGCTGGTAGCATAGGTTGGAGAAACCAGCTGGACGATGGTAGAGCGGTCGAGACTGCCTGGGACGAAATCCGTGAGTGGCTTGCCGTCTTTGGAGTCGATGCTGGTCTGGGGGTCGAAAGACTCCTTACCCTTGCCCTTGTCCTTGGTAGAAGAGGCGGAAGAGCCCTCGTAATCAGACGTCGAGTGCATGAATGCAATGTCCTCAAGATCAGACGCATCGCTTTCGAAGTGGTGGTTGCCACCCTTCCATGGTGTGAGGGCTGGAGACTCCGACTTGCGTTTCTTCGCTAGCGATGATGTCTTCGGTGGCGACCCCTTCATAGCCTCCGGCACCAGCTCTGGATGTGGAAAATCTCCGCCTGGTGGCGGCAACGACGTGCTCCCCCCGTAATAAGTCGCAAAACCTCTACTCCTCGGAAAGGCACCAATGGGGATATTAACCACCTTCTCAAGCCTCATGCACTGGATGTTGGGATCCTGTACAAGAAAAGGGCCGTATGGCTCCTCGGCGCTAGGTTGTGCCAGAGGGTCGTTAGAAGTCTTCTTCGGGCCTGTGTTACGGAGTACATCACTTTGGTCCGCAATAGCCTCGACCTGTCCAGTGCATTGCACAACGAGGTAGCGGGACTGAATCCAATCAGGATACTGCACCACCAGGTACGGGTTGCTGGAAACAAACTCCTCTGGAGCATTGACGATCTCGTTTAGAGCGATACACCCTGATACCTGAAGTGCGGAGGAGGGCCAAGAGGTATACTTGTTGCCGTTGTTCTAAAATGTCAGTTAGCTGCGTATAGCATTACTGGATTTGAAGATATGTATTTACCATCATGTTTATCCTGCCAGCATGACTGTAGACGCGGCTGATCGCAAAATCCTTGCCATGATACACACCATTTCCATATGCACGACCATTAATCGTGTCTCTAAAGTCGAGTCCATAGCGGATAATGCTATGCCAATTGGCAAGGGGACTTCCGTGCCAGGCAAAGATCGATGGACAATGATAAGGTGGCTTGTTCTGCATCTTCAACTCCATCGCCCGATGGAACCTCTGCTCCTTATCAGGATCTCCCTGGGCAAAACGGAATTGGGCAAATTCAGTAAGTCCGGTAAGCCTCTGCTGGCGTCTGACGCCCTTGGCGGGGCCCTCACCTTCGCTTTGACCTGGGCACACATCGACTTGGATAATGCATGAACGATTAGAGGCAACGATCCAGCGGAGAAGATGGAGAGCCGGCGGGGAGATACGATCAGCCCACTTGTGAAGTTGAGCTTCACCTGCACCGTCCTGAGACAGATACGCCGCCATGTCCTTGACGCTCGGAAGAGTGTTGAGAAGCTCGATGATGACAGCTGCTTTGACCGGCCCGCTGAGGTCGTCGAAGTGCAGCTTATACGGTGACATCTCAGCCGCATTTGTAGCGTTAAGTGAATCAGTAGTGGTTCTTGTTGCCAATAGTGAGCCGGCGGCCACACAATTACCTATAGTTTTCGCATACCACGTAGCCTCTTCGGGAGCCTCCACGAGGAAGATTTTGGGATGAATATAGCGCTTCACTCTGACGTGCACCGTCCTCTTGTTCTCATTGTCGCTTGAATCCGGATAGGTAAGCATTAGCCAATCGCCGGACCTGAGATGTGGAATATCCTTCTCAGTCGACTGAAGAGTCAAGGTATTCTTGCCGAAGTCGGTGTTGACGCCGTGCCTAGATTCCTCCCAGGCAGCAGCAGTAGTGTATGCCACACTTGGATCGCTATGATACTCATTTTGTTGGACAACGCCTATTGGTATGCGCTGTGTTGCAAACATACTTGGCCAAGCACGTGGTGGAGGCGGAGGTACAGTAAGGCCCATGCCATCTGGAAATCCGCGCATGGAGGTTCCAAAGTTGCTGCCGGCTGCAGCATAGCAGAGGCTGATGAGAAGATCCACAACGTAAGGCTGGGAGAGTATTTCATGCTCAATAGAAGGACCAAATCCCAGAGACATGTACTGGTACAAGCAAAGTGGGCTAGAACAAACGTATGGCTTGAGTGCCTCAAACGAGTCATCGGTTCTCTTATGGCAGACCAAACAGAATTCGGTGCAGCGCATCAAGTAGAGAATGGCAAACTGCATAGCTACCACTGGGAAGGAGAGCTGCTTGCCGGAGCTTGAGTCGACGATATGGTCCCTCTTCACAATCTCTGGAAGAGACTTCTTGGTTGGTGTCTCCTCGATAGTAATAAATTCGTGACCTTGCGCAGTCGCAGGCAGGCTTCTTTGCGATTCATATTGACTTTTCGCATTCTCCCAACTGCACTGGTGTTGGATACGAATCTTCAGCACTTTTATGAACAAGTCGTCCATTAATTGGCGCATCGGAGCAGATATGAAACACAAACGGAATCCTGGATGGGATTCTGGGCACATCATCTTTTCCCGACTTCTGGACCTCGAGTTGGATCTGTAGCCTTTGATAGGACTTTGAGATCTGCATCTCGAGCTGCTATTATTCTGCGCGTCTCTACCAGTCGTCTCGGTGTTCGGCTTCTTAGCCGAGGAGAAAGCTGCGATTGCTTCTTCGAACGTCGGCTTGTAGCGGTAGTTTACACCGAGGCGGAAAGTGATATTACGGTTGTTCTCATGCTCGATAACTTTCTCCAATGGCTCGTAGCCACCATCGTACCTGATCAGCAGGACAATATACTGATCGCGCTCCAAGTTCCATGCTTGAAGGACTTCATCCGACAGCTCCAGATTATTGACGCGAAGAGAGATGCTGAGCAGGTTGCTCTTCGAGTTCGCCTTCATACCTTGGAGAACGCCGACTCTATAGCCTGCCATGCGCAAACACTTTAAATCAGAGACGATTCTCTCGCCGAGCTCTTTTGCAACGCGTGGGTTGAGCATTCTCGAGCCGTTTCCGTCGTCTCCTTCAAACTCGGAATCAGTGTCTGGAAACCACGAATCTTCGATATCAGGGTGGTCGTCGTCGTCGTCGTCGTCGTCGTCGTCGTCTTCATATGTCGAAAGCGCGCCGGGGTCGTGATCTAGCGGGATGGGGCTGCCTTCATCCACACATCCATGGTCGATCCAGCGAATGTGTTCAGACAACGAGCCGATGAGGCCACGAATAGTCTTTCCTTCAACGCACATACATTCTAGAGTGTCGGCCCAGCTCTTTGTGTATTCATTCTTTTCTGTGGAGACAAAATAACTGTTTCCATCAGAAGGATATGCTGCGGGATCTATGCCGTGTTAGCCTTGTGAAGTTGAGACTAAAAAAGGGGTCCGTTGTAACAAGTAGAGCCAGGAAGACAAAATGCTCACATACCTGTAGGTAAAACTGTGACGATGGCGACATAACCAGAGACAGTCTGGTAGTGAAAATGAAATTCTTCTCCGTCCTCTCCAATCACTACCCTGACAATACGCGGAACTGTTGTCCCTTCTGCTTCCGCCTTCAAGTCTGCATTGAATTGTCTACGGCCCATAGCTACTGGGAAAGTCGCGTTGACCTCAGTGTAGTCAAACTGTGCTTGGGCGTATTAACTTTGACGGTTTCTCAGCGCTGTTCAATCGGGCCTCTGTGGTACGTATATCGCACCTGAAGCCGTGGATCTGATTGTTGAAAGAAGAGCCTTGCCCTGTGCTGTGCAGCCCAAAGTCCTCAGTGTCTGCGTGGTGTCTGCTAGATTGATTCGTGATAAGTTCGTTCCTGGTAGTTTCTCATGCAAAGAACGAGTGTTGAAGGATGAGGGACTTGTGGCAGGTTGCCGTGCTTTACAATGCGACGCTAAGACAACATCCAGCTGGAAACTTCCGAAACTCGAGTTGTTTAAGCGCGTTCACTTGAGGTGATCGCGAAACGGCGTCTATCGTCCGCGAAAGAAGCTGATGTTTACCTTGTTGTCCAGGTGAACTTGTAAACAAACGCAGATAAAACTCTTACAAAGTAACGAACGAAGGCAAAATGCGAACTTGAAGTGTCATTAAACTAACGACCGCACAAAACAAAGTCAAAAGAGTTCGCTTAACCTGGAGGATGAGGTTGTCCACGCGTGTGTAGGCACCAGCGGGGGGTGGAAGCCACAAGGCTGCAGCATCGATTGAGGCCATTTGGGTACCTTCCCCGCCACAAGGCTGACGTTGCCAAGATCCCACGTCAGGTACACCCACGGATACACTAACCATGTTGGAATAGCTTCTCAATTGTCGCGCTTCTGCCACCTTGCGCGGTAACGACAACTTCACTATTTCCCAATTCGGTCACAGCGTTAGCTGCTAGGCGCCGCTCACATAGCATGATGGCGTGGGACGCAGCAACAACCCGCCGTCGCGGAAACAGCATACGCAAACTCATCTCATCACCAGCTGCTGCAACAACCCCCAATAACCTATCTACGACCTCGAATCTTCATCTTACCGACCCTCTCATCCAGCCATTCTTGTCCGATAACTTCGACCCAGCAGCCTACCTCAACTCCACCCTACCATCCCTCAAACCAAGGACTTCTTCTACTAGCACAAATCCAAACTCCCGATCATCGACGCCGAGTAACAACGAAGCAACCCTCGCCGACTTGTCCAGCCAGACACAAACACTCCTCTCACAACTAAGCGCACATACCAGTCGCCTCACGACGACACTCACAGAGCTCACCGATGCCATATTACGTGGTGGAGCACGCTTGGCTTACGAAGTCGATGTCCTGCGCGGGGAAAGCGAGGTGCTGAAAGATGCTCTCACCGAGAGCCTAGAGAAGGATATCGAGGTCTTCGTCCCCGGCGGCTTAGGACAACAATTAGAGGCAAAGTCACAGATACTAAGGACGAGGTCGAGCACTATAAACGCACCACAAGATGCTGTTACTCTGCCAATATCTGTGTCCAACGAGGATAAGAAGGGTAGAAAGATTGAGGAGCGAGAGAAGAATGAGCCAGAGTACATCACCCAGCTAAAGACGTTGAGTGAGGTTAGGGCGAGACTGGATACTGTTATACACACCTTCGACTCCGCTTTATCCTGGATCTTCCCACCTTCGGAGGTCAGCCTGAGCTCAGGCCTCATTACCGTCTCAGCACCTAAATCCATGGACACTGCGAGTCTGGAAGAGAAGGGGCAGGAAGTGTCTAAGAAACTCAAGGCTGAAATTATGGAAATCCTGACTGGCGGCGCTGATACCACAGAAGGTATAGCGAATGCTAGGAAGAGAATAGAAGAGCTGGTAGGATTGTGTGAAGTATGGAAGGGTACTGCGGAGGAGAAGGCACGAGTGAGGTTCGTGGATGGACTCTCGAAGATGGTGGATGATAAGGAGAGGGAAATTAGTAATGTGAATAGCAGGAGTGTCGATGGTAGTCAAGACGGGAGACAGGGACATAGCCAGCCTTCGGGTGTGGGTGTTGTGGGTGGTGGTTATGGGTTTATTAACCATTTGCAGAAGATGAGGGGCGGGATATAGATGTGCCTTCTGCCACTCGATTGAAATCGAGCTAGCCAGATAATAGAGCGCATCCAAGGAACCAGAAATATACAAGCTTTGTGATGAAGAAAAAGAGCAGCTGGGGTGACTCGCGCTGCGCGCTGGTATTTTGGGAGCGATTAAGGTCAATCGGTTCTTTGTTCACGAAACTATCACAATTACAGCCTCATTCATACTTGGCACAATGTCAGCGTGGCATATAATTGCGCCGCTACTCAGGCTTCATGTATGTCTTCAAAGCTTCCCCTCCATGGTTTCCATTTCAAGTCTCCACGAAGATTCAGCAACCGACTAAACCCTCTTTTTTGAATACCAAACAACAAGAACACTACCAACAGAAAAATCGCCATGCATTTTCGCCGCCAACGACGCGCAGTCCCCCATGAAATATTTATATCAAGACCACAGCACCTCTCAAGGATCTCCCAGGCCATGTCGACACCAGCGGCCTCCGCATCGGCCAGTTCCGCTACGGCGGTGCTCATATCCTCACTTGCGCTCAAAAACGCGGAAGGTTCGCGATGAGGACACTCCTTCCTCACTGTCTCAGGTCATCTTGGAAAGAACCGCCGAATTAAAACGCTACCTAAATAACTGGATCATTGAATCGCGCGGATTCGGGATGAACAGGAATAGATGCTTGCGATAGATTCTGAGAAAATTGCTGCAAAACCTCTTGGAGTTGGCAAAGCTTGTGGATAAGCTGGATTTTATCGAGGGAGAGTCCTTGGTCAGGAAGCTGGGGAAACAGGTCCAGTCGATGGAGGGGCAGTTTGTTGTGTGTCGGACGATTTTAGACATGGAGGTGAAGATGAGCGTGGCTAAAAAGTCGTATAGGCTTGTGAATGAGAGAAACGAATGGGGAAGAAGCACAGGGAGAGAGGTTCGGAAACTTATGCGCCGGTACAAGATAGAGTGGTTGCTTCCAAAATGTGCGGAATTGTGTAGGAAGGCTTTTTGAGAGAAGAGGTTGGAAGAAGCCTTAAGAAAGTCTACATGGCAAAAAGTTGGCATGGAAATTGGTATGTATGATGGGAATTTCATCCTGGTGTTTGCCCCAAGCGATTAACATCTGGCAGGTAGGCCTCGCCTAGAATCTGCATGTAAATTGGAACGTGGATTGAAATTTTCTTCTTAGCACACACAAAAACCAGCTGACATACATCTCGCACGACTTCAGTTTGTGAGTTGAGATGCATCGAGTTTTTCTTATCCTGGTGTTGGCCCAAAAACGGGTTAACAACTACCTCGTAAAGATTGACATGTAAATTGAAATGCGAATTGAAGATTTCATCCTCATGTATCGCAAAAACCAATTAAAACGGGCGCACAAGGAAATTGAGGCCTGTTATGTCAAAATCCATCCTCGTCCTCAATCTCGCTTTTAAGCTACATGTGCCTCTTCGATAAGCATCGATTCAGAAACAGTCCCAGCCTCACACCAACGACCAGACTCCAGACATCATCGGACGTCTTTCGCAAAGCCCTCGGCTACCAACATAAGTCATCCGACGTTGCCGTCGCACGAACTTGGTACCAAGTTCCACGAAGGCAGCACGCCGGATATCTACATACGGAAATCGCTGCGCATGACGACATGTGCGGCTGTATGCAGTTAGACATGGGGGTTGTATGAAGCGTCAGGGATCTTCTGTTACACCGTTCCGTTTGTGAACATGACGCAGCTCTTGTCTCGTTCAGCCCTCTATCGTTGGAAACCTACAAGCCAAAAAAACGAAACCGAAGTCCTACAGTAACAGGAGTGAATACGCAAACCACTATCGCCACGAAATACAAACCAGTGACCAGAGCACTCAACCTTAATCCCCACGAAGTCGCCATGTCGATACCCTCCCACGCTTGGCATCCACACCTCATGCAAACATCCAAGCTCACCACACTTCCGAGTCCGAACATGCAAGCCACATGCGCCGTGCCATGCGATACTGTATGCACGATACATTCCGGTGTCGGAGTTTACCCATGCAGTGGCGAACGTCAAACTTGGCCACGACAAGTACAGGGTATTTGTTGCGATGACACCACGTTCAATAAGTCTGTGTTGAAAGCGATGGCGGGGGACACTGTCTGCCTGTCATTAAGTTCACCCTCGTAGCAATCATGAAAAGCAACACCTTGGTGCACCCATGTCCCATTAGTGTTTATTTACACTTTGACCAGTCTTCTTTTTACCGAGTGGAGAATCTTGCTGGGCTCGTATTATAGATATGTATCCACACCAGCTAATCATACGTATACCATACCAAGTACTCAGTCTCTACTCAGTCTCTGCTCAAATCTCTCTTCGGTGCATCACACTATTCCATCGCTTTGTGATACATGCTCGGCTCCAACCTTTACAACCCATCCTTCTGCTTCTCATTCCGTGGTCAATCTAGTCGTCCCCTAACCTTCTCGCGATCTCGATATTCTTTTCAATCTCAATCGTCTTTAGCACCAGAAATGCAGTTCGCCTCCCATGCATCCATCTCATTCGAAATCAGAACGCCGCCCATATAAGTATTCCTGTCCCTTAATTCATTTTCGGCCGCAAACTCCATCGTAATCGTATGACCTCCAAGTCACTTTCGAATGAAACCGCCCAAACGCCTCGCTCAAAATAAAAATTGCTAGCTTAGATGGCCCAGGAACCCCTTCTCTCGCGAACTCCCCAGTCCTGATGGTTCCCATCGCCCACCAAATTCGGATGTTGTCTCGCCCACTCATGGATATACTTCTTCAGTGCGCACCATCTAGCATCCCTCCCACATCCCTCGTCACTCCCACTGTCCTCAGAATCCGTTCTTTCATTCTCCGCACCATCCCATTTTATCTTCTGTACGCCAATGTTGCCCTTAACGCCATTTTCCTGCTCGTCTTCCCTCCTCAGCTCTTCTTGGTCAACACCAGATATATGACCAAGCTCTTCGTCAAATTCGCGTGCGAGTAATGGCCAGCCGAGAGAGAGGTAATTGTACACCTGCGTGACAAACTTATCGTCGAATTCGGCACGGATAGCCTCCTCCCGCTTCTTTTTCGCTACCTCCTTCTGCAGCCTCTCATCTAGACCGTGCAGCATATGCAATCCCTGAGCATTAGCAGCACTCGTCATCCTGCTCATTCCAGGTCTAGCGGGGAGGGCAGGCGTCTCAGCGGTAGGCGTCTCAAGCAATCCCATCGGGTTTGCCTTCCTCCTCTCCGTATTTGGACTCACATCACCCGGATCCGGAACACAGTAACCCCCCCAAAGTCCACCCCCATCCTTAGTCTGCGGACATGGGACGTGGTGACGTTGGTCAGTTTCGAGTCTGGTTCTTTGTGGTGACGGACAGGTGCGGAAGACCAAATCACCACCCAGCATCGGAGGACTCGCAGCTTCTCTCTGGATCCTCAACTCTTTCTCCTCCTTTCCTGCTTCCTTGACGGGCGTAAGCAGGGGGAGCGCCACGGGCTTCACAGATTGTCCGTTCGTCCAGAAGGGATCTGCGAAACTTGGACTCGAGGCCTCCGCCGCGACGAGGCGGAGCGTCTCTTCAGCTCTCAGTCTCACAAGTTCCGCTTCGTGGTGCTCGATTTCTGCGAGTGTCATGCCTCTTGGAGGATGCGGTGCCACGAGGACGGCGGTTGGAAGAAAGGTGAATTCTCGAGCTGGCTCGGATTCCTTCCTCGAGGTAATTTCGTGTGGAAGAGCTGGTGGCCCTTCGAAATCGTCGTCGGAGATGTCGCTACTGTCGTCATCTTCCTCTGGCTGAATCTCGACTATTCTTTGCTCATCCAGCGTTGAAGCTTTCCTCGCGAGCGTCGAACCACGAGCAGGACTAGGTGGTTCAGAGGCACTTTCGTCTCCTCCCCAGTGGCTAACTGGCTCGTAGCAGAAATCCCGGTTCGTGTAGGCGAGCTCCATCTGCTCACGAAGCGTCTTCTCCTTCAGCACCCTTTCATTGAGCTGTTCCTCGGCTGCGATGGCGGCTAATGATAACAAGTAGCCGTTGTAACGCTCATCGCACGACTCTCTCATCCTGGATGGTGAATCGATCGAGGAGATGCGTACGTTGTTTACTGAGGAATTTTGGGAGTTTGTCACACTCGTGAATGAGCCGGTGAGCGATGGCGTGGAGAGTAGCGATTCGTTGCGGGACTGCTCAGGGCTATCCGCTCTTGCGATTGCGGTTACAGTGACGGCGTACTGAGTAACAGCTTTACTGTTGTCAGAGGCGGAGGAAGAAGAAAAGAACGTAGCATTGTCAACCTCCGTAGATTGGCTCTGGCTCACAGCTACTGCTCTCCTAGCCGAGCTCCCACGGCGAGTGTTCGCTCTCGTGTTTGGATGTGGTCTCATGCTGCCTTGCCTGTATGGTCTTAACGGTGGTGGCAGACTAGAGCTCCTCATCCCGGTCAATGTGTCTTGTGGATGTAGTAATGCAGCGCCTCTGCCTCGTCCTTGCGTGGTAGCATGCCTCAAAAGATTGGAGGAAGTGGTGTAAATATTTGGTGTGCCAGGCGTCAAGTCCGTCTTATCCGTCGGAAGCGTAGCTGGTCTCGAGTCTCCAACTCTTCTGCTTCTTCTCGTGGTTTCGATAAGTATTGGTGCAAACCTTGGTCTGCGAGGTGAAATCAGAGCGGTCGTCTTAGACTGCCTCGTGAAAGCCGCCAGCGTTGGAATTGGTGTAAAGTCTTGGTCCTCCTCATTTTGTATATTTGGGTGTGTATTATTCGCTCTTTCCCTGTCCGCTGTCTCGTTGTCGTGGTCGAGTATTGTTGTAAACTCGGTCGTGGTTGAGGGTATTGAATCGCTCGATCCACTATTATGATGAGTGTTTTGGTCATCCACCGCCCCTCTATTGCTCTTTATCGTCTCGACTGGTTGAGATAATACCCCTGGAGCTTTTGCTCTTTCCTTTGTTGGCGACTTGTCGTCCGGCCCATCGAGAGTATATATATATTCGATGGGATTTATGGGCAGTGGTAAATTGTTAAGTTGTTGTGATGTTGAGGCTTGTCTATGGCTTCTACAGGTTGTCTCGACTGGAGTAGGGAGCGCTCGTCGATGTAGCGGTGGTTGGGTGGACATCGAGCCGTCTCTCCCTGAGTTCCAGTCCAATTCTCAAACCCAACGAATATAGTAGTTGTACTAGTAATGACGTTGTCTGGCGAGTGACCAGTATATCGAATCTGTAAAGTATAGTATGAGTAAGGTTCTTTGTTGTGCCCGAGCTGTAGACTTGGGACCGGAATGCTCATGGGAAAGGGAGAATAACGGTGTGGGAAATCCAGCCAGGTACTTACCGCAATGTCCACTGTATCTATTCTAGGCTCGGTCGTGAATGTTAGCGTCTCCAGCTTCCAATCTCCCTTCATGTATTCCTTGCTAACAGCCAAAGTGGCACTTCGCTCAAACTTCAGTGCGCATAGCCCTCCTGCAGCCCAAAGCCACCGCTTTTTCCTTCTAGTGATGTCGTACTTCGTGATGGTGGTGCCCGGCCGCTCTTTGCACAGGTGCGTTGGTGGGGGTAGGGAGATGCGGTGTGGGGAAGTGACCTTGGGAGCCTAGGGTATGTATTGGCACGGATCTAAGCACTGGCTTGTGCTTTCTGCAAGTCTCCTCCAACGATTAAACGACTATGGTCAATGGTGTTGTGTGGTGCATAGGGAAGCGATAGAGGACTGAATGGTGAAGTATGTCAGCTCGTTGATTGTTACTGTAGCGGTGACTCGACGTCGATGTGTAAGTGAAGTTGGTTCGTGGTCGATAAGGTACAGCTGATAGCTGAGTGCCAAAGCTTATCTGACACAATTACGAGTAGGATCTTCAGATCTGTGACAATGCCTTTTAATTATAAAGTTATTCAAGGTCTTTTCGCTTAGTATTTATTCCCCAGTCTTTCTTTAGCCACATCTAGTTTTCCGGCGTATGATCTACAGGGTCCTGCGCTGTGGTTTTCTAGCCGCTGTCAGTCGCTTTCCTTCGCTAGCCCCAACCACTTATCATCCACTATCTAACCCTCCACACCACAGCATAGTCCTCGCTTCCTACACAGCAATAAAACTCTTACGCTCGCTAAGCAGTGTAGCCACACTATGGCGATCTCACCATCAAACTTCCATCGACCATTTGGTATCCGGTCCAGTGGCCGTCCATTGTTTCCGATCCCGAGTGTTAGAAGTCCACGTTACTGCTACTACGAGTATTATTCAAACCTGTACCTCCATACGAATACTGTACCATGTTATACAGACCTTGTCAGGCCCGCTGTCACTATACTCGATATTTAATGACAACAATGCTAGCACATAATACCGCATCCTGATGACAAAATGGTTGGATTGGATCCTACTCCGTACTAAGAGCCGAGAATCTAGACCCGTACCGAAAAATGGAGCAATGGTGGCTGCTCCGTACTTCATACTATAGTCAAGCTCAAACGAGCTTCGGGCCTGGGAACGGTGTGGCGGGGAACCCGGAACATTGACACACTAGCTCCATCTACTCCAAGTCAAAGATGCAGGAGGCCGTCAGAGCTCGAAATTGCGGTCAAGCACTTTGGTTCTTGAGTTAACCAGTTGACTATACGGAGTAGTACTCTCGTTCTATGGACTCTACAGTATCCAGAAGAAGTTGGATACTAGCGGTACTTCAAGTACGAGTACATTCTACCCTAATGCTATAAATGACTACGGAGAACAGAGACCAACCCAGATCCTCACCATCGTCATCCGTGCTTGTGAACCGGCTTGGCACTATCGCGCCTCGTGACGAGCCGCAGACGCGCTTCTTTGTTCTCATTACGTGACCGACCTCAAATCCAGAAGGTAAAGGATTTAGCAAGCGCGGCCGACATCTGCATGACTACATCGCATGCCTAGTTCGTCTGCTGCTGGCAGCATGTTGTGTCTCAAACTTTTCTTGCTCATTCGCCAAACATGGCAACGTTCGAGGCTGGTGCTCGGCTTGCCTCGGCCGCTATTGGTGACATCCTGCACTATACGTCTGGTGCTTGAACTTTTGAACTGCCGAATCTGGAAGTCGGCCATCGGTGTACCGTGACCAGTATATCGCGTGAACCTGACGCGCTTATGCACCCCAAATCAACTGATCTTATCAAAACTCTAGCGTATCAAATGAAGGAGTGCCGACGACATGTGTCCCAGATATGACAGCGTAGTTCTCTAGCGCAGCAGACGCCGTAGACGCGCCTGTCAGAGCACTACCGGCCTTGCACAGCACCGACGACCCATGATGCCTTCTGCATCGCCACTTCTTTATCTTTTCTCGTGGCTTGGCTAATGTCTCCGAAGCTCGAGTACCGAGATGGCATCAGTCGGACATGCTGAATGCTTTCGTTCTCTCTGCATTGCCTTTTGTTCGTGGAGCCGCTCAAGCACCAACCATACTCTCCAACTTCCCAGCCAGGACTCTGTGTTTCTTGACCACAGCCACCCACTCCTCCTCTTCCTCTTCATCCTCGGTGACATCCTCAAGAAATGACAGCACCAAGCTGAAATCCCCACCAAGTCTCCCCAATGAGCCAGCGCAGTACAGCACCTGTGTCAGTAAGCTGTCGCGACTAGCCTTGTCCTTCACGTTCGGCAGGTACTGTCGCAATGTTTCCAACAACATCGATATAAGATAATGCGGAAACGTCGCCAAGCTGCTCGGAAGCGGCTGCAGCGGATCTTCTTCCGTATCCACTCCCGCCACATCTCCTTCCTGCGGGAAAATACTCCTAAACACACTTATAACCGCAAAACTCTGCTCCCTAAAGATCTCAATCCACCTCTTCAAAAACCTCTCTGTCTGTTGGCCCCCTGACCACCTATTATCTCCCCTCCTCTCTCCCCTCGCCTCACTAACCCTCTCCTCTCTCAGCTGCTGCGTTTCCTGGTCCGCCAGCTCCCTCAGTGGCTCCAGCGCGGACAACATCTGCATCAAATTCGCTAAGCGGCACACGAGGAAGAGACCCCCTAGACTACCTTCCGACCCCTTGGTTCCATTTCCCACGCCGACCTTGAGTTCGGGTGCTATGCGGCGTAGCCAGGAGATGGTGCGCATTGCTGCTGCTAGCTTTAGTCCTTGGGTTCGGAGGGAGGCAATAAGGGAGGTTGTCATGTGGAGCATTTCTTCTTCGGCTTGCTTATTCACACTTCCCACCAATCTTGAATCCGGATATAGTGTGTGAAGACGGCGGATATGAGCATTTAAGTCTAGGGCGGATGCGTAATTTTGGCTCGCGGCCGTGCTGCCGTGTGCAGAGGTTGAGGAGCTGGTAGATGTGGATATGGCTGAGGAGAGGAGAGAGGGTAGCTCGAGGACGTCGGAGAGGCGGTCGACATTGCGGGATAAGAGAAGGGCCTTGCGCCTGCGCTCTAGTATAGGGTTGTTTTCTGTGTTTGACTTGTTGAAACGCTCTGCGAAGCTCAAAGCTTCTTCATCCAGGCGAGGGATTTGAGTGCTGAGCTGTGCTGCGTCGGCCGCTATTGAAGGTAGTTGTGTGCGAACATTGGACAAATGGATGGAGCTGGTAATGATGGACTTCTGAGAGCGAGCAGATAGAGCTTCGAGTGAGCGCACCACAGATTGGCTGTTCTGTCTTATGGCGTCTGGCTCGGTTGTGTTGAGTGAGTCCAATGGTAACGTTTGAAGGCGGCTCAGGTAAGAGCTTGTCACCGCATAGTGGGGCGCTGGTACTGAAGAAGACGGAGGTGCCGTGAAAGCTGAAGCGGTGCTAACCTCAGAGTTTAGGTAGGGAGCTAGAAGATTGTATAGCGAGTCCGGCATTCTTGTGAATTTAACATGAAGCAACCTTTCTTGTCTGATTTGGTTTGTCGTAGCTATGGCAGGCTGTCACGACACCTGGCTGTCTAGCTCCCTATCTCGATCTAGCCTGCGCAGCCTTGTTGTTGTCATCAGCCTTACGAGCTTAGCTTGCCAGGCGCATGCGGCCCTTTATTCCTCCGACCACATCAACTTTCAATCTTCAGTCCTAGTCACTGGCCAATAATGTCTCGAAAATGCATCAGAGAACAAAACCAACCCCTGTCCTCCGCCGGGAAAGGGTCCATGTCCGTCACTAACTCCGCTGCTCCGTCCCAACAGAAGTGCCAGCCGCGTTCACAAGGCAAGTCGTCGCTGAGAAGCTGTCCACAACTGTCTCCAACCTTGGAACCTCTCGACTCAGTTGACACTCCACCTGAGCCCCAGGTCGCCACGCACCTATAAACTCCTTCTACCCTTCAGAGGCATACGAAACTGCCTGGCAAATAATTATAAACTGTCAATATAATTATTTCCTGAGCACAACGAGTCGCAAACATGCACGACCCAATACCGGGAAGCCCATGGCTGGCAAAGGCTGTTACGCCTTTCGCAGAGCTCACTGGCCTCACCACCTTGCCGCTGCACATCCACGAGGTTGTCGCTTCATTCCTTGGCTACACATTTATCAATAAGGTTGTTGCGCCCAAGGCCTCGGCCTTCTTCTTCCCACAAAAGTACCCAGCCCTCTCCGCCGAGAAGCGCTTCAACTGGAATGTCCATGTGGTATCGCTCTGCCAGAGTTTGTTGGTAAACAGCACCGCCCTGTTTGTTATCCTTTTCGATGAGGAAAGGAAGAACATGAGCTGGGAGGAGAGAGTTTGGGGATATACTGGCGCGAGTGGCTGTATCCAGGGTTTGGCCGCTGGATACTTCTTGTGGGATCTTCTTATCACTCTGCAGAACATCAAGATGTTTGGACCAGGTATGCTTGCGCATGCTATCAGCGCTCTCACCGTCTTCAGCTTTGGTTTCGTAAGTCTCCTACCATCCACCCACTTTCATGCCATGCTGCTTGGCGATGTGCTAACCGGTTAACAGCGCCCAATCGTCAACTACTACTCCTCGACCTTCATTCTCTACGAGCTTTCCTCCCCATTCCTAAACTTCCACTGGTTCTTCGACAAACTCAACCTCACTGGCTCCAAGCGCCAACTCGTCAACGGCGTCTGCCTCCTCACAACCTTCTTCTCCTGCCGTCTTTGCTGGGGCACCTACCAGTCCCTGCGCGTGTACCAGGACATGTGGCGCGCACTGCACCACACTCGTGCCACCGAGCAGATTGAGCTTGCCAAGCTGAACGGTACTACCACCGAATATCCAGTCCCAGTGCACAATGATATTATGCGTTTTGCTGGTAAGGAATACTTGCCGCTTTGGTTGGCCATTATCTACCTCGGATCGAACTTGGTTCTTAACACCTTGAACTTCTTCTGGTTCGGAAAGATGATTACCGCTATGCGCAAGCGCTTTGAGCCGGCCAGGGTTGAGAAAGCTAAGCTTGAGGTTGAGCATAGCAATGGAAAGGTCAAGGTTGAGGTGGATGAGACTACTGTTCGCAGGAGAGTCAAGACTGATAAGGATCAGCTTCCACCAACCGCGTAATCGGTTGATTCATTCAGGGCTGGTAGAAAACAGCCAAATTCAAAATCCGAGCCAAGATTGAAGAGTCTCGAACGCAGGAACAGGGCTGAGATGTTGATATATTGGCAAGCATGGGTATGGGAAATATGAGGAAAGGATGAAAGCAGGGAGCAGGAACGGGAGAAGAAGCATTGGTGATTCGAGTATGATCTTTCCACTTCAGTTCGAGTATACCGCGTCTTAAGACGAGTTTACTGCGCGAAGATGGCATGTCTTTACGAGCAGATGACGACGAGTAAAGTACTGCAGGTGGTAGTCGGAGGTTGGAATAGCAGGAATAGCATCAAAGAGTAGACTTGGAGTGGTGATATCTTTCTGTCGGGTTTTCATTAAGCAAGCGGGGGGTTCTCCGGATTGTAAATATATGCATGATAATGCCAAACTCTAAATCTAACTGTGATTTTTTGATTTTTTTTGGATCGCCAAGAATGTTCTGAGACCTGAGAATGCTTCACAAACCATTGCTCAGCTGCCAACTTCTCCTTATGATACCGACTCGTGCTGCTGACACATGTAAGGTCGCAGGGTGTTCCTGTCAAAAATTGCGCTAATCGCAAGCGGCCTAGGGCATTACTCAGCAATGTTCAATCCACGTTGAGCCACGACCTGGCGGGGTGCTCAAGATCTTCGTCATGCCTTTGTAAACATTACAATTAATCGCGTAAAGGCATATCCTAAGCCTTCAGAGGGGGAAGTAACCCTCTCTATTGTTTTCCTTCCATTTCTCTGCCTCTTCTCATTGAACTATAAACATCTGCCGTCACGCCCATAAGGCTGTTTCTTTTCATTTTCAGTATCGCAACCGCAATAACCTCTAGTTACACAGATACACTACAAACCGCATTCTCAACCATCACAGCCAAATTATACACCACCAACTTCACTACGACACACCACAAATAAAAGCAATCAGCAATCACCGCAGCAAAGATGTCCACCCGCACAATCCGCAAAATCTTCCTCGCGGGCCAACAGTCAGAAGGAGCAGGCGCCGTCGTGCGCCGCTCGATCGGCACTCCACAACTGCAACATTTCAGCCCGTTCTTGATGCTCGATCATTTTGCAATTCCGCCGTCGGCGGGCTTCCCTGATCATCCACATCGCGGTCAGGAAACCATTACATATTTACTCAGAGGCGAGGTCGACCATGAGGACTTCACTGGCAGCAAGGGCACGATTAGGGAGGGCGACCTACAGTTCATGACTGCAGGACGCGGAGTCGTACACGCCGAGATGCCGAGCCAAGGAGGGAAGGATAAAATCGAGGGCATGCAATTGTGGGTCGATCTGCCAGAGGAGCTGAAGATGTGCGAACCACGGTATCGCGATCTAAGGAGAGAGGAGATTCCAAAGGTAACGCTCGATGAGGGGAGGGTGCATGTCAATGTTATCAGTGGGAAGAGCCATGGCGTGGATTCGGTGACAGATCTTGCGTACACCCCAGTTTGGATCCTGGATATCACGATCCAGCCGGGTGGGAGCATTACCCAGGAGTTGCCGGAGAAGTGGAATGCGTTTGCGTATACGCTCGAGGGCAGCACGATCTTCTTATCATCGGCAGAGGAGAAGCAGGAGGTTAAGCAGTTTCACAACGTTGTCTTCAACTCCTCTGGCTCCCATATCAGCGCCTCTGTTTCCGAATCGGCTACCGAGAAGGCCAGGTTCATCCTTGTAGCAGGCCAGCCGCTCGATCAGAGGGTGGTGCAGTATGGACCGTTCGTTTTGACGAATGAGGAGGGGGTGTATCAGGCGCTGGATGATTATCAGGGCAGGAAGAATGGGTTTGAGCGCGCGGAGGGGTGGAGGAGTGAGATTGGGAAGAGGATGGCGCATTAGTATGGGTGTGTAAATAATAGAATGTTTGAACTTGTTAACCGGTTTGCGGTACATCACATGAATTTATGGTTTTGAAAAGTGCAAACATGAGCTCTGGACGTATATTGTGCCAGCTGGTGGCTGTTTTTGACATAATTTCCAATTTGCAGGTCGTTTTACGGTGGAAGGCATGAGGCCTGGATCTGCGTTTATAGTGCATTTTTAATGAATTCTGAAGCCGAGTAAATGTTGTTTCGTCTATGAAGATTTAATAGATCTATTGCCATGGCAGAAGCCATATCTTCACTTCACGATTTGGCACAACACCTCGAGCTCACTTCGAGCTCACTAGTCGTGAGGGATTTCTCATTTAATTTCCGTGTCTGTCACAAGTCGTGAGTAGAGGTGAACAAGGGAAGAGACGCTTGGCTTCACTGCCATCACTGCCATCACAGCACACACACACCAAGCACTTCAACCGTCGACACTTTGCGCTCGAGAACTGGGCATATGTATATCCCTCTACTCTCCTACTTTGCTTCTTCTTTACTCGACATCCATAACAAACTTCTTCGTCTGCCTTCTGCTTCTCGACTTCTGTCTTACAACTTACATAACCACATCCTCCTGCAGGGTGTTAACCAGTTTTTTGACTTCACTGTAGGCAACATTACCCACGAAAGTCAAATTGTAAGCTTCTGTCTCTATAAAACCTCATTTTCACACACTAACCTCACTTTCAGTCGCACGAAAAGCAAATATGAAGTGTCTCGCCCTTCTACTCATTCTCTTCGCCATTACCATCCAATCCATCGCCGCCTGTGCCGTCGCCCAAGTCCCCTTCGTGAATGACTATGCCCGCGCCAGGGGGTTCATGGCCGACAATCGTAAGACCTGGTGCCAATACGGCGGAGGCAACTGCAAAATGCTCGACTATAAGACTACCAAACTCGCTTGAAATGAGGCTGGCGTTGAGGCCTACCTGCACATCGAATCGAGAGGCGTCTGTCGCATCGCGGGATACTGCGACGACTATTCAATCGAGTATCGCCGCCCAGGCAACCAAGTGTTCCACTTCAGCTGGATAAGGGATTGGTGGATGGAAGAACCTTTGCCTTCGCACAGAATTACTGTTAAAGGACTCGAAGTATGTGTCTGACGATAGGGAAAAAGGAGACAAGGGTTCTACTAACAAGTCGTAGCGGCATCTCTGATAAATATGGCTTCCCTCCCTGGGTTGCCATAATATGCTTACTCATGCGCTGGGTGGACTTGGGGGATGGAAGATCTGGGAACGGAGGCTATTGGACGATGAAGGACGGGAGTTTCTGAAAAAAAGAGATTTGGGGGGAAGTGAGACGATGTACCTTGGACAGATAGCCTTCCCTGTTGTTCAACCAGCATGATGAATATAACTTGAGTTGCTATCCGAACTAGCTTCTGACAAATGCAATCTTGACTGAACAAGCGAGTCGACTTCCCAATGTTGCAACGTCCAAGCCAATACTCTCTTCTCACACTGTGACGCTGCACACTTCACATACACTGCTCCAATGGCCAAATCCTGACTAGGCGAAGAACGAGATGATTTGTCTTCATTGAGAGTACACATGCGATTTCTTGCATGAGCAGTAGCCACTGCGTATCTTACACCACAACTCCCAACCTCATCCTGCGGTATATTCATCTTACAATCCCTCAACTCTCCCTCATGCCTCGGCTGTTTATGCGCTGGCCTCAATCTCCTCCAAGTCCTTAACCCTCAATTCAGCCAACTTCAGAACGGTAAACTTATGCTTGCTGATAACAGTCTTCGATCTGCGCGTCCTTTGCTTCTTCTTAATCTTGATCCGTGCCGGCTCAGTCTCCGTTCCCATCACAATAGCTCTGCACTCAAACACCCTCTCGTCCACATGAGGAACACCCTTCAACGTGTAATCTCTGCTTCCAATCGCGCTCGCTCTGTTCAATCTGAGGACATCTCCTGGTGAGACACCTGGCATCTGGAAAGGCAGGCGCACGCTATCGCCGACGGTGAGGAGGTATGGACGGCCGTGGATCATGGCGGAGATGTATTTGTTTGGCTGCGCATTGAGAAGTGGGAGAAGCTCCTTGACGGATTCTGAGATTGGCTTCTTGGTTGCGTCTGGGGATGTGCTGATTGGGGAGAAAGTCGCAGTGGACTTTGGTGCTGCGGCCGGCGCGGAGGTAGTGGTAGATGGCTCGACTCGCTGCTCGGTGCTGTTGAAGAACCTGGTGCAGGAAGGGCGGAAAGTCGTCGGGAGGCAAACTGGCTGAGCGCGAACCTCGGTGGCCGCTCGACGAAGGGCGCGGCTGAACATGGTGATGTGTGGTGGTTGAGTGAGGGGGTCCTGAACTACCTTGTTGTCGCGGAGCTGGACTTGTCAATCGAGAATCTGTAAATCTGGATGACTAAGCAGGAGATGGTCAGGACGCTAAGGCGGCCGCGAAATCTTGGCGCTGTGATGGAGAAGTCGAATATTTTTGATGGGCCTTATCGACCTCTATCAACCCCTACAGAACACCACCACCAAATTCACGCCAGACAACGGTGTATCATTAACTCAACATGGTACGGCACTTTTTGACTGATGCGGTAACGAAATGATGCTAACGTCAATCTACAGCCTCAAAATGAGTATATGGACAGATGGCGCAAGCTCCACGGTCGCCGCCTCGACCACGAGGAGCGCGCCCGCAAGCGCACCGCTCGCGAGGGACACAAGGAGTCGGAGAATGCCCAGAAGCTCACTGGTCTCCGCGCCAAGCTGTATCAGAAGAAGCGTCACCACGAGAAGATCCAGATGAAGAAGCAGATCAAGGCCCACGAGGAGCGCAACGTCAAGTCTTCCGCCCCAGCAGAGCCATCTTCTACGCCACTCCCACAATATCTCCTCGACAGATCCAACCCAACCAACGCCAAGGCACTTTCCTCCGCTATTAAGAATAAGAGAAACGAGAAGGCGGCCAAGTTCAGCGTGCCTTTGCCAAAGGTCCGTGGTATTGCTGAGGACGAGATGTTCAAGGTTATCAAGACCGGAAAGAAGACCGCGAAGAAGGGATGGAAGCGCATGATCACGAAGCCAACCTTCGTCGGACCAGATTTCACCCGTCGCCCAGTCAAGTACGAGAGATTCATTCGTCCTATGGGTCTCCGTTACAAGAAGTGCAACGTTACGCATCCAGAGCTCGGTGTCACTGTTCAGCTTCCAATTATCTCCGTCAAGAAGAATCCACAGAACCCAATGTACACCCAGCTTGGTGTCTTGACCAAGGGAACGATTATTGAGGTCAATGTTTCCGAGCTTGGTCTTGTTACGGCGGGTGGAAAGGTTGTTTGGGGTAGATGGGCGCAGATTACCAACAATTGTGAGAACGACGGCTGTGTCAACGCTGTGCTTTTGGTTTAAGGGTTGGCGGAATGGACCGGATCTCTGTGGTTTAGCGATACTCCCTTTTGATGGCTGGCGTTGGTGGTGTTTTTGATGGCTATCAAAAGGCATGGCATGGTTTGCGCTGCCGAAAAGTGCTTGATATACCTCGAGATCAGATAAGCGTAACATATGCGTAGAGGGATAAATTTAAATACTCTAAATGAGATCTACAACTCTTCACAGCTCGCTCGGCGTCATAGTCCAGCGTTCATCCTCGATTTCCTTCTTGATATCCACTACGTTTACCGCGAGTCTGGCAGCCCTCTCCTAATGTATAGTATGAAGTCCATGCCGCGTTCGGGAAGAAATCCTTGATGTGTCCAACATATGTACTGTCCATTTCAGACACAGGTCTCCTGTGATGCAGCGTACAAGCACGTTGCAGGTGGTCTTTCCATATGGCTTCTTGGGGTCTGTGTAGAAGGTGCTGAGGACGGGCATATTCAATGACCTTGTACCGTCATTCTGCCAAGTGGTTGTCAACACCAGTAACGGTGAAGATCGAGGTGACGGCGGAATACACTTATATCGATCACTGTTCTATCATCGTAGGTAAGACATTGGGCTCTGTCGCGATGAATACCGACAGTCTCGGATGGCTGGTGGGATGACGGCATTGTGGGAGTTGGCGGTTATGAGAATGGTCTCTCGTCCGGTCAATTGGTCGGTCGACCGGTTGACCGTATGGTCGTCATTCCGAAAGGCATTTGAATGGTCCGCACGAATATACATTCAAGGACTAGACACTATACTTCGCTCCGTCACTCTACTTCCTACCTCCCATCCCTGCCAATACTATTCTATCTCCTTTGGTTTATCTCTAACGAAGGCACTCCACATCCTCGACCTCCTTTTGATTATCCCTCTCCTCCCTCTCCACCCCCTCCTCACTCTCTTCACTCTCCCTATCCAAGCCTCTCTTCTCACACTACTCAACTCCATCCCCCACCACCCTCCTTGCCCTTATTCCGCCCTTCCGAGCCCCCAGCACCTCCTTCAGCTCCGCCATCGCAGTAGGGAACAACTCTCCAATGCATCCCACAAATGTACCACTGCTTTGGTCGTACGGACGGCCGATGGGGTCATGCAGGAAGAGGTAGAGTACTGGTGATGGTGGTCGGTTGGGACTGGATTGGTTTGGTTGCGTCGAGGTGGTGATTGAGCCGTTGACTTAGTTTGATGAGGTGGGTTTTGGTGAATTGATGTTGGTTGGCGCCGTGGAAAGAGGAGATGAGGGTATCAGGTGGCTGGCGTAGGTGGTTAAAATCGTTAGTAGAAGAGGCGGGCGAGAAGGGTGACTGTTCTAATTGCTGTTAGTCGGGACGCACGTAGTAAAGACAGCGGGAGAGGAGTAGGAGTGATGAATTGTGCTGGGAAAAGGTCACCTTAATCTCTTTGATCTGGCTTAGTGTCAAACGGAGAGTAGGGTCTGGCTCAGTGAGTGATGCCTCCAGAGGTCGCCAAGAGCGAGGGGCTTTGGGGGCTCTCTTAAATGACTGCATGGTGGTGGCCTGATGCCTATATGGTTAGATCATAAGGTCAGAAGCACTGGTAGACCAGATGTGCCGAAAGATTAAATAACAGGCCGTCATAAAGAGCTCAATAAAATGCTATGGTAAAAAGGTCCTACAAAGCATAAAAAACCTCAATGAGGTATGTCAAATGAGCCTTGGAATTATGAGGATCTCGGCCGCCAAATATCAGATTGGAACCTTTTTCTGTGCCTAGTTGAGGTCGACAGGTAGTTACGTCACTTATATTTAAATAATCGCTGCTTGCAATTCTCCAATCATGATAACTTTCTAGCAAACCACGCAACGAAGAGTGGTTTCCTCGTCGGCATGCTATGGCTACAGGTTCACACAGCCGAATTATCCTCACTGCTCACTTCTCTCGGTTCCCCACCATCAACCGTGAATGGCTCGCCCCCCTCTCTGCGTCTTTTTATCTCCTCCCTAGCCTCCGCTTGCTCCTCCTTCTTCCTCTCAAGATCGCTAGCATTATCCGGCCCCTCTCCCCAACCACCAACCTCCCTCTTATGCAACTGGGCATCCATAACCTTTCCCTCCGCCAGTGTAGCCATCTGTTCGCCTTCTACGTCCTCGGGTTGTACGCCCCATTTGGACGAGGAGGGTTTGACGTTGGGAGAGGTGTTGCCACGATCATCTGGGTGGTCGCCGCGGCCGAATGCGGTGGCAGACCCTGCGGTGTTGGCGGCGATGCCGGACTGGTTGGCGTTTGTGGAGGGGTTGAGGTGGGTGGTGTCGTTGAGGGAGGATTGTTGGTTCGAGGCAGACATACCGAGCAACTGATTTCAGTTAGTCAACACTGCATCGATTTTAGTCAAAGAGTCTGACTCACATGAATCAGCTGTGGTGTTTGTTTTGTCTTCAAAACTTCACAAGCAATTCGTTTGTGTTGTTTTGGTGGGCAAAAGGCAAGCAAATTTGAGTTGAATTCAATGGATTTATATTAGCAGGCCTCAGTAAAGGTTTTGTGTAACGAGGTAATCTTTGTCACTGTTTATAAATTTTCTATAGCTGAGGACTATCTGGAATGGTGAAAGTGAGGACTCATGGTGGAACCTCCATGATAAAGAGGACCTGAGTGACGTAGGCGGGGTGATTGATGGCTTACTAAGATAAGATAAGATCATGCCAACCCCTGCTTGGCGGGGCTATGATGCGGAGCGGCACGGGGGCGCGACATCGCCCCTAACATAAACAAAGAGCTATACCATATTAGGCAGTACATGCCATCTGAAGTTCTTTCAAAGTTTTCCCAGAGTGTTAATTGTGCGATTAGGAAGCCTTTAACTTCTGCAAAACTTCTAAGCGGTCACAATACCTCAGCAACCACGCCGACAGATACGCGAACCGATTAAACACCAGCTACAAGGTCAAAATGCCATACCCATTCACGCTTCCAACGACCTCTTCGTTCTCCTTCTCGACTTATCTTGAAACGCCTACGCATCCCTCACTTCCCATAGCAGCGTCTACAGCTCGGGCGAGTGTGCGATCCTCCCTGAAATCACACAAACGCCTAACGCCATCAGCCAAAGATGCCAACCTTCCTCACCTGATCCAAGTGATCGAGCACTATATCTCGTATCTGCTAGCTATTGACATTGGCTTCGGCTCCTCCACCAATGTAGACATCGTACTCAAAACCAATCCGCGCTTCTCATGGCGTCCCACCATAAGCGCCAGCACCATACCCGGCAGGGAGCAACCCAGAGTGGCTCTCGGTAATCTCGAGTACGAGATTTTCTTCGTCCTAGCCACTCTATCATACTGCCAAACCCTTATCGCGCGCTCCCTCCTAACACCTCTCAACTCCCTGTCCAGCACCCCGCCAATACCTGAACAACGAACATTATCCATCACAACAGCCACCAAGCATCTTCTCTCATCAGCATCAATACACGCATACCTCTCCGCCCGGGCCGATGACCTTTCAACTACCGTCGCCACCACGCCACCCTGCGCAGACGTCTCACCTCCCGTCCTCCGTGCTCTAGCTGCACTGGCACATGCCGAAGCCACGCTCCTCGCAGTAGCGAAAGACGATCCGTATCCGTCTGCCGCTGCACAGGCAGCAAGTACCACAGACAAAGAATGGATGATTCGGGCACCGAGTATTCCAAAAGTGCGTGCGCACCTGTACACCAGGCTGTGTTTAGCGGGAGCGAGTCATGCTGCTACGGCGAGAGATTTGTTGGCTGGTGACGCAGGAGGGAAGGTGGGTGGAAAAGTTGATGAGGCGTTGGTCAAGTACTGTGATGAAGTTAGACGAACTGGAAGGGCGCGAGCATGTCGCTTCATAGCAATCGACACTGATGCCTCTGGGAAAACTGGGGAGGCTATTGCATGGATCCGCGCAGCACTCGGCGAGCTTGGCTTGAAAAGCAGTTTTGAAGATGACAACGTACCTCAGAAATCCCGGCTCGGGTTTTCAAGGATGAAGGACTCCTTCAAAGAGGTCAAGATCGATAAGAAAACCGAAGGCGACCTCGCAGATGAGGCGAGGGTGCTAAGAGCGTTTGAGAAGAAGTGGATGAAAGAGAATGATACAATAAATACGCAGATAATACCGCTCAGTGCGCCGTTGCTTGCGCAGCTGCCGACGGGAAGGGAAATTTACACGGTTAAGTCTTATGAGCCTCCAACGTTGGCACCGGGTGTGTTGGCGAGTTTGAAGGCGCAGCCGGAGGATGGCGAGCAGGATGAGGAGAGTGATAGTGAGGATGAGAAAGAGAGGAGTGTGCCTGGGTCTTATGGTGGAAGCGGAAGCTATTATTAGGTAGGCAGGTAAAGATTCATTCGCATTTAGCCTTAACATGACAGATACAGAAGATTGTACGCGCTGTATTGCTATGTTGGTCTGCAGTAGCCCTGTATACTCATCTCAACCACTGCGCACCAAATATCTATAGTGTTCAAAACTTGAAAATTGAAGTCGAACTCGAAATCAAAATCACTCAACATGATGCACTTACTCACCGACAGGCGAGGGCATCTTCCTCTCCATCCAAACCATACCTGGGGGGTTTTCCCTCCGTCCTAAGAATACGGGCCTTCCGCAGATGCCTCATCCTAGTAACATTTTGACAACCTCACAGTCCCAGGCCCGCACTTCGCCTTCCCAAAAAAAACCTCTCAATATTCGTCGTGCACCCCTCCGCCCCGTTGTCCACAGCCCACAACCTAAACGGCGGCTTCTCATCCACCCCCGCCTTCTAACCGTGGATTTATATTCCAGCCCAAAATTAAGGCGTGTCCCATCCGGCTTTGATAATCCATGGTGTAGGCCGCAGGTCCATAGAAGGCGCGGCGAACGGCGTAGCCTTCGATGCAGGTGAGGGGGAGTGGAGAGTGGGTAGGTAGCCTTATATAAACGCTACACCCACTACACTCGCTTGACTATGTGATCACTATAGAAGCTGAGAGACGGGAGGACGTCCGTACTCTAGCGACGCTCCTACTAGGTGCCTATTGCCATGAGTCAGTCCTCGTGCGCTTCATTAAGACTGTGGCCAAAGAAGAACATATATAGCCCATGTAGTGCTACGCAATGGTGTTTGTACACCTGGACCTCGTCAACCGATTGACAACGATAGGGTATATTTTGAATTCTAGCCTGCCGCACAAGGATCTCAGTCCGGCTAAGTGGGTAAGCTCAAAGGCCGTAGCGATGAGGCTCTTATTTGATGCTCAGGGTCGAGGAGGTACTTGGTCGGTTTGGGAAAGATGCTTTGTTGACGACGATAAGGATGGCCATCCGACACCAGAAGACTACTGCTTAACTAAAGTACGAGTAAACTCGAAACGGAACTTCCAAAATAGCTCCTAGAAGTTTCGATCCACACGGCAACCAATGGGCCAAGGTGCCCAAATGTCAGCCAATCGCCCGCGCGGATTCTCCATTGCAAAATCTAGAACGATCACTGCGTGCCTAAAAAACCATTATATACCAAACGCCATGCTTGCATCAAATTATGTGTCATGTCAATCATCTCTGCTTCTTCTTTCCTCCCTTCCTTCCTTCCCTTCAGCGTCCCTCAATCACAAGATTTTGCTCAACCCACTCCGGTCTCCCCTCCTGAATCATAACAAACACTCCTTCCACATCCTTCGTCAGCGCCTCCACGTTCGCATCCCACTCCCTGATCTTGCCTCCACAACTACCCGCCACACTCTGAGTACCAGTCGCATCGCCCTGCTCGAAGAAAATCCAACCCTCAACTCCATCAATGCTTCCCAGTAATCTTCCCTGCTGAATCATCTTCGCCGCCATATCCTCAGCCTTAACCTCATCAACACCGAGCAACTCACCTAAGCGGGAAAGCTGGATATTCGCATACACTTTACTGACAGCCAAGAGATTATGCTCAAACATCGCCTTCTGAAACACCGTAAGCCCATCGCTCATCTTCGCCGTCTGATGCTCGTCCAAAGTTTCCGCGAAAGCCGCCGCATCAGCAGGAGAAATGAGGCGGGAGAGCAGCATGTTCTCAAGAATCTTGTAGTTGGGCAAGGCCGCTGCGCGCTCGTCGTCATAAAGTCTCTTCAAAACCTTGCTGCGTGCTGGTCCAGCCGGAGCAAGCACCGCGCACTTAACAGCTCCAGCCAGAGTCTGCACCACCTCCTCATCCACTGTCATCAACTCATGTCTGCTAAGATCATGGTATCCTTGTGCTGCAGCCAGGAAGTCGCGGTTGCTATCATTGATACGTGCTTGCGTGAACGCAAAGTACAACTGTGATTTTGGATCCGTAACCTCGTGCATGATCTGCTTGAAGCGATTCAGATAAGTCTCCGCAGTTGTTGAGTCGCCGAGCTCCAGATGTAAGCGCATAATACGGATCAGAATATCACTCTTCTCATTGCTGCTCATTTGCCTCTGCGAACTCGACAACGGGATGCTCATGAGCGTCTGTGCCGCCTCCTCGAAGTTCTCTGCATTCTCTAAAGCAGTTGCAAGTGTGAGTTTTAATTCGATAATCTGCTCTTCACTGGTGCCCTGTGGCGCGCTGTTCATCTGTGACAACAGTGTGGGGATGATGTCGATGCGCACATGGTTCGGGAAGTTTTCGTGCTTGACGATTGCGATGACGCGGTCGAGGTTCTTGCGAATGTTGATTGAGCCTTCGGAGGAGGTGAATATGGATGTTATTACGCCGGGGAGGTCGGAGGTGCTGTTCCAGTCGTTGCGCTGGAGCGCTGCCTCCATTTTGGTGAACTGCATAGCTATGTTCGTGGCTGCGCGTATGGTGCCGGCTTATCTAATAAACTTCTGTTGACGTCAGGTTACAGCCTAAAGGTTGAGTATGCGCGACGATGGCGGCAAGAATAGGAACTTACGGTTATGCTGTTGTGTTTCGTGCCAGCTTGCGCGAGTATTCGCAGCGTCTTGCTGCGGTTTCTGATGTTGTCTGGAAAACCTTACAATGGTAACGCAAATAGACAGTCGTGAAATCTTGAGTGGAAAGCTTTGATGGCTTCAGTACGAAGAAGTGGACGTTCTGCGTGGTTAATTGTTTATGGTTGGAGGTGGAGTTTCGTTTGAGGTTGATACCGCAAGGCTACAGCCTGGGGTAGCTGTAGCTAGTGCCAAGCATTGCCCCACTAAAGCTGTCTGTGCTCGAATACGTAGCTCGCTGAAGTTCCATCGCCAACCGGTCTTTTGAAGTTTAAATTAACCCAACTTTCACCTCTATGCATGTTACCTCCTGAGATAAATCAATACTGAATATCAATATAAATGTACATGTCTAATTTGTTGAATCTTGGCTGTCAGATTCTGGATTCTGAAAGCTTCGTTGCGATGACGGCTAAAGTCCCCACACTATACCCAATCGGGCCGAGCAGACCCCAGATTCTGCAATCGTCATAACCGCAGGTAAATAAAGCTCGAGCTCAACACCAAGACGTTTCTTTTCAGTGTTGTATTTGTATAGCATAAAAGATCATCATGCCTATAGGAGTTGCTATTATTGGTTCCGGCATCTTTGCCACGGAGCACCACCTGGTATGTCACGTTATGCCTTTCGTGAACGGTAAAACTGACCGCTTTACAGCCAGCCGTACAGGCATGCAAAGATCTTGAGTTGAAAGCCATTTTCTCAAGAACCAAGTCGGGGGCAGAGAAACTTGCCTCCAAGCACTCTTCCCCGGTCGACATTTACTCGGAGGACTCGGGAGCTGGAAAAGCCTACTTCGACCTCCTCTTCCGCGAAGACATCCAAGCTTTCATCATCGCCCTCCCCATCACCCTCCAACCAAAATACATCAAGGCCGCCTTGGGCGTAGGCAAGCATGTCTTGTCCGAGAAGCCAGTTGCGGAGGACATCGGCAAGGCGGAGGACCTGATCACTTTCTACGAAGACAACAGACGTCTGGAAGTCAACAATGCGACCTGGAGTGTTGCCGAGAACTTCAGATTCCTCAACACGTTTTTGACTGCTAGAGAGGAGATCAAGAAGTTGGGTAAGGTTATGCATTTCAGAACCAAGGTTGCGGCGAATGTTAAGCAGGGTGGAAAGTACTTTGAGACTACGTGGAGGAAGACGCCGGAGTATCAGGGGGGTTTCTTACTGGATGGCGGTGTGCATTTTACTGCTGGTACGAGATTGTTGTTGGGCGAGGAAAATACACCAGAGTCTTTGTGCGCCTTCACCCAGCTTATCCAGAAGCACTTGCCGCCTGTTGATACTGTCAACTCGATCTGGAAGTGCAAGTCAGGTATCTCGGGCACGTTTACTGCCTCCTTCGGTACCATGCTGAGCGGTGATGATTATACCGTTGCATGCGAGAGGGGCAGTGTGAGCGTCCAGAGAGACCTGGTCATTGTCAGAGAGGGAGAGGAGAATGAGAAGAAGGAGAAGAGACTTGAGCTCGTGGACAAGAGTGGTGGCGTTACTCCTGAGGTTGCAGCTTGGGCGGCAGGGCTTGTCAAGGGAGAGCCAAACCCAGAGCAGAGCCCAAGGAAGGCACTGGCAGATTTGGAGTTGTTGGAGGGAATGCTTAAGTCGGGCGAGAAGGATGGTGAGAGATTGACTTTGACTAGACAGATATAGATGGTCTGCTAGAATCCAGCATACTAAATTAATAGTCATGTGCAATAATTCAGAGTTTAAATAACATTACTATATCCAATACATTTGTCCATCAATCAGCACACGTAGATCCGAGCACTTCGTATCCGCTGCCCTGCGAAGGCAGTATCGCACCATGAGACCCTGGTACTCCAGACAGGTTGCCATCCTGTCGTCACCAGAAACTCCTCAAGAGTCCTGTTCTGTTTCCCTGCTTCTATATATGCTTATCCGTCCATGTATTCCCACCTCCCAACCCGTAAGTGATAACAGACAGACAGTGACTAAAAAAAATATACAGCAGTAATAAAGTCGTAAAGTATATAGATCGTAGGATGTTAGAGTAAGAAAAAGAAGATCTGAAAGCCACCGCATAAGAGTATACAGTGAACAACAAGAAAGGGAATATGGAAACAGACAGACAGCCTAGCTCGACTCACTCGCCCTCACTCAATTTTTTCGTCATCGTCGTGATAAGAATAAGAAAAGACTGTCGCCTTATCACCACATTCATGCCTCGGCATCAATATCCCAGACGAGCGTCTGGGTCTCCTTCTCTCTCCCTCCTAATAGAGGAAGTTATTACTCGGCGACATGCCATCGAAGATCTGGGGACCCGTCGTAATGAGCTGCGTATTCGCATCAAACAAGAGCGGATCAAAAGCCATCTGATCCATCCCATTCAACAGCGGATCAAACGCCACCATGCTCTGCGACCCACAAGTAGTCATCGACATCATACTACCACCGAAATCATTGAGCGCGAACTGGTTCAACATATCGAAGCTGCCCATACTCGGCGTAGGCGCGTACTGCTGGCTACCGAGGTTGGATGGCGAATAGTAGCCAAGCTCAGGCACGGCCATATGGTCGGTGTCCATCGCTGCGTTGTTGATAGCTATAGCACTCAACTCCGGACCCAGCTCGCCATGCACATCCTCGACGTCGTCATCCTCGTTTGGCTCGACAGTCTCAGCGTCCCTCTCTTCCCAGACCTCTGTCATCCACCTCTTCAACTCATTCATAGGCGGCCAATCCCCTCCCCCATTCCCGCCCCTCTTCTCACTCTTCTCCTCCCCATTCTTACTCCCCTTCGCCCTCGCCCTCGCTCTCGGCACAAAATGTGCTCGTCTGAGATGTGCAGCAGCATTATAATAAGCACCATAACGCTTCCCAGTCTGCGAACAAGCCTTACAATTGGAAAGGCTCTGCATAGGCCTAAATTCTTTCTTGAGCTCACTAGGCTCAACACACACGAACTTCTTGACAAAGTTGGCGTGCGCACGATCCATGTGGCGATTCAGCTCATGCGCGCCGCGGAAGCTGTCTTTGACGTCGCAGTGGCCGCAAAAAACGCGGTCATGCTTTGGACGCTGGTACGGCTGTTTCGGTATCTGCGCGATGACTTTGCCATCCGAGCCGTCTTTCGATTTGAGTCTGACAAGCGGAGGTGCGCGCTCGGCGTCGTCGTCTCTCGGAGCGAGTTTGCGCTTGTTGGCCAACTGATTCGTCTTGCGAAGTTGTTCTTGGGAGCGAGATCTCGAGGATGAAGCCGAGACATTGCTATCAGTCGAGGTTTTTGAGGACATGGAGGCGTTGCTCATGTTTGAGTCGCCTCTAGCCATGTCCTCGGCTTGCAATAATGAAGGGTCAAACGGATTCTGAAAGGGATAGGAAACTGAGTAAGGTGCAGCCATGAGCTGCTCTTGCTCTACACTTGACATCGCCTTTGCACCAGGTGAGAAGACACTTGCATCATTGTAGACATCACCTTGTATTTCAAGCGACGCGTTCGAGTTGATGTTTAGCATTGGGAAGCTCTGAAGCTCCAACGTGCTGCTTTGTCGGCTCATATCACTTGCGGTAGGGTTGCAGTTTGCGAATGTGACGGGAGTAGAAGGGCTTGGTTGGGTGAATGCCAACCTTTTCGACGAAGTGAAGGTTGATGATGGGTTGACCGAAAGGGTGTTGGGCATAGTTGGAACCGAGGGCATCTTCTTCAGGAAGTCTCCTGGGTCCTCTCCAAAGAAGTCCAGCTCAGGAACTTGCTCCAAGCCTGATTGTCGTTGAGCTGGTTGACCAAAGGTGCTTGGCCGAGGTGCCCAGTCGCTGAAGGAGGTGAAGCCGTTTGACAGGGCCATGGGTTGTCGACGGCTAGTAGATCTGGGCATGTTTGATATCATCCTCGGCATTGCTGGTGAAGCTCCTAAGGACCTCGTCTTACTCATGTCTACAGCGGCGTGTTGTGGGACGCTTCTCGACATAGGTGCTCCTTGAGAGCTTGAACCCTAATATCCGTTAGACTCGAGAGGAGCGTGGAGGCCAGGTAATACCCACAGTAGAGAAGTTGCGGTTCATACGACGAGCCACACCTTGACTCCGCGGGCCATTGTGTTGTGGTGGGCGTTGTGAGGACCGAAGAGGTGCCCTGGTGTTGGACCCGACGGCGACGGTCGGCGGCAGCGATGACAGTTCGGCCTCGATCTGTGCTTGCATCTCCAAAAGATCTTGTCGTCGCTGATCTGGGTCAGACATAGCATTGTTGGTATAATTCGACATTGCAACGCTTGATGAAGCAAGCTGTATGATGTTGACGATTTCAAGTCTGCAGCCTCACAGTGGTCAGTGTCGATCTTCATAAAGCAAATCATCAAACAGCCGCAGAATGGTCTAACCTACAATATGATAGTGAGGCTGTTTATTCCAAGTCTTTGGTAACGAAGACTCGGAAGATTTGAAGTGGATGGTGAATTATTTAAAAGGTGATGATAAAGTAAGGCGGAAAGGCAGAAGTCAGAAGGCAGATATGAGCAGGAGCTGTCGATGAAAGCGAAAGCGGATCGTTCTGTCTATTGATCAGTCAAGTGTGGCATCATAAGAAGATAGCGGCTTAAACTTGGAATGGCCCAGATAAGCCACCAAGCCACCAAGTCACCAAGTCACCAAGTCACCAAGTCACCAAGCCACCAAGTCGTCAGTTGAGCTGAGGGTGCTCCCAAGGCTGTAATGCAGGTTGGAGCACACGCGGTCAGCCAGGATTCTCGTGAGCTATTCTCGCGACGGGTTTCTCAAGGCACTGAACCCGCAGGGTTACAGCGCGCTGTGATAGCCCAGCCATCATTCCTCGTTCCAGCACGCTACAGCACGCACCGACGACAGGAGAGCAGCTTGCGGCCTAAGTGTTAACGCCACAGAGCTTCAGGGGGACGTCTCCTTCACTGGAGCCAATTGCAATTGAGGACGCGAGGGTCACCACAGCGTTGTATTGGGACCCCGCCTGGAGCAGAAATGCGAGCTGACCGTTGATCCCATCCCCTTCTGCGAGTTCAGCACGACGGCGGAATAGCGGAATGGCGGAAGGTAACGCACAGGCCAACTACGGTTTAGTGTCATCTACTGGTTGGAGTCGGGCAACAAATCATCCGTCACTGAAGCACTCGCGACACAAAATGGTTGGCTCATGCTGCTGTTGGAAACAGATGCACTGTCCGCCTCACCTTTTTCGTTCAGTTCTTACACCGCTCGAATCACCTCAACGACCTTAACGACCTTACTCACCTCAACGATCTAACCACTTTACTCACCTCAATGACCCTAACCACTTTACTCACCTCAACGACCCTAACCACCTTACTCACCTCAAACCACCTCAACCACTCGATTGGGTGCTGCAATCTGCACAAACTCGAATCACCCTTTTTGTGTCACCAGAGCCACGCTGGCTGTCTCACCGAGCCACACAGCTGACTGGTAAGTTGTTTTTATTTTGAGAGCCTGAGGGGACTGCGCGTCCGTCCGACTGGATTAATGGTGCCCGACGTGAGAAGAGTTCAAAATCAACCAATCGTAACTTGCGCGCCATAGCAGCCAATGCAAGTCTTGGAGCATGCTAAAACTCGGAAGACTCGTTGAGATCGGTGCTCGTGCAAGCGACTCTTCTCAGGTATCACTCAGGGTGTGGAGGCGCTGGAAGTTGTCTACAACGGGCGCTGGACAGATCGTACAACCTCATCTGTGTGCGCTTTCGTCCGCGGTAAGGTAAAGTCCCAAATTCACCAATGACTTGACCGCTCGAGTTTGAAGGCAGACAGAGTTTCCTGCTCGCGGAAGCGAGCAACAGTTCGGTGAGCCGATAGTTGTGTCGCACGAGCGCCAGCAACACGGTCCAGAATAGCGATGTAAACGAGGATCACAGGCATTCCTCTCGATCTGGTGTTGTCAGGATGCTGAAATGTAAGCAAAGATTGAAGAAGTATTGAAGTCCTCGGGAGAACATTCGTCACGCGGAGGACGACCAAGGACAACCCATGCCACGTACATCCCGAGGGTCCGTGATCAGCAGTTTTGTATTCTGCGCATCCGGGGAACTCGTGGTCAGTCAGCGGAGAAAGCCCTTAAAACTAATGCACGTGACAGCGAGATTTCTTCCGATTTGGCCCATGGTGGTGAACTTTGAATTTCACCACTGTTCTTTGTGAGAGGAGAAAGAAAAGTTTCTAGAGATCGTCTTTCACACGATGACAGTTCTTTGAGACAGCCGATGGCCGTGACCGATCGGTCGGTAGTCCTTAGATCTCACAAAAGTGACTTGGCCGTCTTTGTCGTAGACTGGAAAATAAAAGCAAAGGAAGGGAGTCGGATCGCGTAAGACACCGCGTGGGGAATCGCCAGAACTGGCGCCGCTAGGGCTTCCACGAGGAATGTATGTCGTTGCATGAACCACCACCTCGGATTGCAACGTGGTGACGGCATCGCGACGTTTTATTGTCTTACTACAACATCTGGAAGAGCAAGAGTTTTTCAGACCGACGTTTCTTTACGGTATTTTGGTGACGATGAAGAATGATGGAGGATGAGAAAGGTGTTGAGATCTTGCGGTGGCCCACCAAGCAAGCGCCCGATCGCCCTCCCAAGCCTAAAATACCAGGCAGGACTGGAAAACGATCAAGGTCACGTTTGACCTCGCAAAGCATAGAGCACTCATCAGAATTGGAATTGGTGGAAGTGACAAACTCCTCGTACGCCCGTGCCTGTTATCCCCAACTGGTCAACTCTGGCTTTCTGCCCAGATTCAATACCCAGATACGGAGCATCATTTCTTTCAGCTGCTTCGATTCGCTATGCTCGCCATTTTCAATTCTACGACGTCTTTCTTTATCACGGCCATGGTCCCGAAATACCTTCGAGACATGTCTCAACGCCGGCCCAGCAAATCCTCAGACCCGCTCGGCCCGAGGTTGACGTCTCGCTAATCTTCCACCACGACGTCCCCACAGCGGTTAGCCGATTGCAAAAGGGGCCGGCGTCCGTCCATCGGTACATCTGTCGCGGCTTCGGTCGATGTGAACACGATAGTGCCATGAGGCAGGCAAATATTCGAACGGAGAGTAGGTTCACATCGTTCCATTTAGTCAAGATCGCCTCCAAATCTCCACTTTTATTACCAAAGTTTGGTAAGCGCGGTAGAGTTGGCCGTAGCTCGGTCCTAAGGTAATCTCCACAACTACGCGCCGACATGCCCCTTTGATGTCGGGTCCCTGGCGGTAGGCGCTTCGATACGAGTTGCAAGACACAAAGTGCCACACTTCCTCCTCGGGTTTTCACCTGTTTCTCATGCTCAAAATGTGATATTGATGTCGTCCATAGCCCTCTGGAGTGCAGAATACTCGTAGCAGGCTGTGCTTTGAGGAATTTAGAGTGTTCCATAACACAACGTGGGAAGTTCGAGGAAGCATTCCTCGACAATAACTCAGCTAGATAAACAACGGCTTTCCGACTTCTGTCAACCTTCCTTTTCTTATACCTGGTTTTTAAGGGTTCAATACAACCTCGTACCTGCGTTTGCAAAAACTTGTGCATTGCATCCCATGCGCTTAACACACCATTTCATTGGCACACATCGTCTCACTTGCATGTGACGCTCGGTCCTTCCACTCTATTTTCTGCATCGAGCCACCACCTGCGCTAAGGGAATCTCCTCCTTTTTCGCGCACAAGTCGCGAGCCGGCGTCAAACGCTCAGTTCTGAAGTTCTTAATCAGGAATCTGAAGTGTGAGAGACGCGAGGAAGACGGCAGGGCTTCATGTTTTCATCTCTGTCTTCAGCTGCAACGTTGTCAATATTGCGTTTATTTATGTCACGCCAGCGAATCACTGATTTGTTCAATCTCTTTCTTCTCCTATTGCACTTTACCCTTGCACTTGGAAACCCTGGCTCGTGGCTGCTTGCTTCCTGAAAGCAAGGATGTGATCACTGATACATGGTTCCCATGGCGCTTTCCATGGCGCTTGTTCGTCCTTTTGCGTTCAGTATCTCTCAACCCGTTGGCGATACGTGTAACATCATGCGAGAATGCGGATATCAAAACTCAAAAGCTCCCGACGCAACAATCGTCAAGAGATGACTTGCCACTACGGAAGTACATGCTCTAGTTTTTTGTCAGTGGGTCAGGTAGCTCCAGAGCCGGGGCGGATGAGCACAGATGCTACTGCAAGTTACTTCACGCACAAATTTGCGCGTGAGCTACAGCGAGATACCCTTGCGCATTGGATGCCCCTGTTCACGCTCCTGGCTCGGTACCTGACCCACTGGCACAACTTAGGGCCTGTACCTCCGTAGTATTCGGGATAAAGTTGTGTCGTGGCCAGCCTAATGCATCTGTGTGTGTTTCACCGTTATTGAGCTAGACCACATATGACAGCCGCTTAGCTTTAGTCAGGCCAAGTCTCCCGAAGAAGCCTTCTCCACACGCCCTCGGCGACGCCAGATTTAACATCAGACTAGAGCTGATTCGAAGAGATTCTGAGTTATCCTAGTCCCCCTCACGGAACCCCTAGTCGTCAACCCGCTGATCCCGCCGATGTTATGGGAGATATAAGGAATACGATTCCTGCCCGTCTTTGTTCTTTATCGCCCTTCAAGTAGCTCAATTTGTGCTCTTGACCACACTCTTTCACGCCGGGACATCATTCCCACCCGTCACTCATTCTTTTTTATTATAAACACTTTCTAATGGTTTCTTTTTCACTTAAGGCCGGCGCCGTTGCGCTTCTGTGCCTGAACGCCATTGGCGTCAATGCAACCAGGGGTCGCCCAATTCCAGGACGCAACGATTGTGAGGAACACGATATTGTCGAGTGCGAGGAGGGCACGCTAATCAATGTCTGCACCAACGGTGACTTTGAGACCGGAGAGCTTAGCCCATGGGAGGTTGTCAACCAGAATAAGGACTCTGGAATCGTCCCAAGAGAAAGGTTCCGTTGCAAGGCTGGCGACTTCTGTTACTTCGCAACCACCAACGGCGAGAACTACCAAGGCTACGAGGAGCTCACCATCGAGATGGACACCATCGAGGGTCACACCTACGACCTGAGCGCATGGCACAAGGGCCAAAACAACAAATGTAATGTCAAGTACACTATTGATGAATCCCACCTCAACACTGCCAGCTGTTCCCACTCCGATGTTTTCACAGAGACCAAGGGTACCTACAAGGCCATCAGCTCCAACACCAAACTCACCATCCACATTACCTGCAAGCTCAACTGCAATAAGGAACGCGGAGTTGTCATCGACGAGATCAAGTTTGTCGACAGGGAGAAGCCAAAGACCTGCACCACTTCCATCAGCACTAGCTTCTTTCCAACCTCTACCGAGCCAGCTGTCCCAACTACCACTCCACCACCGGTCATCACTACTCCCGAGCCAACTCCAGAGCCATCTACCACTGAGATCGTGGAGCCAACCTCGACCATTGACATCCCAGATGAGCCACAACCAACCGGCGAGTGCACCGAGTGGGTGGCCCACGGCTGCTTCTCCGACAGCAGAGAAGGACGTACTCTTGAGCGCAACTGGACTCCCGATATCAAGGGTCCATTCACCAACGAAGCCTGCCAAGCTGTGTGCAAGGAGCAGGGGTACGTGTATGCCGGTACTGAGTTTGGCATGGAGTGCTACTGTGGCAACAAGCTGGCCGGCACCGCGATCGAAATAAGCGAGTGTCCCCCATCTGGACCAATCCGCAAGCGTACCGATGGGCCAAAATGCTGCAACGTCAAATGCGCTGGTGATGATACCCAGATCTGCGGTGGAGCTGATGCCATTACCATCTGGAAGTTGACTGATAAGGAGTGCGAGGTTGAGCCAACTCCAGAACCAACTCCAGAACCAACTCCAGAGCCAACCTCGGAGCCACCAACCTCCACCTCCAGCACCGGTGATGTCTCACCAACGGTCACTCCAACTCCAGAGGGTCCATGTACCAACGAGATTGCCGGAGTGCCAAGCTGCGCCGTCGGTGTGATTGACAAGATCGGCGAGGAGTTTGGCTGTGTCGCCGGAGAGTTTGGTTGTTTGTGCGAGAACTTGTAAGTTTCCCCCGCCTCAGCTTCCACGAAATTTGCCATGGCAATACTAACATATCTGTCAACAGCGCCGACATCCTGCCAAAGGCTGTGGGCGACGTCGTTGCTGCATGTGGCATCTCTGTTGCATTGACCGTTCAGGGGAAGACCGAGGCTGTCTGCAAGTGTATCGCTGAGCCAGCAGTATCTAGCTCTTCGAGCGAGGTCGAGCAAACTCCAGAGCCAACCCCAGAACC
>WCAA01000093.1:0-81493 GCA_010623925.1 Antarctomyces pellizariae
TTGAGCGCTGTGCTGTGGAATAGTCCAAGTCAACAACCCTTGTTTCTGCTTCCTAGGACAGTGTGTTGTCCTAGTAAAACCACCCTTGGGGAGCTCTACACTCTACCTCTCAACCACCCAACATTACACCCTCATATCAAACACACACTATCCGCATGTGGCAGGTTTTCAGTTCATTTCACACTACTAAGCTGCCTTGGTTCACATTATCATCTATGACTTATGTGGTTCTGCATTACCATCTAACAACTTCCGTTACCTTTTGCATGTGGACTACATGTGGATCTTAACCACAACGCGTGCTATAAATTACATAGGTTAAGATTTTGCAAAACAGAGCACAAGCTACTATGTATGGGATATATAAGGACAGCAGATCCTCATGAACATAAACTTTTTTTCTTCTTTCTTTAGCTTTAATATACACAGTATGTTGGCATAGCTAATTAAAATACAACTTGCTATTAGTCCTTCACAGCTACTTTAAAGCACTAAAATAGATGCTAGGACTGCTAAATTATTTGGATTACTTTAGTGGTCTAATAATCTAAGCAATTTTACCATATTGCCATAGAACTTAGCCATTTTTAAAGCACTTAGGGCCGTACAGTGAATATATGTGTTACAAATTTGCAGCATACCTACTAACTGGTAATCTTAGCATTCTAAACCTGCAACTATTACACATATCAAAAACCTAACCTTTAAGATGAAACCCCCCGAATATGAAGAGAACTGAATATTATAAGGAAAGTTTAAACATGCTGTTTTTTTGTCTGAAACTACCTGTTGCAACATTGTAATAGCTGGATTATCCCTAAAACTGCTCTTCAGCTAATTGAATACATTGCCATACATTACACGTTTAGTTTAAATCAATTACTCCATTGCCCTTAGCCCTCAGCATCCTTTGGAACTATATCTTGCTTAGTAAACTTTTTTGTCTAAGAACCTTGTGGACTTTCTTAGACTTTTTCAACAGTACATGTGTAAATAAAGCGTTTGTCGTCAAGCCAACTTGTCTTCATTTGCTTACACGGCTGATATAACTTTTGTGGCAATAAGTTTAAATAGTAATCCTCTAAACCTATTAACTAACAGTCGTAATTTTGTAATAACTAGTTGCTTTGTAAAAGGTTTTTTTAGGCAGAAAAAGGCTGCTTTCTTGCTTTTGTTTTTGTGCTTGTTGTAGTTGTGTGCAGATATCTGGTTTGGAGTGCTCTAAGTGCTTTCATAGATTGCTGCTTTGCAGTTTTTGTAAGATCTGCAGGAGGTGAAGTGTCCGTGCAGCTAGGTTGCTGACAGGCTGAATGTTTCTGTAGTGGATGACCTCTTAACAGAACTCGAACAAAAGAGCGGTGATAAAAAAGACTGGTACGCTGTTGTCACAAAGTTGTGTGAAAGCGTAGCTTGAAGATGGTTGTGGGAAATTGAGGCCAAGATTTGGTTCTCTGAGCGCTGGAGGCTCTGATGTTGGAGGAGTTTCATGTTTGGCAGATTGTGCCATGTATTCACTATAGATGTGCTCACAATCAGAGCTTAACCGCTCAGACATGGTGGAACGGTGATAGGCGAGAAACTATGTTTTGAATCCAAGTATTCGAAGCCAGAGGCCGCTGTCACGCAATCTAAAACTTCTGGCACCTTGGCATTACTCTCTGTTACTCGAGTAATACCGGAGTCACGAAAAAAGCAACCGTTTTGGGTAGAGTAGCGTAATACCCCAGATTACTCGTCCAACAATGAAGTAAAGTATTACTTGTGGCGGACACCGTTGTCGCAATAGCAGGAGCCTTGCGGACATTCCACGATAAGCAACTCATCCCAATCAAGGAGTCAGGGGTCCTTGGACAGCTTGCGACAGCCTTGTAGCCTGATGAATGGCAATATATAAACAGCCCACAAATCCACTCAATCCTCAAGTGGATGCATAGAGCCTCATATGATACTTGTACATAACAATACTCACATGCTGCAGGCCTTTCAGCTCGCCTTTACATGTTCGTTCTTTAACAAACTCTCAAAGGGAATGAACACTCGTCACCTGAATATCCCGAGGTCTAGGCTACCATTAGGTAAGCAGATCTGTGAAGCTTCCAACAAGTACGAGGCTGAGCAACGACAGCTATCACCATTGTCACCTTTGTGCCAGATTCACTTCATACGACAACTGCGTAGGCTTTCTATTTCACTATAACTTACCCTGCGGTACACAACTTGATAAGAGTACATCACTACAGAAAACAAATCAAACCGGTCCAGTTTCCGGAGCTGTTAGTCGGTTAATTCGTACCTCGCTTCACCTCGAGATCGACGCCCCAGACCGGAAAACGTAGCTGTGATAGGCGTCAGTTTCACGACAAAACACTGTCAGACCTAGCACAAAGACCTTATTTAGCTGAGGGAATCATATCGAACCACACTCTAGCAGTCTTTTGCAGGAACCAAGCGCAAGCTCCTTTGTGAGCTTATAGCCGAGCCTCGACCTACAAGGCTACATCGTGCAAGCTTACAAAGCTCTACGAAGGTCAAAATACCTGCCATCACCCCATTCCAAAACATTCCATAGCGATAAGGTGTAGCCGAAATACGAAAATATCATCATACAGCGCTACCAAGCGCCACAACGACAAGATGGGCGACAGCTATCTCGGCCCGTCCTCGTCCTCAAACAACGGGCAAGGTCAAGGCCAGAACAACAACACTACCTCTAACAACAACGATGGAGTTTCCCGCTGTACTTCACCTGGCTTGGGCTGGGATGGGAATGAGTCCGCCGAAGACCACGAAAAACGCTACCGCCCCCGCACATTCCCATACTTCAAGCTCCTTCCCTACCCAGTCGAAGCCGAGATAGAGCGCGAGGCTGCGTTGCGGGAGATCTTGAAGCAACTCTATACCTGCTTGAAGGCTGAGGATTTTAGTCCTGGAGCTGTTCACTGGACGAGGGAATTAAGAGGATGGTTGAACCTCAAGTTTGAAATCACCAGGGAGCTAAGGGTTAAACTTGCCAAGCTATATTACATGCTCGCGCTCGCCCCAGGCTTGGATAATTCCTCTGCGGACAGATTCCTGGCGATGTTTTTAACACTTACGAAGAAAAAGCATTACCTGAAGCCGGGCCAGGACTTAATTCTCGACTGGAGACCCCTATGGGAGGAAATCAAAGGTCTTGTCCTTCCGCAAGAGAAAGCATCCCATCAGTCCATGCGTAGAAAGAATCCGAGACATCTGCCAAGGTTCTGTATGCAGGCTAGTCTGTATTTCGATCCGAGGGAGCAGGGGAAGATGTTTGACGAAATTCTGCCGTTTTTTAGTACGAGTGAGGTTGCGGGCGCGTTTATTGTGGTGGGAACGCTTAATGCGCTTATGCCTACCACGGCCGCATCCGAAGGGGAGGGACAGTTGCAGCCGAAGGATTATCTGCCGACTTTCTTTCACCTTTGGGCGCTGGTGGCGAGGAGTAAGGTGTTTGATGTTACTTTTATTGAGCTGCTTTCCCGGCTGGCGAGAGACAGTTTGGGGAGTCTGCATGTGGAGTTTGGGGAACATGGAATCTTTACCAAGGAGCAAAGTGAACTGATCTTCACCACGATTTTGCGTCTCACCGAGATCCCGGTTGGTCAAGCCAGCTCTCCGTATTCTGGGGATGTGGATCTTGGGGCCGGTCATGCGATTTATCTCGAGAGGGATCGGAAGAAGAATCCAATTTCGTATGCTATTGCGAGGTGGATTGTTTTCAGTCTGAGTCCGACGTGTCTGGATAAACCGGGATCCATTCTGGCAAACCTGGAGGGGCTGATAGAGAGTATTGATACGTTCTTTCATCCGAGTAATCAGGGGGCGTGGACGGTTATGTTGGCACAGATGGTGTATCATCTTGTTGATGGCTTCGTTATGAGATGGAACAAGGAGGCTAGTGGGGAGTTCCCTACGCCGCCTGAGAGACGCCTTAATGCAGAGGTTAGGAGACGGTTTGTGCTGTGTCTTAAGGAGGTTACGTTCATGGGAATCTTCGGCAAGTCGAGCAGGGCGGTTAACTACTACCACTCCGCCCTCCAAGCTCTTGCGTACCTCGAGCCTAATATCATGCTTCCGGGCGCACTGCAAAGGTTTTACCCCTCCCTTCAGGGACTGGTGGAGGTTCATCGCACGAGTTCGTCCTTGAGGGGCTTGTGTCTACTTGCGCCGATTATGGCGAGGCAGAAGGGGTTCAGGTGTCATATCACTGCGCTCCTGGCACTGGCGCTCCCGGGGATCGATGCCAACGATCTCGATAAAACGATTCATACGCTGAATTTCTTTCAGGCTGTTAGTTACACGATTCCGTTTGTGGATATTACGAAGAAGACTGGAGGTGTGCATGATACGAGTTTAGCGATGCAGTGGGTGCAGGGACAGATGGAAATTATGGAGATGGAGGGGCAGGATGTCGTATTGGATTACGCCAATCTTGATGAGGGAGATGAGGCGAACATCCTCCGTTCTTCCACTGCTGGCTTTGGGGAGTTTGTGAGGGCGCTGATGGGCAAGATTTTTACGCTGCTCGAGAACCTGCCGGATGCCGCGAGACTGAGATCTGGCAGTCCGGAGGAGAATGTCATCAACTCTCTGCCCGCGGCCCTCACGCCACTCTTTGCGTCCCTGAGTCCGGAGATCTTCGACGTTGCGGTCGAAAAGCTGGCTGCGTTTGTGCAGGGACATGTGGTGCATCAGGCCAGAGATGCCGTGGCATTTATGCTCAACGCTCTCTGCAAAGTCGATCCAGCGAAGGTGTTGAAGAAGTTTGTGCCTCTGCTCATTACCGGCATTCGCTCTGAGATCGACGACAATGGTGCTGCGTCAGACAGGTCCTCCGGCACCGACATCTTGCCAAGAGACAGAGGTCTCGTCTGGTACGTCTCGGCCCTGAGCATGATAGTAGTCCACGTTGGCGTTGACGTCATGGATTACAAACAAGACCTCTTCGATATCGCAAGGTATATGCAAGAGAAATGCCGCGGGCTGCCGACGATACATATCAGTAACTTTATCCACCACCTCCTGCTCAACTTGACGATTACTTATACCGTCGACAACGCACTTTATGAGCCGGATGTCATCGCTCGTGGTCTGGATGTGCAGGACTGGGGCCGTCAGACACCATTGAGGGAGTTGACCATCAATTGGCACAGACCGAATGAACAGGAGATCCGCTTCGCGATCGAGTTATTTGAGGATCAGGTCAGGACTGCGAGTGAGAGACTGAAGGCGTTAATGAGTGAGGAGCCACCGGTGCCGAGGAATGGAAAGAACAAGATCTGGTCGGACGAAGTCACTCGTAACTTGTCGCTGATCAGACTGTGTATTTCGGGCATGTCCATCCTCTTTGACCCTAAGGAAGCTGGGGGGGAACGAGGCAGCCATAATGAGCCTGAAAGGGATGTGGACATGCCGGATGCGGAGGGGAATGATATCGTGGAGGACAATGATGCGTTTCTGGCGGAGGGTGAGGATGAGGAGACCAGACCGCAGTTTCAATATGAGGCTGGATATCTCCTTGACCCGGGGAGTGAGGAGTTTAGGAAGCTCCATAAGCTGAGGGCGGAGGTTGGGCAGTTGTTGCTTGATATGCATACCTTCCTCTGGGCGGAACAGGAGGATGATGTGGCCTGCTTTACGAGCCTGTATACCGCGTTTAAAATTTGGATCACGGATGCGGGGACTGAGAGGAGTGCGCATACCCTGGATAGGGTTGTGAAGCTGTATAATTCTGATATCAATCCGTTCAAGGTTACAGGGTTGAGGAAGCAGTACCCAAGGGCTCTGCTCATTAGAAGAGCGGCGGTGTACAACCTTCAAAGGGTGAAGCACAATGCTTCGGCGAGACAGAAGTCCGGGTTGGATAAGCAGATGTTGCTGGTTCTTACGCAGGGAAGCATGAGTCTTTATGCGGACATTCGACGTGTGGCTCAATCTGCTCAGGAGTCGGCCCTTAAGGTTCTCATTGGTGGACGTCCGCTGGTTATTCCGGTGTTGATGGAGCAGTATAAGCAAGCGCTTGCGGACAAGGATTTGGATAAGGTTAAGGGTGGGATTTACACCTTGATGTTTGGTTCCTTGTTGAAAACTATCTTCAAAGATTGGCGCTACGCTCCAGACCTTATCCGTCTGTACCTCCAAACCTGCGCCGTGGACAAGCCTTCCATCCAGAAGTTGACAGGTGGAGCTCTCTTCGCTCTCACGGAGTTCGGCCGCCCGATGGAACGCATGGTCTTCATGGACGAAGATCTCCTCGCAACCATCAAGCCAGTCGAAGACGTCCAACCACGGATCACAGAGCGCAACGAATTTATCGTACAGCGCCGCACAGATGTCCAGAGCCGGAAGTACGAGCTAGGCTACGAACTCATCGACACCCTCGAAAACAGCCACTGGTCAGTCGCCTCCCGCGCCGTGCTCTTTGTTAACAATCTTGTGGTGAGATTTGAGACCATCGCGCCCCAGAAGTACATCGACATTGTTGTTAACGGCACGATTGATGATCATCCGGGGTTGAGGGGTTGCTATATGCAGGCTCTGGGTAGAATTTTTATTACGTATGGGATGAGAGCTAGTTATGGCCATGAGTATAAGAATTTTTTGCTCGAGAAGGAGACTGATGTGAATAAGCTTGAGGTGGAGGTTGATAAATCCGACCCAGACTTTACTAAGAAGTATCTTGACAGATTCGCCGATGATGAATGCCCCGAGTACTTTGTTGATGCGGATCATCCCGGCTGGTTGGTGTGGGGGGATAGATTCCCTGCTTTTGCCGGGAGACCAAAGGCTTTTACAGATTATGATGAGGTGCAGACGAAGGTCGCTAAGCATTTAGGGCGTCTGTTGACGAGAGAGTGGTTTTCGAAGACGTTTGCGTTTATGAAGCAGGAGCCGAGGGATGCGAGGTCAGATCAGTTCCGCATGGGGAATGTTGCGTTGTTGATGCATTGCTTTGATTTTATGCATCAATCGCACACCACAGCCACATTCGAAGACATCAAAGAACTCACCAAAGATGTCTTTGGGGATGGGAGTGATAAGCATCAGCACCGCGCTACCTCGGAGATCATTGGTGCGCTCCTAGCACAAGTCATGGACGACCCCATCGAAATCCGCAACAAAGTCTGGTCCTACGCCGTCCCAGTCATGCTAGAAGTCTTCAAAGACGGTCTCACGCCAGAGAATCTCTCCTACTGGATGACCTGTCTGCACCTTATCACGGGATCCAAGGACCCTCGCCGTTTACGCGAGATTGTCGACTCCCTGGCATCCTTTAGACTGGACATGCACAGCAACGCCGCCTTCAAGGACAGTAGTAAGATTCAGTTACTTGAATTTGCAATCAGCGATGCTGGATGGCATTTCCGCAAAGAGAAGCCGATTGTCGAAGACTTCATCACGCATATCGACCACCCTTACAAAGCCGTTCGTGAGGCCATCGGCCGAACACTTGCAACAATCTTCCGTACTCGCTATCACGAATCCTACGCCTCTGTTTCCGAGCTCCTGGCTACCAACAAAGCCGCCTCTTCCCTCGGCGTCCAACCTTACCAACCCACGCCCGAGTTTTCTGCGCTTATGAAGGACACTTTTACTCGTCTTGCCGCATGGAGGGCTGAGCGTGTACCCGGGGATCAGAAACCGTCCTCCTATACGTCGGGAGCTAAGACGGTGATGCTCTGGCTCGACACCACGCTGAATAGCTATGAGTGCACTACGCTCTTACCGTTCTTTAGTGAGCTGTTTATGGAGGAGTTGTTACACATGATGGATGTTAAAGAGGATCCAGAGTTGCAAAGGTTAGCGTACCATGTTTACCGACACCTATCTAATATTCCGATGCGTGGCGACAATGGGGTAAAAGGAGGGAAGGCGGAAGATAAGGAGTTCATTGAGGGCCTTATCCGTATTGGGAAGGAGTCGACTTCTTGGCATCAGAGACTCAGGACGCTTATTAATATGCAGGTCATCTACTTCCGTCGCGTCTTCCTTATTGGGGAGGAGCAGCAGAAACAGTTATTCGACGCTGTTTCGGAGATGTTGGAAGACTCCCAGCTTGAGGTGCGCCTCGGCGCATCAGCCACGCTAGCTGGCATGATTCGTTGTAGCCCTCTGCGTCTTCGTTCCGCTATAATCCCTGGGTTGATCCAAAAGTTCACCAGTCTCCTCGATGCGAACCCGGCCCCCAAGCGTCAGCCTCGCACTGCCAACACTTCAGTCGAATCAGGAACCTCAATTCCATCATCCGTCACATCGATAGAGAGAGATAAGACGATCATCCGTCGTCATGCGGCGATCCTGGGACTCGGTGCTTTGATACAAGCTTTCCCGTATGTCACGCCTCCGCCGGCGTGGATGCCGGAGGTGCTGGCGAGGCTTGCAAGGACGTCAGAGGGCAGTGGAGTTGTGGAAAAGTCAGCTAAGGGGGTGTTGGCTGATTTTAAGAGGGTGAGGCAGGATAGTTGGGGGGTAGATCAGAAGGTATGTGACGTTGAAAAACATGGCGCAACCACGTTGCGCCGAACCTGTCGAAGAGAAAAGAAGCTAATATGGAAGCAGAGTTTCACGCCGTCCCAGCTTGAAGACCTCGAAGGTGTGTTGTGGAAGAGTTACTTCGCTTAGGCATCAATCCGACAGTACGAAACAGAGTAGGTGATGGGAGCAATGGCATGCATATATTGATTTCATGTGCATAGCTAAGCATCAGGGCATAGGTGGGAAGTACAAATGGGTGGAGGATTGGGTATAGCATAGCATAATATGTCGAGTCAGTACCATACATGGCGCTAAATACATCATTTGACTAAAGATCCTGTAATTAAATGCACTATCCAGATCCTGCTGAGATAATCGGCTAGCGAGTCAAGACATCTCTGTAGTATTGTATAAGTCAGCGCGGGCGCTTGTAACTGATCATGATGCCGACACTCGTCATCATTGCAACAACGTGATTAAGAAGTGAGTGGATTAATCCTCTCCTCGCTCTTTCCAACCCTTCCATAATCTTTGATTGTTTGTATGAAGCCGAGGTAACCGATTTTACGGGGAAAGAGGACTCCAGCACTTACTCTTCATCGCAGCTTGCAGGCAGAACGAACTCCACCCACCAACTGTGGATGTCGGATACGAGACGGAGTCATGTTTGCCACTCTTTGCGACATAGCAAAATATAAGGCAATATTCGGAGCATTAGGCACTAAAGATGAATTAACCAAGTTTCGAAAACCTTCATTGTAGTGCTCGTGCCAATATTATGAAGGCTAGCAATATATGACAGGTCGATCTGCATTTATAAGGCGACGCAGGGGTCGCTTGTGTCACTCATGCAGGGACTATTTGTCTTGCAGGCCACGCTTTTTTCCTGACCACGCCGATCATCGACATCTCGTGAATTTGCGCTCAAACGGCATATATCCATCTATAAGCCTATGACTCTGTTCCCAGTACCCATATGTGACTGCAACTACTTTTGGCACAGCACCACAAAGGAGCCAACCTGCTGTCGACCTGATCGCCAACCCCAAGTACGCCCTGCTATCTCAAGGCCAAAGTGATGGCCTATCACCGTGCTACTCTTGACGCCATCGAGAAAGAATGAGCGATACCATCCAGCAGCTAGTCAGTTACTCCTCTGTGGCTTTAACTCCACTTAGGATCTTCTTACAATGTTTATGCTGTGAGCCTCGCCATGACTTTATATCGCAAGAAGTCAGCCGATGAAGGTCACTTGACGCAAAAAAAACACTCCACTTGTACGAGCGCAACTGGCAGACAGATGAATTAGACAAGAAACTCGCGCTCAATCCGGCTCCACAACCTCTAACCGGTTCTCCATCCGCCACCTCAATACCGCAAAGAAAACCACCAGAAATAACTCGTGCTCAATGACCTTTCCGCAACCGATTTGGCCCTACCGTCACACCACCACTAGCTAACCAATCATTGACCAGCAACCAGCAAAACCACCAAGAGCAGCCCTAAGTCTAGCAATCTCCCCATCCTTCTCAGCCGTCTCAGAATTGTCTCTAGCGGTCGATGAATTGGGCTGTTGGCTTTGGAAGTGGCTGACCCCCTAAAGTAGCAGCCGAAGTAGCTGCCACAGCCCTGGATGGCGCTGCCACGAGATCTCCGGAAGGTCCGGCGCTGTTGGAGAAGCTTGCAGAGGTCTGAGTCTTCTTTGCAGTAGTTAAGTGGTTAGAGGGGCCAACCAGGCGTAGTGGAGGGATAACGCTGCTAGGAGAAGTAGCGTCGTAATAAGAATCGTCTGGGTCATAGTCGAAGTCTGAGGAATGCTCCTGCTTAACTATTTTTTCCTTGGCCATTGGCGTTTTTGGCACATCGGAATCGGTCTGCCCCAGGGTCGCGGCTGGCTTTTCTTTTCCTGATTGAGCTCGAGGAGCTATCATTTGGCTGCCAATCAGTTGGCCAAAGGCATTTTCTCTTGCAACTGGTTGATGTTGAGATGGTGCAATGGGAATGGTCTGTCCTTTGACGCCTGACCAATTGCTCAATTTCCCCAATCTCGCCTGCGCCACGTGCCAGTTGGCCATTGGGTTAGGCGCTGCTCGCGAAGCAGGAGACGCAGGGGGTGCAAAAATAGCAAGGCGTGGAGGTGCAACAGCTGCTTCGTCCATACAATCACGCATCCGGGTCCCTCTCGCTCTTTACCGTCAGGAAGTCCTCGAACCACCATGGCGGCAATGCGTTCGAAACGGTATAGAAGACACCGTGCAATGCCCCCTCCCTCCCTCTCAGATTCCGCCTCTATACCACCAAACACCTGCCTCTCAAACTCCCCAACCGCCTCCCGCCTCGTCTCCAACTCTCCCACGTACCTCTCATTTTTCCCGAACGTAACGCCAACCGCAATATCGTAATCTCTTATGAAACCTCCCCCCTCCTGATCCCCTCTCCAAACTTCTCGTGCTGGAGCAATAATTAGTCATCTATGCGCCTGGAGGGTTCAAACCACTCTTGGGGGATTTGGCTGCGTTCTCCATCCTTCTCAAAGAAGAAGAAGAAGTCGGGGTACTTGTTTTGGAATTCGAAGAGAAATGTCGATCAACCCGTCACAGATTGCCTCGTCGAGTCTTGAGGCTGCACCGGTGTACCAGCCCTGGCTTTTTGGGTCTCGAGATCTGCCAAGGCAACTTGAACGAGATTCCAAGGAACAACATCGTTCTTCGATGAATCTGAAAAAAGAGGCAAGCATCTTGTGTTCCGTGGCCACAATGAAGTTTGGAGTTGGCGGAAATGTACTTGAAGAAGTGGTTGAAATTCCAGACTAGCGCAGCTGCCAAAAACAGTCGACCCCACGACTACCCTGCACGTACGAGTACACCGCCATCGCCTTCTCTTTTTCAGTTCCCGACTCCGTATGGTTTCCAGTGAATATAGATGTAGCCGGCGGACAAAAAAATCCTAAAATGAACTTGTGACCTGCTCATGACTTCACTTTGACCGTACTGGGTTATGACTGTTGTGAGGCTGTTCCTGAGGCTTGGCCATTTTACACTGGCTCGCCAGTTCAAAATGTCCCTAGCGCTAAAACTCATAAGATGGTTGTAAGCAAAGCACAACCGTGCTCCAATCTGCACAGCGAGAGCCGTGCAATATGTTCCCGAACCTGGCGGTTTAGCTTTGTGGAAGCTAAAAATCCAAACCATAGGATTGATTGACGTCTGGATGAAGGAGGGGGCTTGAGTTTGGCCTTGTAGTATTATGTGTATATATGCAGTAGATGCTCCTCTTATATCACAATGTCGCTTCCATGCTCAGCCGGCTATCATATAGTGTCATCCGTCATAGCCTGTCTCCTCGACCACTTATGAAACAGATTTAGAGTTGGGTATCTGTGTGTTTATATCTCCGGCATCTCAAACAACTCGCAAATAGATAATAATCCTCCATATGTTCCTTATATTGCAACTTAGATCAAAATCCCACGTCCCCACTCTCTAAGAATGGCCTCACCCTCAGAGTCATCAAAATCACTACTCTCCTCCTTCAATTCCTGCATGTCCTTCTTCTCTCCCCCACCCCCGGCCTCCCTCGTCCTTCCCACAGTAAGCGGAGCATCCCAACTCTTTACTGGCGCCCCAACAGCACTCAGCCTCGCCATCCTCCTCCTCTCCTGCTCCTTCCCCCCACCATTATCAACCCTCAGCATCTGATTCTGGTTTTCCTTGTCACCGTCATGCTGAGAATTGGCAGAATGAGCCGTGTTGTTCCAAGAGCTACGCGGCGTCTCCTCATCATCACTAAAATCCAGAAAACCAGCCAACTCCAGCGTAGCCCTCGAACTCTCATTCGCCGTCGTCGTCTGATGATGCAGCACGTCGACCAGATTGGCCCTCTTCTCCGCCTCACAGTGTGCCGGGTTCGGAGTCAGGGACCTGCTCGAGCGGGAAGACTGGGGAAGTGCTTCAACGCTATCTAACATATCGTTATCCTCCCAGGCGTGTGAGACTTGGCGGTGTTGCTCATGGCCTGCTGGAAGTGGACGTCTCCGAGGCGCCGGAGACAAGCTGTGTCCAATGTTGAGGGACTCACGCCGAGCGTTGGGATGTACAAATATACTATCTGTCATACTCTCCGCCTTGCTCGGTGCGATGGAGGGCGCAGTAGACTCTCTATATTTGTTCCGTGGTTGGGTCTGGGAGATCAGAGAATCTTTTCTCGAGACACCACCTCCACCTCCTTGGCGAGATTCAGATCTCTTCCTACCATTCCCATTGCCGCCTTGGGATCTGTGGGTGATGACGGAAGCAGCGCTACCTCTTCTCCCTAGATCCTCAGGCGTCAACTTCGGAGGAGCAGGGAATTCGAAGACCAATGCTTCATCCCCGCCGATACCGCCACCGATTCCGCCGAAAGTAGCTGTTCCTCCACCGCCGAATTCATTACCCCACATATCTTCCTCCTCTTTCGCCTCAGCTTCAGCTAGGATCTCGTCACGCATACGTGCGCGCTTATTCCTCAGTGCGGACAACAAAGCCTGCTCTTGTGGAGTAACCTGCATCATCGTGCTTGCTCGTCCAGCATCTGTGCCATCCTTGCAAGATGATTGAAGTGCTGTGTGTTGCGGCTCGGCATGAGTTGGGATCTGTGGCTGGCGATGATGTTGAGTCCGTGACTCTGTCCTTGATTCAACCCTGGCCTCAGTGCGCGATTCGGAGTGGTTACTCTTGGACGCATCGTCTCTTGCGCGATGGCGAGATGCTGGGTCAGCGCTGTTTTTCCTTGTCCTATGCTGGGCCGCTGGATCTGTGCTACCCGTCCTCGTTCTGTGCTGAGCAGCTGGCTCGGGTTGATAGCCCTTAGAAGCCAGGTTCGAAGCCCAAGTAGGCGGAGTGTTGTAATCCATAACAGGCTCGTTCTCGCTCTCAGCCACAGAATGCAGCGTGTTGCTCCTACTCACGCCACTATTCGCACTCCTCATACTGCTCGTCGACTGAATAGAGTGCTGCGTACTCGTAGTCGAGCTACTCAGCCTCTTATCCGCCATACTCAGCTCCCTCCCTCCCCTAATCGTAGAACCACTATCCCTCTCCTTCTCTCTCGGCGTAAGGATCGGCGGCTGCCAAGGCCCACTCAACCGGTGAGATATCGGGCTCGGAAGCGGAATAGTCAAAAATTTCTCGTCCTGGCCCATTTGGCTTGACAGCGCCGAAATCGTGGAGCTGCGTTTCCTATCATGTTTTGTCTTTTCTTCTCTCCTTCCCTCCGATTTCTGCTCAGCCGATGTTCGAGGGCGAGCGGAGCTGTCCTGGCTAGGTCGTCCGTCGTGATCGCTTTCCGAGTCCGAAGAGAGGCTGAGGATACTGTGCTGATGCGGCGTCGCACTCGAAAAGATACTCTTCTTACTCGTATGGCTCACCCCAGTGGCACTTGAGTGCGTACTCCCGTTATCCCAATGTCTCTGCGCGTAACCAGGCTTAAAACCCGGACTCTGCACTCCCCCGTTTATACTTCCATCACCCTTCGTCGTTGTCGGTGGAGGAGGCGGCATCCTATCAGGCGGCGCACTGGGCGGCGTGCCCGACAGCCTCCGCATCTGCTGATGGTTGGGCAGCGGAAAGCCAGGGAAAGATGGCGAGTAAGGTGTTGGGAATATGGAGGTTACTGCTGCTGGAGCTTTCTTCGATTTCTGTCTCGCTGTCGCGTTCGGGTCTGGGAATTGGAAGTTATCTGACGGATTCTGCTCATCAGCGTGGCGCTGCGAACTCGTCATAGGCGTGGGACTCGTGATGAAAGATGCTTGCTGCTGCACTTGCGCATCGATATGTCGTTGCTTGGGTGATATTTCGTGCTCATCCATCTCCCTCTGGCCCTCATATTGTTCATGACGATGACCAGCCTTATCCGTCTCGTGTTCGCCCTCCAGCTCACTCTCCGAGATCGACGGAACAGCGTTGCGGAAAGCCCGATCCTCATAATGCTCATACAAATCATGCACGCCTGTATGTCTCTTCGGCCAGTTCCCATCAATCGGGTCCAGCGTTATCTCCGGACTCATCACGCGCCCAAGCGTGTTGGTGTGCTGACCTACACCGTGTTGACGGCGTGGGCCGTGCATTACAAAATCCGGAGTCCTGGCTGTCTTCTCCTTATCCTTCCCAAACAGGCGGGAGATATTTAGTCTACTGGCTTTTTTCATTGGCAGACGCCCGCCGTGGCCCATTTGCTCGCGGAGATGTTTGGCGCGGATTTCCGCCGCTGCGAGAGTTTCGTGATCGGTGCTGGAGGCATCGGTGAGCGGACTCCTAGGTAGTGCGTTCTGGCTCGGGCTCGTAAGCTTCCTCAACTGGCTGGTTGATGAGTTTGTCGGGTGGTTGCCCGACCCGGACGTTTTAGCACGGTCGTAGTATGACCGCAGAGTGCTGCTACTCTTCTCCTCCCGCACCCCATCCCTATAACTCCCCCCCAATAACGTCGAACTCGCTCTAGCGCCCAACCCAGGTCTGTTCGGCGGGAGAAATTCCGAGCTATTATCCCCATTCCATCCTTGCTCGATCGACCTCGAAGCTCTCAACTCGTCATGATACTCCTCCGTCCTGCTCCTCTGCTGCGGCACCTCATGCAGGGACTCGCCATCCCTCCCATGCTCTTCCATGTCATTATGTGTATAACTCCCCTTACCCTCTGCCCTACTCGGACTTGGTTCTCTCCTTCTCTCGCCGCCATTATGCCCTGCATTGCTTGCTACTTGGGCGTGTGCCATCCGGTAGTTATGCCACTCATTGTTCCCGCCGCCAACAGAATCAATATTTATGTCCCCACTGGTCCCCAGTATCCTCTGCGCTTTAGAAAGTTGTTGTGCTCGTTGACCAGGCGGTGGCTTTTCGGCGATGAGGTGGGAGTTTATCTTTGGGACTTCGGATTTGTGTTTCGAGAAAAATAATGTGCGGCCCATGGTTGCGGTTGTGCTGTGGATGTAGGCAGTGCGCCTCCGATGTCAGTTGGTAGAGGGTTTGAGAGGTTGAGAGGTTGAGAGGTTGAGAGCTGGAGGTAGGCGACCGATTGGTAAGTGGTTGATGAGGTTGAACTGAAGTCTGTCGTACGGCCTGCAGCTTGCCTTTAGTCGTGAATCCCGAATTCGTCGGTCGCTGTGTGGGTGAGGTCAAAGCGAATGGCGAAGAAAGTTTGCAGCTCCTCTATCGCGGCATCCCGGGCGGAATGGATGGTTCGACTATATGTGTCTGCCACGACTCTGGTAAATTGATCAATGGCGTGGTCCCAGCTCGTCCTTCGTTGGAGCTTCCAGCCGTGTTGTCAATACGATAGCGCTCCACAATGCTCTGGCTGTGTTTCCCCACAACAGCTAGCTTGCGGCGTAGAAACCCACTTCCGAAGCTGTGAAGACGATACCAGCCAAGCAAAATCCAGGCAGAGATCTGTAAACACACAAACGCACACGACGGCGCAAAGCTGAGACAGCCTGAGACAAAGAAGAGTCGAGATGGTGCAACCACGACGTGAGGTCTGCGGAAAGGGGAGGCCACGAGTATAAGTTGGACAGAGCTTGTCAAAAGCTCATTCCCACCAAACTTTTGCGATTGCACATCGTATTGGAAGATCGCACTTAGCAAGCAACCAAATCAACATGTGCCCGTTATCTTAGTCGGGGTTTGTGCCATGGCAGGGCGCATCACTGGCATAAGATTGACGATGCCAGTGACCGCCCGAGGAAAGTGGATGCGAAGATATTTCGTGCAGAGACTGACAGGGGTCAGGCTTGTGCTTCAGGGGTAAGCCTGTGCCTGGCTAAAAAGGGCCCGGCTCATGCTAAGCTCAATCGGGTAAGCAACCTAACCCCCATGAGGGGACGGTAATTTTAACAATAACACATGGGATCAACTAGCGAGATCGATAATGCCACTATTCAAGTCAGGTGGATGTTAAAGAAGAAATATTTGCTGAAGGGGGGGGGGGGGGAGGAGGAAGAAGTGAGGTGAGGAGGAAGTGAGGTGAGGAGGAAGTGAAGTGAGGAAGGAGTGAAGTGAGGATGGTGGAAAGGAGAGGGCCGCGCATCGCCGTCGAGGTCGAAAGTTTGCATAAAGAAGTGAGGTTTGCATGAATGCATGAAGTATGAAGTATGAGGTGCCAAAGATGGGTTGGATAAAGGGTTCCGGTGCAGAGGACCGGTCCACAATGCCGACGCCGCAGCATAAATATCCTCGTGCCCTGTCTCTGCATACTCTAGCATTAGCGGCGACTCGTCCTCACTGAACACCAGTTCCAAGAAACTAGTCATGTAAGAGAAATATCAACAAAAAGGAACTCGCCAAGATCTTTCTGGCGATAGATACAAGATACATACAAGATAGATACAAGATAGATACAGGATAGATACAAGATAGATACAAGATAGATACAGGATAGATACAAGATACATACAAGATAGATACAGGATAGGTACAAGATACATACAAGATACATACATACAATATACATACAATATACATCCCAATATACATACAATATACATACAATATACATCCCAATATACATCCCAATATACATCCCAATATCGGAGCCGTGGACTTTGCCCTTGTTGTTGGCTCTCCTATATGAACAGCCGATCTTTCACCGACGTGACAAACCGCCTCTCCTGATGGTTGGCAGCGGCTCATCCTCATCGACAGTCGAGATGTTTGCCGAGTGCAACTGCCCGACAAAAACCCTCGACTTCAAGACACTGGCCGTCTGCCAGCGTAGCAACACATTATTCCTGTGCGCGCGAAGCTGAAGATAGAAGCATCCGTTTGACGTTTGCTGACCTGAGACACGCTGCCATGCGTCTGTCGTGCCATGTGTCGGTCGAACAACCTGCGTCTGATCGACACCAATCATGCCGCTCTGGCCACACCTCGCACCTCGCTTCCTCGTTAATTTTATTTTCAGCCACCTCCGCGTCCTCCCTATTTCCACTTCGAGAAAGGCTCCCAGACTCCTTTAGACCCGTTCGGTTAAATTCGACAATCATTGCTGGGTTCGAGAAACGGGCGAGGATGACAAAGCTATTTCGGTGTTTCCGTGTCTTGTGAGCACAGCAAGATCGGAAAAGATATTCATGGCAACCTCTTTCTGAAGTCCTGCGACCGTTAAAACAAGTGCACAGGAATCATTACGGATGCCACGTTTACTAAGACTCTAAGACAAACGCACAGAGGCAAGACAAGACTACACACTATCGATAAGGCGCAACGGCTCACAGTCTCGTCCATCGTGGTTTCATCAAACTCTCGTTTGCTCCACATTTCCACCCATTTCAAGGCCGTTAAAGCAGGATTCGGCAACCAACAACAGCGCACAAAATTGGCGGTCACCAACAAACAAGTTTGCGTAACATCTTCTCTACCCAACATCTTCAGTCATGCAAGCACGATTGCCAAGTCACATCCTGTTGACTCGTACTCCGTATGAATGCCGTATGGAGACTTGGCGTCATTCCTCGCCCTAATCGTGCTTCCTCACCCAAGCCAAGGTCAAAGAGATTAGATCGGAGAAGCCTCGCGTAATTTCCGTGCCGCCTACCTGTATTCGCCTCTCAGTGTGCAGGCGACACGACTACCCAGCTCATGGCCGACTGACAAGTTACCGGGCGCCGAGTCCATTATCACATCTGGTCACATCTGGTCACAAAGTCAAGACATGGGAGAGATCTGGGAGCGATCTGGGCGAGAAGAGGACTGGGAAGGTCAGATCGTTGACGTCAATGAAGCTCACTTTGCACTCAGGAAGGGGGCCCGGAAATTACTCGCGAAGCTCAACCAAATGCCTCTATATGCCAAGACCTCGCCCCTGATCTTCCAAACCCTCGTCACTGTTTTCGTCGCTTCCCGGTCTGAAAGCATCAGACCAAGCACAAGGCGTTACCACTCTCGATCTCGATCTGAGGTAACTTTTTCTGCCTCGATCTGCCTCGATCTGCCTTCCCACATCGCATACTTCCTTGAAGCTCCCATCTCCTCCACTTCTCCGTTCTCATCTCATCGACCCTCGCTACATACTGCCCGCCGTCCTCATTGATGTAAAAGCTTGCCAAGACATCGGTTCGCAACCGATTCCATCACCATCTCCAAGTCTGCCCTCCAAATGCCACCTTTCCAGTCATGGTTCCCATCTTCGATTCGAAAGCCGAAAGATGAGGCGACGGTGAATAGAATGCGGAGAAGACTCCGGCATCTGGCATTGTCACGATCGCAGATCGAGGAGACAGAGATGCACTAGAGTCTAATCTCACGATATCCACCACAAGCTAACATCGAGCTCATGTTTGTACTTCCACATAAAAGTCTGGGGAACACACTTCGCTGGCTACGTAATGCACGAGATTTCCATATCCCCGCAAAATAGATGCCGTTCGTATCGAGCACTGACTTAACATAAACGAGATATGACCCTCGCTTACGGACAAGAACGTGCACTGTAGGCTCCTCTCTAGACCTCCTCGAGCTCTTCCAGGATGGAAGCGAGACCATGACGAAGAGCTCTCCGCCGAGATCCCCATCACGATTTCGCAGATTTGCATCTCAGTTTCGTACTCGTAAAAATGCACCAGAAGTCCAATCTTCCCAGATCCACTGCAGTACGGTGCCAGAGGCGCACGATCCTGCAACGTGATTGTATCGGCCTCGTACCTTCTTATTTCCCACATCTCTTACTCGCACAGCCGCTCTGTGAAGTCCACGGTCTCTCCACTTTGAGCATCGGTCGAAGTTATGCCTGGACTTCGGCTACGACGTTATCCAGCTCCATGGAGACAACATGGCCGGCAGATCGCTGCGAGATGATGTCCGGCGCGGAGATGTAAGCCATCTCCACGCCCTCTCACTCATCTGTCCGCTTCCGTTCGATCATACTCTCAGCCTCCAAGCCTCGGCCTCCTACCAGGATCCGATCGGGACAACCGACCGCCAACCTGCGGCGCAACGACGTTCCGACTACTGCCTCCACTAGCATTATTGCTAAGCCACGCGTCTACACTTTCGCTTCGCGCATGTTCTAAACCTGGTGCACACGTCTGCCGAGTTCAAGATGCCCCAGACCTCGAGCCTCACCTCGAATACCCGTGTCCCCCAGAACATGCCGAACCGACCATCTATCTCGCCCCCTCATCAACACCGCTTCATTCTCCAGTAGACTGTCTCACAAATCTCGAGCAACTCGTCCCCAACGGGACACTCTAGTATTTCCGACGCCCGAAAACTGGATACGTATTTCGAACCTCGTGCCCAATCTAATCTTGTTTACGCTTCGCAATCGTCTTTCTCGTCAACGTTCATACTTTCTAGTGTTCTTTATCGGGTTTCTCTTTCCCTGCTTCCTCGCCTCCTAAGCAACAAAGCTCTGTTTGCTCCTCACTATCGAGCTAAAAGTCCTCCACGCTCACACCAATATCCCTCGCCCTGGCTAGCATAAGGACTTCCTCCCCCACAACGAGGTCCATGAGTCCCATTCCGACGGACTTATAAATCACATTCCCCTTGCCCAACCAGCGCGCCATAACGTCGTTACGATTCATACTACTGCTCCTCCTCTTCTCCTTCTTACTCTGCTTCGTCTCCTTCTTACTCCCACCACCCACCATGCCGTCCAATGATGATTTCACCCCCCCACCAATATCTATAGACATACTCCGTAAGCGCTGCCCGAGACTCGCAATCCCCGTCGAATTAGAGGTAGAAAATGACGTCCTGGGAGACTTTCCCCACGAGGGTGTACGGTTACCTTTTCCAAAATCGCCAGACTGCGCGAGCGAGCCACCTCCCGAGCCTGTGAGGGAGGTCGTGCTATCACTTCTTGTCGATGTGTCAAATACGCCGGAGAGACCGGTGCCGGCGCCGCTTGATGCGTCGTCTACGACTGCTGAGTTGGCAGTCTGAGAATCCTTCCCACTGTTGCCGGTGGTGGCGCTGTCGCTGGTAGTTTGTTTGCAGAGTTCTTGGCGGACTTTTTCGAAGTCTAGCTCCTCTCCTTCTGGGGACTCGCCATTATCAACTAAAGTGTCGTTGCGGGATTGTGTGCCGGGGGTGATAAGGACGGATGTATCCCAGTCATTACTCAGCTCCCCCTCAAGCATAACCAACTCCCCCACCTCGACAATTTGGCGGGATTCCAAACCGGCTTGGATGATCTCCCCTGCTTCTTTCAAGCATCCGGTCAGAGTGTCGACTATCACTACCCCTCCTTCTTCGGTGTGTTTATGGAAATGGCGGTGTTCGTGTGACGGGCGGACGGCTTGCTGGAGCAACTCAACCGGCAACTCTATCATGTGAGGCTTGTAGGAACCTATAGCTATGAAGAGACGTCCTTTCTTCCGGCCCTCCGTGGATGTGAAGTGTTCAGCGCTGAAGAGGGGAACGGTGGAAGGGACTGTTGTTATGACACAATCCGCGGCCCTTAAATGTTCCTTGAGGAGGCGTTCGTACTCCCCATACTGAGGGGTTAGCACAGAAAATTTGACATTGGACCAGCCTTCGCGCTCTTTGACTTCCGCGGGGATCTCGAAGAAGGCGTGGAGGAGCTCCCTGGCGCGTGAGGAAAGGGAGCGGTTGACAATGTATATTTGCTTCAGTGGCTTTCCGCACAGGAGGAGGGCGAGACGTATGTGCCAGTATGCTTGGCGGCCTGCACCGAAAACAACGAGGGTTTTAAAGTGGTGACGGCGGGTGAAAAGGAGGGAGGAGGAGAGGGCGGTGCGGAAGGCGGTTAGTTCTTCGGCGTTGAGGAAACCTTGAGGTTTGCCGGTTGAGGACATGATGGCGATTATGCCGTGGGGTGTTGTGTCGGCGTTGGTGTTTGGGCCGTCGTTGTCGGTGGGCGTGTGAAGAGTAACCACTGGCGTCATGTTAGCAATCTGTCCTATTTACCTCATCCATCTCTTGCGTATTCGCCGACCTCTTCCTTACTCCACAATGAACATCAATTTTTAAACGCACCTTTACACCCAATTCCTCCCGAACTAGAACTCGGCATAAAAAGACTGGTCGTCCCATTACTACTGGTCATCACAGTCCTCTCTGGCTGCTGAGCTGTACATGCTGCTTCACCCTCCGTACCAGTTGAAAAATCATATAAAGCGCGGCGGAGTGAGGACTGCATGTTCAGGACGTCTGCGTGTGTTAAGGAGGTTAGGACCTGCCGGACGGAAGAGTCGGACAGAATTGTTAATGTCATTGTTGCGGATAATCAGGGAAGTGGGCTCCTGGATTGAGCAGATGGAATGGAACGCGTTTGTATGGTGTTGAAAGAGCTCAAATAAGAAGTCAATTGGAGTTCGAAGGCCCTCGAAGTGTGGCAAAGTGCGATGTAGCTGCCTAAAATCAGCTTAGCGAAGGTAGAGTTGAAGAAATGAGGGTTGAGGAAGAGAGTTTGGAAATTCGGAATGTTCAACTATCCAGCAAGGTGCACCAAAATGCTGCGCCTGCTCCGCAAATCGCTGACCAGTCAGTAGCTATGTCACTAACCAAAAGCAGAAAGCACAATTCGTGTTACCCCGCCCTGAAACCCCGCATTTTGTCCGTCGCTCGGGGAGATAGCATGGAGATCTCCGTAGCGGCCGCCCTGAGCTTCAGTGAAATTGCCGCCAATGCCGCCGGACGACGACGACGACGACGACGACAATCAAGGAACATTATCGTGACGATGAAGTAGAGTTACCAACGACGCTTTATATGGTTGCAGCTTGGGATCATGGGTTTGTTATCGAGATGTGTTGGGTCAAACGCTCTGTCGCCATAGCGGTGTCAGCAGCCCAGCTCTCGTGCCATCGATCTCGATATACCACGGACGACTCTTCCCTTGATCTCCGTCGTAAGCTTTCTTCTTGGGCTCAAGGTTGGTAGTTTTTGTGGGAATTTATCCTCGTTGTTAGTTTCTCAGAGACAGAACTCCAGCTTTGGGGGTTTACGTCGCTGTCCTTGTACTTTGTGCGTTGCGTGGTTACAGTGCTTTGCGAATCAATTTATCTGCTTTCGTTTCCCTTCATCGTACTTCCTGTTACATCCTTGCGTTCTTGCTGGTTCTTCGCTTTACTCACGAAGCAGGAGTCGAGAAAGTCGAGGCTCTGCTGAAGCGTGAAAGCCTCAGCGTCGTTGTCGAAGTCATCTGTGTATGGACGCTTCTCGGTGACGCCATCACTGAATGGTTGACAACACACCTCAAAGTGTGTCTACTTCTGCGTCGGACTAGGTTGATCTTATGCCGGTAGATCGAGCCGGCCGGAGAGGAACAGGTTGGTACGCAAGCACGCCAAAACAAGAAGTAGTTGTATGGCCGATGTTTCCTACGTTCGCCCTACTCTCATGGTACAGCTGTATGATGGTTTATTGCGATGTGTAGAATAACTTGCCTGTGTCGTAAACCGTGGCTGTCCAGGATATACCATAGGCAAGAACCCGCCCAAGTGAGGAGTGTGCATGGGTGAGCTGGACCCAGTCGGTATTTACGCTGCCTAACCCGCCTTCGCTCATTGATATCGTGGCAGCCATGCATTAATATTTTCAGAGGTGGAAGTTTGATTGGAACGAGTTGTACTCGGAACCGGAATGGCCACGGCATGAGACCCCCTGACCAAGTACCAGGGCCAACATGATGACAGAAGCCAGGTGCTTAAACGCAAACATGGGCGCGACCTTCGGGTGCTCATGAGTACTTAGGAAGGGCGGAGCTCGAGAGCAGGTGTAGTACTATATAGTTACTCTGTGGTAGAACACTTAATTAAGTGGTTCCGAGTGCGGCTTGTAATTTCTGCGGACCTTCACACATTTCTGTCCCCTGTTAAACGTGACACCATATAGAAGTGCTTTCATTAATCCGCTCCATTGAGTTGAGGCTTGACGATTTCCGTTCCTTGGCGTTAACTTTGATGTGACGCCGTCGCCCTGGCCGGCACTAAACGCGACGTTCTGTTCCGTGCACCTTGCTTGTGATTCCACCGCGACCTTCGCTCACTTAAGGTCGACCACAATACACGTCGGCGCGCTTCGCAACCCATGCCGATATCCGCTTCCTCGAGTTCAGTACGCAACCAACGTCTATAGAGTCACCTGTTCAGAATCAAGAACCCGACGAGTCTACACTCGTTCCATCAATACGTAAAATGACGCCAACTAAGGAAGACGATCATCGCGAGTATGAGGAGAGAGGCCGTCTCCTTGCTTATGGCATCTGTGAGCCACCGGCAGGCGGTGTCGTCTATAGGAACAGCAAGTTACTACCTCCTCGCCCGCTTTTGACACTCTGTCGCCATCATTAGCGACTGCCTCTAGAAAACCTTACGGACGCTTTCCAGTGAACGAGTCCGGCGAGACCGACGAGTGAATCGACGACTTGGATGAGCTTCTCCTCTCCTTCCCCCCGGTCGCGTCAGCTCAGAGGAGCGCAGACGCGGCATAATCAAGGAGAAGAACCTCCTCCAATGGTCCGTTACCGATCCAAGCTCCAGAAGCCAGGTAGCGAGCTCCACGTCGCTCAATTTGACCACTTGGATGATGATCCAAAATCGCATGAGGGTTACATTTTCACCGGTGAGTCTTCTTCTTACAAACTACCCACTGCCATCACTATATCGCTGAGCCACTGCTGAAGGAGACTGACCCAACTAAATGTCGGTCACCTCTTTGACGGCACTGGAGAATTCGACTTAGTCATGGAGTATGTCTACGTCGATGTGTACTCGAGTACCGCCGCCGTACCGCCGTTGGCCCAAGACCAAGAGTCATGGTTCATTACTTCTGCATGCTCAGAAAGCAGGCTGCCAAGGCCTTTTTCAGAGCAGAGTCAACCTGATACTGGTGATGATGGGAGCGACCCTGATTCGTGCGACATCGGTATCGAGATGGACGCGTCTGCCGATGAGGAGATGGTCAGTATCGAGACGAGGAGCCTTGAAGGGTGCAGACTGATGGATGATAGGCTGCTCACGCTCATGACTACCCCTGTCGGATGTGAGTTTGCTCTTCGCAACGAAGAGGCGTACGCCATCTTTCCTCACGTTAAGATGAAGTAGATCGGCCGACGTCTTCTCGCCGGTAAACACCGAAGACATAACCTCTTCTTGATGGTTACTGACAGCTATCAGTCTCTACTGGAACAAACTAGTACTAGGCAGTTGATCCCGCAAACTCCATGTCAGGCCTTGGCATCGAGAGTGTATAATGCTGGTCTGACGTCGATTGCCTTTGAGAAACATCGAGGAATATTAACCGAACGGTGCTCTAAGCATGCTGAATTGGCCGTAGCTCCTATAACATTTGATCTGTTCAATTGAGAAGGAGATCGATACGGGGACTAAGAACTGGTTATCTTATCAATGGGAGCTGTGTTGCCAATATCGGGATTGAGATGGCGTTTGTGGGCTGAGCTCGATTGCTCTTCTTGCCTCAAGTGCTCCTTGGGAGTCGTAATGGCGGCGCCCAGATCATTTCCGAACAGAGGAAGGACTTCTCAAAGGGCAGCCGAACTGGTTCTGACGCTAGGATCAGAGTAGTAAGCAGGAATTAGAAGAAGTGTTAATGAGACTTTTATGGAGTTGTAGAATATTAATTCAAATCTCTATTACGACCTCGGGGCCAGTCGTGTGTATGATCATCTTCACGATCTGCTTCCATCTCTTCATAAGCGTGTCAATCTTTTGTCGATTCTCTTCATCCTCAATCGCCTCCAAAGCGTCAATCTTGCCCAGCGCACCCGCCTTCAGCTCTCCCAACAACTTATCAGCCAATTCATCCACCTTCGCCTTATCACCATCGCCACTAATCACCCCACTAACAAACTGAAACCATCTCCTCTCCGGCATTGCCATACACCTCAATGCAACCTGCGTCCTGTAACAAATCCCCTCTTTATCCAGTACATATTTCCCCAAAAAATGGTTATCACCAAGCAACCCCTTTTGCTCCTCCCCCAGCGCCCCCATCACAGCCACGTCCAAACAGACATCATCCCAAACATTTCCATCCATCACAAACCCATACTCCGCCAACAAAAAATCATTCCCATGTTTCCCATAACTGATATACACCTCCTCACCCTCCGCATACGGTCTATCCGCCGTAATCTCAAAACCTAGGCGCGAGAACTCAACAAGGCAGCCACTGGAGGAGTGGTTGAAGTAGTCGGCGAATGGGTTGAGCGCCATGTGCTCGTTTGGATCAATGGGTTTAGAGGCTTTGGTGAATAGGGGCTGCGTGCGTGCTTTTTTGGAGATGTGGGAGGCGGGCTTGGGTGGATTGGCGGTGTAGTAGAAGGTACGGGTGTTTACTAGAACCCAGGCGTATTGGTAATGCTGGATATCAAGTGGGAATCCAGATTGGGAGACGAGTTCCCAATCAACTTTGAACTTTGCTTGTTGGTCTTTTAGGAGGGTGGCGGCTCCGGTTGGGAGATAGGATTGGACATTTGCTGGCCATAGAAAGGGCAGGGACTCTTCGAAGTCCTTGCGTGATGGGAGGACGGCATTCCATTTTGATCGTGGTGACGAGGAATTGGAGATATCAAGAGCGAGATCTGCTGCCAATAGACCATGGGTAGTGATGCCAGGGAGTTTTGAGGAGATATGTTTAGATACAGTGAAACGGGTGCGAAGTGCCGATGTAGGAACCGAGATGAGGACTTTGCCAGCCTTTGTTGGTGTCAGTCCTTGACTCGAATTGAAATGGAATGGGCAGAAGAGTGATATAATGAGACTAAATTATGATGAGATTGGGAAGAGCGATAAGTAGTGGAAGAAATGTGATCTACCTTCGCTTTCTCAGTAGCTATAATACCAAGACCACGACCCGGAAACCTATGCGCAGCTACACCATTAAGCTTTACACCTTGCTCGAGTGCCCAGTCACGGAATTGTTCATGCTTCTCCATCTGTAACTTGATCCAACGTTGACAAATAGTCTTGGCCCCGTCTTAAGCACGTTAGGACAATCAATGATTGGCAGAAATTTTCCGTGTTAAAGTTGTTGATTATGTGCTAGGGATCGTAGTGAAAATGCAGTGATGGCGATATAATAAATAGCTGATCCAAGTCAGAAACAAAAAAGCGAAGAATGGAATGGTCTCTACTCTAGAACGAAACAGGAAATGCTGATGTGATGAAGTTGATGCACCTTGCAAGGTTGCGGGTGCTCCCGCTTTTAATGCACCTCACCAGCCACACTTCATTACCCCAGATTTGTGAGATCATCGCGTCGCAACATCGGATCACCAAGATTACACCTAAGTAGCTGCTCAACTCAGCACCATGGCATCAATAATACCCAGGCAACTTCTTAAGCTCGCAGCAAGTACAGCGAAGACAGCAGTTGTAACTCGTGCCGTCGCAGTCACCACCGCAGCACTTACGCAAGATCGCCCATTCTCAATCCTCAACCGGCCACCATCAAACTATCCTGGCCATGTCCCACTCACAACCATCGAGCGTATGGGGCTCGCCGTCGGCTCAGCAGTCACCTCACTGATAGATCCCTACCGCCATGGCAAGTCTTCCAACCCTTCTTTGCTAAGTGCGGGACAAATGTTAACCAGTCCCCAGACATGGTCGCCGCCCTCGGCGAAGCAACCGCAACACCCTACTTCATCTACCGCCTCCGCGACGCCATGCTTAGCGACCCCACCGGTCGGCGGATCCTCCGCAACCGGCCACGCATAACCTCCAAAACAATGTCTCTCGAATATCTGCGCACCCTCCCCGAAAACAGCGTTGGGAGACAATACGCAGCCTGGCTTGATCGCGAAGGCGTCACGCCCGACACGAGAGACCCAGTCCAATACATTGATGATGAAGAGTGCGCGTATGTGATGCAACGGTATCGCGAATGTCACGACTTCTACCATGCTGTTACTGGACTACCCGTCTTTGCGGAGGGAGAGATTGCGCTCAAGGGATTTGAGTTCGGGAACACGTTGTTGCCGATGACCGGGTTGAGTCTGGTGGCGTATGTTACCATGAAGAGTGATGCTAGGAAGCGGTTTAGGAAGATTTATGGGCCGTGGGCGGCGAGGAATGGGATTATGAGTAAGGAGATGATTAATGTTTATTGGGAGGAGGAGCTGAAGACTGATGTTGAGGTGTTAAGAAAAAGGTTGAATATTGAGGCGCCGCCAGATCTCAGAGAAATAAGAAGGCAGGATAAAGAGAGAAAGGAGCGGGAGACTGAGGAGGCGAGGCAGAGAGGGCAGAGTGTGTAGCGTGCTCTGGAAACACTGTATTACTGTATCACCACCATGTGTGGCCACTAAAAATAGCAGCTTTCGTGGTCAGAGCTCCAATTTGGGTATCGCATTATTCTTCGCAAACTGCAGACCTAGTAGTTGTAAAGGTCATCATCATCATCATCATCCCAAGCTCCCTTCCTCCTCTGCACCTTGATTGTTCCCTTTCCACTCTTTTCCTCGTTCTCAGCAACAGCTTCCAACAGACCCTTGAGCTTCTCTTCAGTGATCTTTTCTCTCAATTGTCCAGAGCGAGCCAGCATAACTAGGCGCTGCTCGATGTCGTCTGCGCGGGATGCCTTGACGAGGCGGATGCGTCCAAGACGGTCGGCGGCTTCTGGCTCCAGGATTTGGTTCAGGATGGATTGGCGGGCGGCAGCTTCTTGTTCTCTGTAGTAAAGTTAGGTTTGAATCATGATGATTAAGGGGTTTGAGCTTACTGTCTGTCCTCACCACCACCGCTGCTTGGTCCAGCTGCTCCACCACCACCACCACCACCTCCGCCTTGTTGCTTAAGCTGAGCAAGGCGAGCTGCGCGGATCTATAGGGTATTAGGCTCATTTTCTTGTCATAGGTGTGTATGCGGTGCAATAGCGGTCACAACGACTAACCTGTGCTAATTCGTCGTCGGCCATTGTATATATTTTGGATATTATGTTGCCAGGCCTGTTGACGAGGGGAACGAGGGGAAGTGTGGCTGACGCTTTCCACAAGGCTGCAGCCTCGTTGTGCCTTTAGCATGAGGCTGAACATCCATTGATTTTCTGCCACCTTGGTGGATATGGAAGGAACAACAACCTCCAACAAACCTCCAACAATTGCCACACTATAGACCTGAGCCTAGTAAAATGGCCAGGACCAACAGCCTTGTCGCCAATCCCGCTCCATGTAGCACGTACAGCACAACATAAGGAGCTACATGGGGGGTTCGTTGACGCCAGCAAACGAAGTTGCAGCTCAACATGTACGCGAATCGAGCCCAGCGAGTGAAATAGAAGAGACGCCACAGGCGGCGTCTCAGGAAAGCTCTGCTCCGGTCAAGGTGGAGAATACATCGGAAGATGACGAAGATATGTACTCAGCTACACCAAGGCCTAAGGAACCCACGGAGATTTACCATGACTATCGATAAGGAGAATGGAGATAGAACGGATCGGGAGCTCATTAAAAATCTTCTGTGGGATCGGGCAGAAATCGCTGAGAATATGGAGCTGTTTAAGGGATAAGACAGAGGTCCTTATTCTTTGACTTCAGAAGTGATCTGAAGAGGGCCTCCAACCACCAACATCCTGGAACGTCTTGGTTCATTCGTCTGCATCCAAATTGGAAAGCTCATTCTCCTCTTCCCATGACCGCGTCGCTCTCCTCGCCCGTACAAGGTCGTCATTCTCCGGCTCCATATCCTTTCCTGAAGCCGCATCTCCATAAATTGCACTGGTTTTTCACGCGTTCTCGTTGCGCTGTTGATTCGGGGAAGTGCTGCTTCGTCCTGAGCCGCATATTGAGCCCCTTTTATGGCCATGCGGCGTTTAATCGCACTGATCTGGTTGTCCTTGTCCTCGATTTCGCGATAAAAAGCACCATATTGATCTTTCGCCCTCAGGGTAAGCTTATCAGAAACTGGCTGGTAAAGATTGAGGTGCTTGTGAAAAGATGTGGGATAACTTATACTGGGATGTATCAGGGAGCTGAGACCTAACAAACCACCAGAAGAAAATGCGGGTTACTCACCAGGATGACTCTTTTCACTCCGTGCCGAATGGCCTCGATCCCTGGTGGTTCGATGGTATGAAAGAGAAGAGACCGGGATATCCGGATGCTTGGGAGCATTATGAGGACGACGACCAGCTTCATGGGTGTATTCGTTGCTCCGACAGAGTTTCTTGCGATACTTGCGGCTGCACCGACTTCCGTTACTATCGTGTCGGTACCAAAGAATGGTGTGATAGATGCCGGCACGAATATCTTGAAATTAGGAGGAAAGCAATTAGGGCAAAGTGGGCTCCTACGAAGAAGAGTCGGCAGAATCCAGCTGCGGCCGCAGTCTCGACCACGGTGGGCGCATCCAAATCTTTAGCTCAGAACACTCATCGGCTAAAAGGGCCTTGCGTTGTTTGTGGGAAATTAGAGGAAAAATTCCGCAATCGGCTGTCGAAGAGGACCCAGTTGCCGGAAAGGTGTGATGCCGTCTTTGTTACGACAAAGATTATAAGGAGGAAAATACGCAGAGTACATATCCCAGTCACCAAAACACCAAGAAGATCCAAGTGCGCCACTCACAACGGCAGCGTCGAGGTATCTGCCTCTTCCAATATTCAGACGCCAGCTAAGCGCCAGAAGACCGGACCTACCCAGGCCAACCATGAGTCTCAGAGAACCGCCGGCACCACTTCGCCAGTTTGCCATTTCGGCCCCGCCTTGAGCCCCAGCCATGTTGCGGATGCGGGAGGAAAGATCCACTAGAAGGCTGGACGCCAGGTAGGCTTTTGTGCAAGACTCGTTTCCGAGACAAGGAGCAGCTCTATGTCCCATGCACACCAGCCTCCGCAAATGATGCCAATCCTCAACATCAGGCGAATGAGGTGGCCGCGTCCCCACCACCTGTTACAGCCCCAGACTGTACATCACCCGCCGTCCAAACTGATTCCGACATGCCACCACCCCCGCGCCCAGGCTCCGAAGTCCCAGCCACGCCGTCGCTGCTCCACGTCGACGATGCCCTTTTCCTCTCCGCTGACGAAATGAAGGGGGCACTAGACTACACAAGAGAGAATGCCGAATGTGTCCAAGCTGACGTGAACAGAAAGGAAGCCTTTTTTCAGAAAGCTGCTGTGTATATCCATAACAGCAATGACTGGCTGCAGAAGAATAGCGCACAGATGGAAATTGTGGAGTGTGTATAGCTTAAAGAGGGAGATGCAGAGGATGAAGACGGAGAATGAGAGGTTGAGGAGGGCTAGTGGGATGAGGGAGATGCTAGATGAGTAGACGCAACGAGCGTGTATGACGAGGGATAAGAGAGGAGGAATAACTGGCAGGCAATTGCAAACAAAAGGCTGTTTTAGGAATAAAGTGCTTGAACCCATCGTATTGTTACCGTGGTGGTTATTTGCTGCTTGCTAGTGTACATCGCATGGCCAGAGGGGATATCACAGTCAAAGGTGATACCTCATTCGCTCACTAGACCGAGATTAGAGGATGCTGTCAGTGTTGCTCACTTCCGAGGCTTGTCTTACCCCCTAGTCCACCAAACAAATATGTGAGTACTGAGTTACTCCAGATCAGACGCCCACTTTCATTGAGCAATATACCAAATGCATCTTCGGCTTCATGGTCGAGCTTTACTCCTCGCGCTTGTAGAAAACTAGTTAGCATCCTCCACGCATGATTTCGACTTGTGAATTGAGATGTGATTTGAATTCACTTTTGGCACTCGCAGAAAACCGATTAGCATCTGCCTCGCAAGACTCGAGGATCAGACACTTCATTCCGCCAATAGACCCCGTCACAGAAAGACTCTTTAATTATCCTAGAGCAGCAGTTTTATTCACTGAGAACGTTTCTTGCTCTTTACATAGGTAGTTGATTTTGTGTGCTGTTCTCGGAACGTCGGTATCACGAGCACGAATTTCGCTTGCAGTCGGTGTCATCTGGCCAAGTACAGTATGCTCAAGGGTAATCCGATAGCTCTATCCTACACTACGAGTACGGTAACGTTTACTACTACAAAAGAGCGACAGCTATTCATATACTCATCCAAGAATCTGGAAATATCGCCACCTCCTCGCCTCCCCTTATCTAACCATACCCAGCTTAGTTCTTCCCACAACACTCATAAGCAAAGCTCATCTTCAGAACCAAAAACTACTACTCCGAGCAGGCACCTCCGGGCCTTCAACCTTCCCATCCTTTCCCTCCAAACTCACAGACTCTTTCCCTGTCTCAGCCCCCCCCAAACCACCACCAATGGCCCCCTCACCACCTCTCAAACCCATCCCCTGGTTCTCCCAACCTTTAGAGCTATACCTCCTCTGACTCGGCAGTAAACCCCTATCATCATGGAAACTCTCCTCCCTAACTCTAACTTCTCTCCCTCCAAGATTCCCAAGCCCCATAGACGTAGCATTCCTCAACACCTTCCCACTTCCACTAACGGCTCCATTCCTTACCATACTCCTGGGCAACGTCATCAAACCAGAAGCCCTGTCTTTACCCGCCATTGCCACAGCTCCAGGACTAGGAGCCTCGCCGCCACTGACTCCTCCGTCGCCACCACCCGGAGTGAAAGGGGAGGTAGACGAGGCACGCGCCCTCACAGGCCCACGATGCACATTCTCCTTATCACTCCCTTCATGCTTAACACTATCATCACTCAGCGTCCTTTCCGTCACGGCCCTATCACCCACCACGCCCGGCAGACCAAGACCACCATCGGGGTCTTCAAACACCTTTACACCACCAAGCCCTGCAGAAGCATTAAGCGCACTAGTCGACGCCTTACTTCCAAGCTTAGGCTGTCTCAACTTCAACGGTTTCGTCTTCTCCAACCTCAAGGGATTCATTGGAGGTACAGCTGGAGTGTTAGGGGTATAACACCATACCTTTTCCGCAGCAATCTTGGCTTCGTTCATCTGCTCCTTACTCAGTATATCATCGACGGCGAGGTGATGCAGGTCAGAGGTGGACTCAAACCCGAAGTTCCCTAACGATTCAACAGTAACGGAATGTGGCAGTCCCTCAAACTCCTCATTCCCGTCATGCATCAAAAAATTATCGGCATCCGTAATATCTTCACTATGCATCTCGGACGCCATCGGCACCTCATCAAGAGAGCTGAAAACCTCTCTACTCATGGGGTTCTTCGGGACAGAAATACTGTACATATGACCCAGTCCCTTTCCATGACCAAGACCGAGGGTAGTGTAGTCAGACGCAGACTCTGTGCTTGTCCGTGGCATGGCCGTAGAATCCGAGCCAAAGATACCCGCCGATGTGGTTGGCTTACCATTTCTGAAGGTGCTGCGGCCTTGGAAGCGGCGCAGACGATTGTTAATAGATATTGAGCGGTGGGCTTTGGTCGACAGGTCGGTATCAGCGCTCGATTCCGGACCATGAAAGCCACCAACACTATTATCCGTATAAGACGAGTCCCCTGAGACGCCTAGAGTTTGGCCGCCTCGAAGTGCTGGGTGAAGATCGTGATCGTCGTAGTGGCCATCCATGCCAAACGCACCACCCCCACCAGCACGTCCTTGGTTCGCCCTATCTGGTCCATTTCCATTACCGCTGACGTTGCGTCTCCTCATCGTTCCCATCTCCCCAACCCACCTTTTTTTCTGCTTCCTGATAACATCATCCTTCTCACCAAACCCGTAACCCTTCTCCTTGGCTCTATAAACCTTACTACTACTCCTGACACTTCCCGAATCGCCCTCCTTTCTACGCTTAGTGGAGGGACGATTGTTGCGCCGGATGAAGAAATCCCCCTCGTCGCACGACGTCTTCTGCATCAACTGATCCAAAATGTCCTCACACGTCACGATGCCCAGGGGCTGGGGACAGCCTATCCCCACCAGAATGGCTAACCCATTTCCAGCTCCAGTCTCCTCACCGTTGGCATCGCCGCTATGGTTAACTCCGAACTGGGCGGCGGAGATGAAATCAGTCGTCCAGTCGACCTTCTCCTGCGTGATAGTTAGCCGGCTAAGCACATGAGAGATTTCGAAATCGAAACTTACTGCGACTCGTTCTTCCTCACTCAGCCTCCCCGCAAGACCCCTCTCCCTATTCCACAACTGCCCACCGCCACCATTCGCTCCATGAGCTAGGTGGGCGGCGGACTGTCTCTTCCCCTTACTAGGGCTCATCCAATCCTTACTCTCTCGTGGCGGCGCCGGAATAACAATCGCCATCCTCGACATGCCAAGCTGAAACATGTTCAAGAGATCATAAAGCGGCAGATCGTCCCGGACAATGGAAAGCGGATACAGTGGGAGATCTTTGACGAGGAGGCGCTTTCGGGTGAGGGATGTGAGGTCCAGGCCTAGGAGGTTCTGTTTCAGTCAGTAAAGTGTAGATGGGAGGAGTCCTCCACAAAGGTGCAGAAGGTGAGGGAATGGGTGATTGAAATAAACCTTGATATGTAGGAAGCCGAAGACTCTCTGACCCTGCCACTCATTGTCGTCCCCATGTAAGGATTTAGGTCTCCTGACTCCTGAGTTGTCGCCAACGACAGGGATACGGCTGTATGCCCATCCTTTAAGCTTATTGACGAACTTGGTGTCAACTTCCTCATCAACGCCAATGTATTTGACTTGACTCCATGGCACAACAACCTCAAACTTTCCCTCCGGCTCATATCTTACTGCATTTCCAGACTTCTCGATATCCCAAACAGCATCCGGCTTAGCATCCAACCCATCTTCGAGGCTTTTCCTCACATACTCCTTCTCCATAGTTCTCCCATCCATCTGCAGCGCCCCCCTCACAACCCTCCCCGCATCCGGGCCCACAGCACCTCCATGTTTCTCTCCCCTCTCATGCATCTTCAGCAGCCAACTCAGCTGCTCGTTACTATACATCCCTCTTTCTCTCTTCGGCACCGTACACCTGTCTAGTACCCAAGAAAGAGGATAGGTAAGTGGAGAGGTCAGGTACATGAGAGACCAAATGAGTGGGGATAGGAAGTATCCGTGCGTAAGCGGTCGGAGAGGTAAGAGGAATTGAGGGAGCAGCTCCGCGACGAGGAAGATGGTGATGGCGCCGGTGATCAGGGGTACCCAGCCTTCGCCGAACAGCACCAGTATAAGCACCGGTAAGGCCTCGAACGCAAACACGGCGCAGAGGAGCATAGAACCTAAACTGCGTCAGCAGGCACTCCTCAATACTCTTATTTCACGACTTATAGATAGAAGGAGAAAAACGCACACAAAAACCAAGTCCCCCGCCGCCTAACAGCAGCCACAGCCCTTGCCATCCCCCTCCTCTTCTCAGGGCCCGTAGACAGCATGACTTCCAACCACGTTAGATCAGTGCCCATGATTGCGAGGGTGATTCCGGCGAGGAGTGCTGCGAGGGCGAGGATGAGGAGAGTTATTGAGAGGAGACCAAAGAAGGGTCCGACTCCGTCCTGGTAGTGGAATCTTCTGTAACAACTGCAGATTGTAGGAGCTGGCGTGGAGGGAACGGTAGGGCGGCCCAATGGTTGATTGTACAGGGGATTTGTGGATCGGCCGATGGGGAGGGACTCGGCGGGTTGGGCGAGAGTGTTTCCATAATCCATCAAGGCCTTTCCTTGGCCGCTATGGCCTGTTAGTCTGTGTCCTGCTAAAGTGCAGTTAAGGTAGAAGCGGGATTTGGAGGCATTGTGGGCATACCTGTGCCTGTTAAGCTGCCAACGACTATCCATCGTGGCTGGTGGTGAAATGCTGATGCGTAGTAACGTTATTGCATCCAAGAAGGCTACTCAACAATGAATCGACTAATGTTGTATCCAAGTGAGCGTTGCCAACAATTATGTATTGCCGAATGATGACAAGTGAAGGTCGAGCCAGACGTCGGGAGGGAAAGGGACCATCGCCAAGACAGTCCCACTGCTCGAACGCAGAGCAAGAACGACTCCCTCTTCCGCATTAAAACATAAGGAAGCAGCCCTATCCTCAACGGCCATGCAGCCCGCCTCCGCGCCCATCATCACTCGCAGGCTCATCTAGAACCCCTTAACACTTACTAGTTTAAACCTACCTTGAGACACATCATAGCCATACTCAAGCATGCAGGGTTCCAAAAGGACTTACAAAGCACTTACGCAGCACGAGCAGAAGGTGATACAAAAGCAATATGATAATCTCCGCACCTATCGTACAACGAGTATACTGAAAAATGCCAAAGAAAACTAAACCATGCGCCTGCGTTAGGCATCAACTTCATCATACCTTCATTCCATCATAGAAGCCATCTCTTATCTCCTCCACCTGGTATAAACTTTCGCCACCTTGATCTCACCTCTCACATCTTCTTCTTGGCCCCTCGCTTCCTATCGACAAGCCTCCCGCGCGACATTAGACTAACAAGGTATTGGCGAGTCACCTAATCATCGTCGAAAATCTGGTAGCAAGACTCAAGTATCGTCTGGACGACCATGGTTTGCCAACCAGCGTCCTGTATCTTGCCTGCAGTTCCGGCTCCCATCAGTGTAGGACCCCAAATAATAGCAAGGTTGTTGCTATTCATCCGATTCACACTCGACTTCTCCATCACCCTATGCAGATGCAACGTAATCGCTCTCAGGGTAGCATAATTTGAATCCGGCAGACTATTAATGATCGCGTGCAGCGAGTCTCTGCGCACGGTATCGTCCTCGGCCTTAGAAGCCTCGACGAAAGCTGAGTAGTGCTCCAAAGTGAGGAGCGGATCTGGCAGGTCGCGGAAGAACTGCTTAAGCAGCCCAGCAACAGAGTTGACGTCGTGGAAGAAAGCGGCCGGATCGCGGAAATCCAGCTTGCTGGCATCTATCCAGCGTCTCTTGTCAGCAGCGCTCTTGCTGTTCGAGAGGTGAAGCGTGAAAGATCTTTGCAAGGAGTACGCACCATTGTCAAACATAGCTCTAATCTTCGTGACATGGCTATTAGTGCCAGAGAGTCGATAAATGCCTTCGACTTCCAACCCAAAGAGGTCTACGGCTTGAATGCATTGATACACCACCATTGGGACTGCAGAGCCGTCACGCTCGAAGAGCGCGTCGAGCGTCATGCCGAAGACTGGCTTGAGGGGTGGAAGGGTGGCTGGATCTGGGCCGGGTGCATATGGTGACTGTTCCCTGCCGTCTCGGCCCCAGGACTGGGAAGATTGTGGTTGATGCATGATCTGCTGCTGTATTCTCTCTTGTGGTTGCTGGGGTCCGCCATATGGTGTTGGGGACTGCTGCTTAGGTGGCTGGCTCACAGCCAGTGGACCGTCTAAGGATTGAGATAGAGATGCAGAGTTCTGGAATGGCAAGGTCTGGAGTTGTGGTGGGCCGCCGGAGCTGTAAGGCGTTTGGGATTGAGATACGCTGCTTGATGGGCCGTGGCGGCCCATGTCCTGGCTGCTGTAGGATTGTGGTGGCGGTTGGTTGGGAGGTTGGCTGAAGCTGCGCTCGTGCTGGAATTGTGGCTGTTGCTGCACTGCTGGCGGAGGTCCGGAGCTGAAACTTGGTCGTGATCCCATTGGGGAGTGGTTTGGTGGTGTTGACCCAGGTGGACCTCCTGGTGGGCCTTGGCGAGAGGCGAAGCTGCCCATATTTTGTGGTGGTTCACTTTGTCTCTGCTGTTGAGAAACGGCCACTGGAGCTGCAGGAGCAAGAACCCGGTATCTGTCAGTAAATCCGTACTCGTATTCGGTAGTGGAGCTGTGCTTACTGGATTGCGCTCGTATCTTATTTCTGGCTTCGGCACTACCTGTGAGGAGTGGCTAGCAACGTAATAGCTCAGATCGCTCTCGTTATTGATATCCGCAATAGCTTCGCGCAAACTCCTGCCATTCTTACCAGAGGCAGCAGGCTCACCCTTCAAAGGACTGACACTCATACCACTTGAGACGAGAAGCTTCTCATTGAAGGAAGCAAAGTTCTGCATCTGCATCGTCAAAGCAGAGTCACACTCCTTGATCATATCCTGCAGGTTCTTCACCGCCTCCGGTCTGCCTCTCTGGAGGTGCTCCTGTTTCGTAGCCTGTGCCGCCTGGACCTTCGCAGCGTAATCCGCGTCTGCAGCCTGCACCTTGCGAAGCAGCTCCTCCTCATGTTGCGCCGCAGATTTTGGTCCCTTGAGACCGAATTTCTTGGTCGCCTGGCGGTCACCTGTGCGTGCACGATCATAATCCTCAGCCAGGGCATCGTACTTCGCCTTCGCCTTTCTCATCACTGTCTCGGCATCCACCAAACGCTGCTCTGCCGCGAGTCCGGTCTGCTTCCACTGCTTTCTTCCACGCTCGATATTTGCCGCCAGTTCGCTCAAGTCGTCGTGCATCTGATGCAGGGATTGTGCGAATTGCGATCCATTGTCGGCCATGCGCTCGTGAATGCGCGTGATCTCATCGTAGGAAGCGATGAAGGAGCCTTGGCGATGTTCTGGGCGGCGCAGGTTCTCGTGTATGGCTCTAGAGATCTTTCTCAATCCGCTAGCATGCTCTTCCTCGAGTCTCGATCTTTTCTGTAAGAACGAAGCAAACTCCTATTGTAATATTAGCTTGTGTAACCTCGGAGGATCTCAGTCGCAAGGAGGACTCACCTTGGCAGACAACACACTTTGCTTGAGTCGAGTCAGAAGGATGTTGATTCCGATCTGGAATTGATGTTAGCTGTGTTCAAAACAATGGCCTTTTGAGAAGGTTGCGCACATCTGATGTAACGACATTCTGGACTTGCTCCGCGAATGGGTCTCCGCGCTCCTTCGTTGGCTGATTGGCGTCGGCGGCTTGCGCGCCGCCATTAGAAGGCAAGTCACCGTTGGAGGTTCTGGTTGGTGTGGAAGACATGTTCTGGCTGTCCTCGACGTTACCTGAGGGCTGAGATGGCTGGGAGAATTGGTGCTCAGAGTTGTTGTGAGCTGGGTCCATTTCTGGATAGCTATTTGTGTTTTGTGAAACTGTGGTCTTTTATCTTGCGGTGCGCCCTAAAGTTGGTGGACTTGGAATGTGATTGCGGTGAATGTGCTGCTGGGCCGCAATGGGTACCTTGGTGTTGATGCGCGTGGGCCAATGCTGGGCGAGCTCAGTCGTAAAGGCGGAAAAGTCTATGCGCAACCGGTTAACCACCAAGCGCGTCTATTTTTGAGCTATGGTTGGTGAAGTGTCGCAATTACAATGATGCAGAAGCAAAAGTATGGAAAAGAGAAAGGCTATGTTGACTTCCTGGGGAGTACGAGATTATAAAGTTTGGGACTGTGACGCGGCAACGGGCTATCGCGGCTCAGTCAAAGTGTGGCGCAGTCAGGTAAGCTCACGCCAGTGACAGCGGAGTCGAGAAAGTGGGATTGTCGCTCCCCAGATCTTCGATAAGCCGGGAGTTTGATGTTTCAGGTTGAGGCTGCCGACGTATTTCTCATCGCTAAGCGGTTAGATAGTGGAGATGGCTTCAGCCTCTATATTACTTCTTTCGTTTCCGTTGCTACAGAGATCGGTTGGAAGGTACGAGTATCGTGGCCGAAGAAACGCAGCATAACTCGTGTGTCTCCCATCTCCAACACTTACAGAAGGGGAACTGATTGATTATATATTACCACAATCTCGTGATGCTCCCTGTGCTGTTCTGTTTTGGCGCTTCCACTATAGGTCATGGTGATGAAGGAGGTATTTTCATGAAATCAACCAGTTTGTACATCGTTGCTGGCACATGCCAGAACTGTGTCAGTTGTGTCAAAGTACCTATATCTTGCCCCTGACCAGATCGAGGGTATTTCCGCTCTCTTGGCCAGGTCCTACTCTATCCAGAGAGAATCGCCTGGTTGTTCTAGTGAAAGCAGCAGAACATTGAAGAAGCTTGGCCTTAGTTGGCATGGCATTATTAATTAGATTAATCCGAGTAGAGGATAGAAGTGCAACTGGTTATGATAAAGGTGCATTTTATGAGAAACCTTGTGCCATACTCTGTGGTTGGACCCCACTGGCGTTTTGGAGCCAAGGAGACGTTGTGGAGAGGGGTTACCACTGCCAATCAGTGTGATGGATCTGTGCCACCATTATCAGTCTAGGGCCCTTAGAGCATCGACAAGGGGAAGCTCAGAAAGACGACAGAATCCAGGACGTCCAATTCACCATCTCCTGGCCCAACTGTAGAACACCAAGCGCAAATATCAACCTCCAGCGGTTACAGTTTCATTCCTCGACGTAAGCCCTGTCGACCCCTGGCGGCAAGCTATGGCAGAATGCCAATTTTCTTGACGAATCACAAGCTGACATGCCGGCCTGTCGCAGACACGCTCAGGAATCTCCGACACTTTGACAGCTGCCGCCATAGAGCTATCAAGAGCGTGCAGCCTTCCACGAATTTTTGCCAATTGTCCAGACGCACAAGCCTACGGCCGTAAAATCTGTTTCCCGACTGTTATCCCACGATTATCAGCCGAGCCACTGTCGAGCTTAGTCCTGGTCTCTTTACGCTGCGACGACAACCTCCAACTCACAACCTGCCATCACAACCACCATTCTAAATACCACGCCAATACATTATACTTGACACGAATATCATCGCGTCCTTCTAAGTCCTTAGTAAAGAACCCTTCACATACCAAGCTTTCCTTCACCGTAAGGTGCTTATCGCATCCCACGATAAGCAGCCAACCCAGATACATCACAATGGCAATCCAGAAGCGCTCGAAGCAGAACGACACTATGGTTTGTATGAAAGTAAGCTAATTCGACACCCACAGTCCCAGCCTGCACCTACACCTTTACCTACACCTTCACACAAAACATCCCCAGCACACACCCAGCTCACACCCTCACACGCCCAGCGCAAACAAAATGGCAGCACTCGGCATCCAGTCCTTGAAGGTGAGAGCTTCGCGCATGCGAAAGTTGCATCTGTTCTTGGACATACGCTAACAACTGTTACAGTGCGTCGTCACTGGTGACGGAGCGGTTGGAAAGGTGCGATTCTACATTTCAACATTGGTATCCTGAAGTGTAGTTCTAATATTGCGACAGACCTGCTTGTTGATCTCGTATACCACCAACGCTTTCCCAGGAGAGTACGTTCCAACAGTGTAAGTAGAGCGCGACCATCTTGCGTGGAACACGACTGACATATGCACAGTTTCGATAATTACTTGGCATCGGTGATGGTCGATGGCAAGCCAATCTCCTTGGGACTCTGGGATACTGCTGGTCAGGAAGATTACGATCGTCTTCGTCCACTCTCCTACCCACAGACGCACGTTTTCTTGATCTGCTTCTCCATTGTCTCCCCACCATCCTTCGATAATGTTAAAGCAAAGGTAAATACACTCACGACTCGAAGTCCTCGAAACATAGCTGACTCTTCACACAGTGGTACCCAGAGATTGAGCATCACGCACCGAATGTTCCAATCATTCTTGTCGGCACCAAGCTTGATCTCCGCGACGACCCAGCCACCCTCGAGCAGCTCCGCCAAAAGCGCATGGAGCCGGTCACCTATGACTTGGCCCTCCAGACCGCGAAGGACATCAAGGCACACAAGTACCTTGAGTGCTCTGCCTTGACCCAGCGCAACTTGAAGAGCGTGTTCGATGAGGCTATTCGTGCCGTTATCAACCCACGTCCAAGGAACGATAAGAATAAGAAGAAGAAGTGCACCATCCTGTGAAGAGTTAGGGTATTCTTTTCTTCTCTTCTTGGCGGTCTTTTCTCGACGGACTTTGAGCCCTACCGAGCATTTACTACCTTTGGGATTTGTAGAGCGAGGTAACTTCTGTCTGTCAATGGCTTGGGTTGCATTTCACATGGCTTAGATCTCACAACCTATAATGGCATTGCGCGAACGCCTCCACACGTTTGCCGGATCTGTCGTCTCTGGTTAGCGCTTCCGATTTTCATACTATATCTTGCCTCACGACACCGATCACCTGCTGGCGTAAACCTTTCGGATCGGAGCATGTTCTCAGTTTAGCGTGGTCTGGTTTGGTTCGGCTCAGAAATTTTGTCTCTAGCATTTGGCAAGCTCCCAGTGGCCCTGGCTATAGCCTGTCAGCTCGGCAAGCTCGTCTTCGCTGAGCTAAATTAACACATTGTAATTGCTTGCACACTTAGCTATACCATTGGGATCTGACAATACACGTTTTTCATTTGCACTAACTGACGTTCATCAACTACACTCAGTTCAACGTGATCGTGACTGTGACTAGAATACATTGCATGCGTTCCCACCAAACTCTTATTGCTCCAAAGCTTCACGCAAAATTCTTACATCCACTCTTAGCTACCCCTCCATTCCCCACAAGCCGTGATCGTCGTGATCGTCGCCCAAGCTTTACCTGAACCCTCAATCTAGCCTCGTCTCAACGGTCGCAAGGCTGCGCACATACAAGGGCCGACTTCACCGCCCTCCAGCGCGGTCGCCAATTGTGCCAGACAGGTACTTCTCACCGCCTTATACTAATCCGCCAATTCTGCCATAGCAGCCTCGATAAGGATAAGGCTAAAAAAGTTCCTGGATCCTCAGCCTCACCAGCACCGTGGGCTCTATTTACTCCCGTCCACTTTTCCAACTTAGACAGCATAACCACATACAATCCATAGTCGACCCAATACAATCGAAAAAATGGGTCACGATAAACCACCTAAGAGCGTGCCGAGAGCTGAGAGGAAGGCGAAGAAGAGAAAGGCTGAGGAAGCTATTCCGGATGTGCCTGAGGATTACCAGAATGAGGAGGAGTCGCCTGTTGATGAGGTGAAAAATAAGAAGAGGCAGAGGATTGAGGACGAGAAGGAGGCTAAGAAAGTTAAGAAGAGCAAGAAAGAGGATGCAGCCGCCGAGGGTGATGTCGAGATGAAGGACGCATCAAAGGAGGAGGGTGACGGAGAGGGAGAGGCAGAGGGTGGTGAGGCAGGAGATGCACCACGCAAGACGAAGAAAGAGAGGAAGGCGGAGAGGAAGGCCAAGGAGACCGCTGAGCGTTTAGCCAACCCACCAAAAGAGGGCGAGGGCCTCGAAGTAGCAAAGGCCACTGAGTCGAAGGAGAAAAAGGAAAAGGTAGAGGGCGAGGAAAAGCCAATGCCAAGAGGACAGAAGCCAGTCCCGTTAGACGAGAATGGGAATCCGGTCAAGAAGAAGAATAACAGGAATCGCGAGGTAAGCTCCCTTTCGGCCGAACTCAACCTCAAGCTCCGATACTAATGAGAGAATAGAAGAAGAGACTCGCTGCGGCTGCATTGGCGGCTTCAGGCCAGAAGGCACCGCCGAGATTTATTACTTTCGTGGGTAACTTGCCTTACGACGTCACGCAAAGCCAGCTCGCAAAGCACCTTGCCAGTGTGCATCCCAAATCTATCCGTATCATGTCTGATAAAGTAACCAAGAAGGGGAAGGGTTGCGCCTTTGTCGAGTTTGAGGGCTATGATCACATGAAGACTGCGTTGAGGACTATGCATCACACCGAACTGGACGGCGACACCAGAGACCCTAAGAAAGGAGGAGGACGGAAGATTAATGTTGAGCTTACTGCTGGGGGTGGAGGTAACACCAAGGCGAGAAAGGGGAAGATTATTGAGAAGAATGAGAAGCTTGCTGAGCAAAGAACAAGAAAGATTGGGGAGGAGATGAAGGTTAGGGAGGAGAAGAGGACGGGCGTTAAGCCGACGGATGAGGCGGTGTATAGGGCCACGAAGGAGGATAAGATGGATATTCATCCTTCTAGGAGGGCGCGCGTTAACTGAGTGGAGTGAAGGAGGAAAGTCGGGGACAAATGGAAGAAAACGGGAGAGCAGGAGAAGATACCACGAGATTTGTTGGGTTTTAAGTAGGATTTCGAAATGCAGGAAGGAGTCAGGAATGGACAATGAGCTTTTCACTACTCAATTGACTCATGGGAAGCAAACTGCTTAGTGATACGCGATGCCAGATTGTGGGTTAGTATTTGGGACATGGGAGGCTACAGTAGGGTGCCAGAAGTATTCTTACGGCCCACTTGTTCGCAGCCCATATAATTGAATGCTGCTTTGATAATTCAATACTTTGTATACCTCAGGGCGTTTAACACGAGGAGGCATTGTCATCGTTGTTGAATATCTACAGAATCAGAAGGGGAATTACTAAAGCAGCGTTTACTTATATGGACTGTGAACAAGTGGGCCGTAAGAATATTTCTGGCACCCTACTGTATGAGCTAGCCACAACAGCGAATGACTGTTAGGTTGCAGGTTGACATTGGATTTAAGCCGCTTACTTTTAATGTGTGTGGTCTTGCCAGAAGTTCCAATATTCGGGGTTTGAATGCTTGGAACTGATTTTTGGAAGTCATGGGTTTTGTTATCACATCTCGCCGTAAATAAGAAGATTGCTGGAGTCGGGAATGACTGCACCGCTAGCAGGAAAAGAGAGTTTTTTGAACTTTGAAATTGAACACCGAGCATGGCGTTGCCTATGAATGCCCACCTGCGCCTATGATACAGAACCCTATAACCCTTTGTATGGAGCCCATTACGAAGGTTCTCCTTGCCGCACCTTCCCCCCTTAGGCGAGGTGACCTCTATTACTATCAGAACTTTCCGCCTCCTCCACCTACTCCTCAGACTACTTCACTCGTATATTCGTTCATTGCGACATAGCGAGACAATACGTTTAAGCACCACCAACAAGGATGTTGTTGACAGGGATATGGACTAGATATGTTAGCCAGTATTCATGTGGCGCTTTATGTCCGCGCTACCCACCCACCGCTGTTCAGAACTTGGTTACCGACAACTTTGTTCGCATTCTTACATTCATGATAATGTAAGACTGAGAAAAAGTGTCCGAAGCCACGTCTGCGCAGAGGTGGGTGGGTAGCGAAGCTGACGATGTGCCCTCCATGACTGGGACTGGCACTTCAAGAGTGTCTAATGCTATGCGCTTTGTCGCCATGGTATTGTATGGTGTCCTCAAGTCTTGAAACCCGTACCACGTCGTCGCGGCAAAACAGGGGTCACATACTCAGCTTGATGATGTATCCAAGAGCGCCCATGACGATGAATCCGACGCCGACAGCGCGGGAGATCTGGACGAACTCGCGCTTATCCGCTGTAAATAGGTTAGCCTCTACTCGCAATTTCTCCCAATTTCCTCGGGTATTCCGTTCGCACTCCCGTCGCAAGAGCAATGGCGGCGAAAGGTGAGGGAAGAGAATGGTGAGGTGGCACATACGCTTAGTGCACCTGTTGATGAACATCGTTCCATCCTTAACAAAGTCCTTTGGAATATCGAGGATCTCCTGGAATTGGTCCGACATCTTTGCTGTAAGTGCTCTGTTCTATCTTTTATTTAATTTCTTTTATATGCTGCGGAAATCTGTCGTGGTCGTGGTGAGTCGCAGTAGTGGTCAAGATGAAAGAGTGTGAATGGTCTGGATGTCGAGGTGTCGAGCTTGGGTCGAGCTAGGGTGGTCTGGGGAAGTCGTGTCCTTTATCGCCATCACGTGGAGAGCTGTCAGGGGCTTAATGATGGATTTCATTTGGGCTTGGGATGTGGAACGGAGAAATGTAAAACCGGTGACACTCGGGTGCCGCGCCCAACACGACGTCGGTCGAGGTTGGGAGTTGGGCAGAAGCATCATCCATACTTCACTTCTACGACTCAGCGACGCTTCCATCAAGAATCCACGAAAGCAGATCTCTCCTGGATCGTGAGGGATTGATTTCAGACATATAAGGCGACGATTATATAATTCCAAACTGAAAAGACTTGATTCGAGTATCGGACCATCAAGGGAACGCTGGGTGCTGTATCTAAGACGAATCGTTTAATAAGGTCGCTGTCATCTGTACTACAAGAGATCGCAAGCACAGAGCTTCATCTTTACATCTCTTCTTCGTCTGTACCAGCCACCGAGGCCGTCAGACTCGATAGTGTTTGTGGAGGGCTACCAATTAGGAAGTGTACGTATGCTTCTACAATGTATTATAGCATCGGGGCGCACCAGCGCGGATGTATCGGGGACGATGAGAGTGTATTGGTTTCTTATAGCTGACCTTGCTTTTGTATAATAGCTCTACCATCCTGTATTTCCGTATATCATATCTGTTCCTATAACCTTTGAGTTGGACTCTGTTACTTTACTTGAGGAAGGAGCTTTAGACAGACTTTCCAATCCATTCTTCACCATGGCCGACGACGATTTTGACATCGACATCTATGGCGACACCGATGAGCAGCACCCTTCAACATCTACACCACAGGCGACCGACCCAGAACTCACGGTCAAGACCGAAGAACCTGTCAAGGAGGAATCAGACACAGACATGAAGGGCGGTGACGAGGGACACTCTGACACCATTATCAATGGGAACCCTGATAACTACCAACCAACCTCCAACACCGTTGATTTCAAGCTTGAGTCCCATGGCCAAGGACACGGCGAGGAGCACCAGCAGATTAAGAGCACAGACGAGTCCGGCAAGGGCGCAGTCACTATCCCAAAGCAAGCGCCACAACAGCAGGGTACAAAGCGCAAGGAGGGTTCGGATGAGAGGCCGATTGACCCAGGAGCTACTACTGCTATCCTCGTCTCTGACTTGCACTGGTGGAACACCGATGATGATGTTCGTGGCTGGGTCAACCAGGCCAACTGTGAAGATGAATTGAAAGATATTACTTTCAGTGAGCACAAGGTTAACGGCAAGAGCAAGGGGTAGGTCGTAGTACCGATTCTTGGATCTTCTATCCGCATACTAACAGCCACTTCCAGGCAAACATACCTCGAGTTCACCTCCCAACAAGCCGCCACCGCGACCAAGCACAAAATCGAGTCCTTCGGTGAAGGCCAACAATCAACACAACACACCAGGCGCCCAACAGTCACCTACTCAAACCCAAATATCAACCCCTTCAAGACCCTGCCAAAGGATGTCCCAGCCAAGACAGGCAGAGACATGGCCGGTGGTCGTGGCGGCTACAGTGGCACAGGCTACAACAACAACTTCCGCGGCCGCGGCAACTACAGAGGTGGCATGAACAGCATGGGTGGTGGCTTTCGCGGTGGCTTTCAAGGTGGAAACATGGGAGGGGGCTTCCAACAACCGATGGGGGGCTTCAACCAGGGTGGCTTTAACGGGGGTTTCAACAGAGGTAGCATGATGAACAGCAATATGCGTGGTGGACGCGGGGGCATGAGGGGAGGAATGAACAACAATATGGGAATGGGTAATATGCCGATGGGTGGTATGCCTATGGGTGGCATGCCGAATATGCCGATGGGTGGCATGCCGAATATGGGGATGGGTGCTGGGTTCCCGATGCAGCCGCATTTTAACCCGGCGTTCTTTCCGCAGAATCAGGGGGTGGGGGATTGGCAGAATCCGCATGGCGCTAAAAGGCCGAGACCTGAGTAGAGGGCCGTATTTGGCGGTATACTTGGGACTGGTGAGGATGGCTTGATTATGATCTGGATCTGGAGTTGGGTGCATGGGAAATCTGGGAGCCGGATGTAACAGTAGTATCATGGACAGCTCGATATATCTTGCACTAGCTTACATTGCTTCCATTATTCAGTCCCCCTTCCACGCGTGGTTAACAGAGGAGCGATGCCTCCTCCTAAAAGTACAAATAACCAACTTGAACCAGATTGCCATTGGTGTTTTCTAAATCAGAACTCATATTCTGCAACAACGGATACGCTACCACCGGATTAATAGGAACAACCCGCATATTATCAATAAAGGAATGGGTATGTTGTCATCAAGGTGTCAATCAAACCGCAGCTGTATCACCAAGACGCTTCCCCATCCCAACTCCAGTGCGCGGCACGGCCACAGTGCCGTTGGAGAGAGGACCTTGAGCGGGGCGCGTGGGATGCCATGGTGTCGCCTAGCGCGGGGGGGGGGGGGGATTTGAATCTGTAGCCGGGGCCGGCGGCGTGGGTGCGTAAATACCTGGCGGGTAAAGTGTAATCGATTATCAGCTCGTCGAGTTGAGTAAACTTGCGTAGTGGGTGCAGGGTGGGGTCTGAGTCGTGGCAATGGGTTATGGGAAATGCCCAGGCCCTGTCGTACCTTCTTTATGGATGATGGAAGTGGTCTTTGGGCTCTTCGTGCTCCGTCTCTTTTCTTCCTACGCTGAAGCTACAGACAGATTCTTAAGACTTGGTGTGTTACTCGATGAAGGTGGGCGTCGGAAGTAGGATCGAAAGAGGTGGGCGCCGAGGCCTGGTTGGTTGTAATTGAATTAATGATAGAGAATGAAGGTTGAACCGAGAATTCATTATTGCTCAGCCAGGAGTGAAATTTTGCGAGGTAAAAATGCCTTCACTTAAATTCCATTACTTTACAACATCATACACGTTCATCCTCATCAACGAAACCACTTGGTCTGGCATTTTGTCATACAGGCCGCCAATGCCATCTATGCAATGCGGAGTATCCTACTTATACACTCAAACAATCCTCTCATACAGCTTACTTACAACCGCCCATCACCGTAACTTTTCCTCACCGCCGCATGGTTCTTCGGCCCTCTCTCCCACGGAATATAGCCCTCCGCCTCCCTCTGCTTCATCGCCTGCTTCGCCTTCACCATCCGCGTCAGACTCAAATTGACCTTACAACTAACACCCAGCGATTTTCCCTTCATGACAAAATATCCATTGATGAACTGGACGTCCGTCTGTTCACCCTTATTTACGCGCTGCCACATGGGATGCATATGATCCTCAAGCTTCTCCGCAACAACCGCAGCCTTCTTCGCCAAGTTCTGCACGTTGAAGACCTTTGGCACACCGTGGTGGCCCGCAAGTTCGGGCATCTTGGTCACAACCAAGCAGATTTCTCGAAGAAGCTCCATGACGTTTTGCGATACCATGTAGTTCCATCGTAGGTCTTTGATCTGGCAATCATAGGCTACTGACAAGGGACCGAGGCAGGCTTCAACGGCTAGGAACTCAAGCTTATGAAACAGGAGCTGCCTCTCCTGTAGCAGTTTTGCGTTCAGTGCATTGGCCTTTTTAAACATGTAGAGGAGCTCGTTGCAGGAGGATGAGTTCTTTGTCTGTGCGAATTGCCAGGTTGCCCAGTCACCGAGACTCTTTTCCTCCTCTGTGAGCGTGCGTGCGGGTGGTAGAGCTGCAAGCAGGATTTCGCCTTCGCGGTAATGGTTGGTGGCGAAGGCTCGGGTTGGGTGATTCGCGAGCCCGTGCTTAGAAAATGCGAGAATGTATTGAGGGCGGGTGACTGGGTTCTTGAAGACTTCTGTGTTGAGTTTCTCGATCACGCCCATGCTGTTGTGCAAGAAAACAATCGTCGAGGTAGACGTTAACCGGTCGCGGATGAGGTGCAGTGCCTTCGCGGTATTGAAACCTGGAAGGGTGACGACCAGCTTGTCAATGATCCAGCCGCTGTCCACTTTTCCAGTCACTCCCTTGGCGTTGCTTAGAGGACGGCATTGCACGTGCTCGGCTTTGGTCATCTTCATGTCTTCGATGTTGAAGCCGATTGCCGCACCGGCTTGGCGGTCTTTGACCATCACCATCATCTCTCCTTCGTCGCGCCACTGTTGCATCAACTGTTTGGTGCGCATAAGCAGAGTAATCGCTGGGCGACCAGGAATCGATGCCAAAGCATGCGCTGCCAGTTTCCCGAGCTCGTTCATGCCTAGTATGTGCACACGCCCCAGGCTCTTTCTAGGTAGCTTTTTAATCTTCGCTGGGCCATCCAAAGCTTCCAGCTCAGCCTGAACCCTTGCATGTTCCTCTTCTGCCTTCGTTATTGCGATAGGTTTACTTGACATGTTCCGCTGGCGCTCCTTTTCGATCTCCGGCTTGACCGCCGTCGTCTTAGCTGTATGCTCGCCATCTGATTTAGCTGCAGATTCTTGAGTAGCTGTAGCTGGCTCCTTTGCCTCAACATCCACGAAAGCATCTAAACCTGCTGTCATCGACTCCTTGAACTCGCCCAATTTCTTGTTCGACATAATCTCCTCTGGTGGATCAAATTGCGCAACATCTATGGCTTCCTGCTCTGGCCCATTTTCTTTGAGCCCTGAAGCACGCGAGAAGACATCTGGGCGCCGTATAGCCACCCTGCGCACGGATCGACCAACTGCGCTCATCATGCCCGGGACCGCATCATCGGTTTTGTCGTGTATAGACGGCCTCGGCGTTCGCCGGTGTGGAGGTCGCCACTCCGCATACTGTTTCCTTGTCTGCCGCACATCTGCCTTTCGGGATTCCGTGTATAGTCTCTCTTCATCTTCCAGCTTTTCCTGCGCTAAATGCTTCGCTACTGTCTCTTCCAAGCTGTTCTCCGTGCTCTCTGGCGATGTGTGCGGTAGCGCATAACCCGCCTTCTTCAGCTCCCTTGCCTTCATCTCCAACGCAGCATATTGGCTTATGGCCGCCCGGCCCACGCAGATGTTACCGTACCTCCATAATGGGTGTTTGTGAGGTATCCTGGCAAACACCCGCGATAGCGGACGACCGCAAGTTGAAATAGACAGGATGACAGCTTTCTCGGGGATTAACGAAAGCCTCTCATGTCAACCGCATAGTATTCTCCGATGGACTGGTGCGCAATAGGCGACTCAACCCGCGGCAAAGAGCTCGGCGGAAGAGTTGTGGTTGTGTCGCAAGTATCGAGGATTGGGGATCGATGGACGAATCGCCACAACAGAATGCGCTCTGTGGTGTCGTGGTTTTATAGGCTTGAAAATTGTTGAAGCTGACCAAGAATACACGCAAGCTCGCTTCGCTATCACGCCGGCGCAAACAGAAGTGCTGATGAGGATATAAACGTCGCTTTGTGGTGTTGTTGCTTGACTTCGAGGACCAGAGGAACAAATTCTAGAGACCTTACATTATTTTGGGCCGTCCTTTGCCAATCGGCATCCCTGCACTTCTCATTCGTCAATTACAGCGCCGCCGGTGCGGGACGGAAGAACCTGAGCCGACTGGGACAACCACAGTGCAAACATAGCAAACTCCAACAATTATTTCGAGGCCGTCGCGGCCGATAAGAGCCCATTATACTTTGTCGCAAACCACATCAACCTCATAATAGAGCTTCGCGTTTCAGCAGCGCAACATCACGACAACGCCACTGCTCAGGATTTCTTTTACCACCTGCCTTCTCAACCTCTTCCACGCGACACCTCAAATTATGGATCCGACCGCAATCGATGTTATGGAGCTCTTGGAGCAGCTCGACGACGAGGTTGATGATCTGGAGGAGGCTTTGGCACCGATATTGAAGGCCGGATTAGCAGGCACAGCGTCCAAGCTGCCACTACTCGATAAAGCCAAACTTTATGTGCTCGTGACTTATGCCGTAGAGTCTCTGTTGTTTTGTACGTCTGCCATGGGCGAATTTGATTAACGTCCTCATACTAACAGCATGAATAGCATATCTTCGCTTGAACGGTGTGAATGCGCGCGAGCACCCAGTTTTTCAGGAGTTGACCCGCGTCAAGCAATATTTTGACAAGATAAAGGTTGCAGAGAACCCGGTCGGACCACCAACTGTGCGTTTGGATACTGGCGCTGCTGGGAGATTTATTAAGGCTGGACTGGTTAGTTATGGAACTGGGCAAACGTTGGCATTTCTAACATAATTGTAGTCTGGAAACGACAGATTCGACGCTGAGCGCCTTGCGAGATCGAAGGCAAAGGTGAACATGAAGTTTGCGGAGCTTGGTATCGAGACTGAACCAAAGAAGGTTGCACCAGTTACCAGACCGGCCGTTTCAAGCGATTCATCGTCGGAATCGAGCTCGGAGGAAGAGAAGGATGAGGAGGAGCCAAAGGTTGTGGCAATGACTGCTACACAAAAGGCAAAGAAGCGCAAGGAGCAACTGCTGGCATCCCGTTCAGCAACTACGAGCAAAGAGGGAACTCCGACGGGAGAGTCTTCGAATGCTGCAAGGAAAAAGAAGAAGGCCAACAAGAGGAAGGCGACAGCCGCTGCTCAGAAGGCTGCTAAGAAGAAGTGAAGAGTCGCCTCACAAGGGCCGACGTAGGTTGGCATTGGACCTCAATCACAACTGGACGGCGGCAGCACCTCAACAAAGTGCAAGTCGTGGACTAGAGCAGACAGCCAAAGACTAGAGTCAAGAAGGCGCGCGAGCAAAAGGCAGATTTAGCCTCAGATATCAGCTTAAATAAATAGCCGAGCAAAATGATACCCTTAAATCAAGATTACACAGCTTCAATCAAGTATATTCAGTCATTCATTGCGCCAACTGTGACTCAACCGGCATAGTATACAAGCTAGCCGTGGCTGAGTTCTTGAATATTTTGGCCACTGACAAGTCATGAGTTCCTGATTTCTTGGCATCAACCTCGTTCGAGCCAATCATGGTTGTTCCAATGCGCCCGGCGGAACAATGATCCGCAAGCATGGATATTCGCTGCCATTCCGACGGCTTCGGCCCTGTGCCTCGCCATCGGCCTCGAAAAGTATAAACACAAACGTCCCTATCTCCAGCATCCACATACCACTTAAAACTCACCCTTTCAAACCCTCTACCACACACCACCGCAACAATGGCACGCCAACAGAGATCCGGAGGCGCTTCTCGCCCAACCCGTCCAACCGTTGCTCCTCGCGCAGCACCAGCTCCAGCTAGACAGCAGACCCGTCCAGCCACCACCGCTGCCGCACCACCACAGCACGCTGCTCCTCCAGCTGCTCCAGCTGCTGCCGCTCCATCCCAGGGCCCAGGTCTGTTCGCGAACATGGCTTCTACCGCAGCGTAAGTTTGCCGTTACCTTGATGGTCGGTGGAAAGGATGTGGCAATACCCAGCCCATCTAACATCGAATTACATACTAACTGTTTCCAGTGGTGTCGCAGTCGGCTCCTCTATCGGCCACGCCATCGGCGGTTTCTTCTCCGGCGGCTCCGCCCCAGCAGCTGCCGAGGCTGCCCCAGTCGCCAACACCCAGGCCGCGCCAGAGCAGAACAACTGGCAGGCACGCAACTGCGACGTCGACGCTAAGCAGTTCACGAAGTGCTTGGATGAGAACCAGGGCAACATGCAGACTTGCTCGTGGTATCTCGAGCAGTTGAAGGCCTGCCAGGCTGCCGCTGCTAACTACTAAGTCCGAAATTGGACGGAGTGGTTATCCCTCAGTAGTTTGGTAAATGGCTCAGTCTTGCTGAGTGAAAGGAAGCTGATTCCTGCTCCGGCGCGCAGGTTGCGCGCGGATGAATGGATGTAGTGAAGATCAAATTGTAGCATATGCGAGCGGGTTGTAAAGATCTCTAATTTTGTACATAGTAGTTGCGAGAGAATCCCTGCTAAGAGAAACCACGGCCACTTTCTGTTGATCAATTTTTTTTTTTTTTTACCTAAGAGTGAAAGAATCTGATGCGGTTGAACAGTGAGTCTATCACGAAGTAGTCAGAAGGTTCTCGCCGTTTCCCAGCATCCGCGTGGTTAGCCTAGCTTCGTCCAAGATGACCTTGAAACATCAAGCCGCGGCCATGACACGTCGGCTTGAGGCGACTTCGTTGCGGTGAAAGTGGAAGGGATTTTGACTTATGGGTACAATGCCTACGAGATAACCTCCAAAAGTAAACGAGAGTTTCAAAGGCCGTGAAATATAATCTCATAGGCTTGGACACTGCTGCTAGATAGTGTAGAGCACCAGCGTGACGGCGCCAGGATGCATCGAGAGATATCTTTGTCTCAGCTCTTGCAAGAGAAGGTCAATGTCGACTTCGGGCTGTAGTGATACCAAGAATATCTCAAATCACCAAGTAGCGTGTTCACTGACATTTTTATTTTATTTTGGATATGATTGAGGTACAAGCGATGGTGGGCACAAAAAGTATAAAGTGGCGGTTGCGCCCACAATATAGATGATTCAATTTATCGGCTTCCCACACCTGAGCCCTGAGCCTCAGCTCTATCAACTTCTTCAAGTCATTTGCGTGCTCATGTTGACCATTGGGACCAACCTAAAGCGCACTGCGTCCCATTTTTTAGTAAAACAGGGGTAGTCGGCAAATCAAAAAAAGGGGGTTAAAGCTGCTCGCCTATCGACATCCTCCAATAGAATAAATACACTGCCCAGCAAGGCAGATTTACAGATGCTTACTGGTGCGGAAAGATGGGCTAGAATTCGGAGGACATGAATTGAAGTACCGCAACCAGAAGGCAGATCCATGGATGCTTACTTGTGTTGAGAGATAGGCTAAAATGTGGGGAGTGGGAATCGCAATGTAACCAAGCAGCCAGAGCATGAGTAGCTTTGCCACAAAAGAAAGGTGTATCTTTTACCCTACTACAATACCGTTGCCTTTTGCTGACTTGCCAGCTCTCCACAAACCAGCTGCATTGGAGGAGCAACACCAAGCCAAGTCGCAACAGCGGCGCCTGGTCACAATAGAGAAGCGAGCCGCCAACAAGCTGACTGACACTAGCCATCTCCTTACCTCTTTGGGGGAAGTCCAAATCATTACTAGTTGAGGGAGGGTTGTATCAAAATTAGAGCACGGTGGAGCGAAGAGTTACAGTAGAAAAGATAGTACGTTGCGTACAGGGCTAAATTAGAAACGAGTATTCAGCTGCAATTCTATCATTCGTTCGCCCAACCTAGAACATTACTCCTTCTTTCCATCCTTACTCTTCGGCCTCGGTTCCGTATTTGTACTATTCCCATTATAAAACTGGTTAGGGTCTCTGGCCTCAATCCTCCTTGCTAGTGGCTGCTCCTGCTCCGGCTCCGCAGGAATAGGCTTACCACCACCGAGGAAGCTTCCCAAAGTCCTAGCAGCAAAGCCCAACCCCAAACTAACGACCCTAACTCCCGCCCCGGCGACGCTTCCCACAACCCCTGTAACGCCACCACCACCCTCATACGCCTCCGTGTAACTCTGCACCGGCACCAGCACCAGCGTCGCATTTGGACACAGACCCAGTTCAAGGAGAGTTTGGCTCTCCTCGCCCACAGAGATATTCTGAGGTGGCGCAGGAGGCAGGATCTCTTTGAAAGTGTAAGGGGCATTGGTAACATGCGTTCCTAGAACAGTTGTGTCTTTGATATGTGCATGTTCGTCTACCCATTCCCGGACTTCTTTGCCGAGGGTGGCTGTAGATGGGAAGCGTTGTTGGATGGTGGCGCCGTCGAAGAGGCGGACGCGGAGGGCGCAGGTGTCTGATGCTTTTGCTTTGCCTTTTGAGGCTGCAGAAGCGGTGGGTGGTGCGGAGGCTTTAGTTTGGCGAGAGCGCTTCTCTTCCTCTTCGCGAGCCTTTCGTGCAGCCTTGTCGAGCTCGATTTGCTTTAAGATTCTTTCGCGCTCGGCTTTGGCCTCTTCACGGCGAAGCTTTTGCTCTAACATCGCTTTAGTTTTTGGGTCTACTCCTTTGCCCTTCTCGGTCTCTGGCGTCTTAGGAGTTCTAGCTGTTGTTGTCTTTGCATTGGTAGATTCTGTCTCAGGTTTAATTGGTCGCTTTGGGGTTTCAATCGCAGCCTCAGCTTCTCTCTGAAGTTGGCCTGATGCTTCGGCACTGGATGCCTCGGCTTCACTCTTTTGCTGCTCGTCCGCAGACTTTGCACGGTCTGGCCCCTGCTTTACTTTCTTATCAGCTTCTACTTTCTTCATAGCTTGCTCTTCAACCTGTTGACGCCATCCAGGAGTCTCCTGGTTCCTCGTCGCCGCTTCCCGTGACCTCTCCTGCTGATCGTCCGCCGTCCCCGGCTGAAAAGACTCGGAAGCTGCTCTGTCGTGCCGTCTCCTAACATCCATCGCGGCCTGACTCATCCTGATTGACTCCTCCATAACTTCTAACTCCGCCCTTGGCAGAAGCTCCCTATTCTCGTCAACAATTCGCCGAAGCTCCACCAAGGTTGCGTCCTCTCGCATGCACCTGCGGTCGTCTTCCGACATCTGAGGAGTGATTGCTGAAAATGCCTGAATGCGATCTACGAGGCTCGTCGATTCAGTTCTCGATGCTGGAGGAGCAAAACGGTAGGTTCGCGCGAGACTGTCTTCCGTGCCATAAGTCGGGCTGTCGAGGATAACACGGGTCAGCTCAGCGCATTGAGCTTCCGTTATTGTTGGTTCAAGAGTTTTAGCAATTTGTTTATAAAACTCCTCTCTCGTAATCGGCGACTTTATGTGTGCCTTAACACGATTATCACCGATAACCACTAGCTCTGGCACCGTGGTAACAGGAACAAAGGCGTTTAGGAATGCATGCGCCTGTGAACCAGCTCTTATATCAAGTACTGTGATCTTGTCACCAACCATCTCTCTGAAGCGGTTATTACTAAGCCATATCCTCCATCCTTCGCCATTGTTTTCTCTGTTTGGGTATGCGAAGTTGCTGGCGCCGTAGTCGGTTTGGACGAAGCAGGCGACGTCCTTGTGTTCTGCAATGGCCGTTTGGATGGCTGTGGTTATGGCATTTACGCTATCTCCGTGGGCTGACATGATGATGCGACTACACGCACAAATACAGAGATGGTGCCTTGAATGGTGGTAGAAGACTGTAGATGAAGTGCTACCTTGGTGGTTCAGGCAGGGGTATACAACAGATGTCAGGTTAAGCGCGGCAAAGACCAGGATTATGCGCTTGATGTCGCTTATGATATTGGTCTTCAACAATTGAGGTATACCTCAAAAGGAATATTTACAGATAGCACAAGGATAAGTCTTTTATGTACTTTATGTCTATTTTGGAAGTCTACGAATACAAACGAAACAAACCCTTTCCAATTGGTTTTCATAGGCTCCAAGCCCGAAAGTTATTCCGTTCCCCAGATTCCGATATCCTTATCGGATATTTGCCCATCCACTGTCGCATCAGTCCTCAACACTAGACCACCCGTGGCAAACCATACACAACCTACACAATGAGCGCCCCAGCACGCTCATTATTTACCCAATCCTTTCGGGTAGCCTCTAAGGCAGTTTGGAAGAGGCCGGCACAATCCTTCTTTCAACAGAACTGTACGCAATGCAGAAGCATATCACGGACAGCTATCCGCAGAAACGGACCCCAACCAGTTGACGATCCAGCCTTCAAGTCGTTGCTCGACAACCCGCCTGTGCTGGTCAGAGTTGGAGGAGGAAAGAGACATGGTCCAGGACTGATCATTCTCGGTGCGTAACAACCAATTACACCAATTCCATCCATACTTGTCAACAAGACACGCTACTAACACCACCCACCAGCATTAATACCCATAATAGCCTTCGGCCTCGGCACCTGGCAAGTCCAACGCCTGACCTGGAAATCCGAGCTCATCGCGCGCTTTGAAGACCGGCTCGTGCGCGACCCCCTCCCCCTTCCAGGACACATCGACCCTGCTGCCATCAAAGACTTCGACTACCGCCGAATCTTCACCACTGGGCACTTTCGCCACGACCAGGAGATGTTGATCGGGCCGCGCATGAACGAGGGCAAAGATGGGTATTTAGTCGTTACGCCACTTGAGAGAGAGGGTGAGGGGACCACGGTGCTGGTTAATCGTGGGTGGATTGACAAGAAGCTTAAGAATCAGAGGACGAGACCAGAAGGCTTGCCGCAAGGGGAGGTGACGGTGGAGGGGCTGCTGAGGGAGCCGTGGAAGAAGAATATGTTTACTCCTGATAACAACTTGGAGAAGGGAGAATTCTATTTTCCAGACGTTGCGCAGATGGCAAAACGTACGGGTTCGCAAGCGGTTTGGGTCGAGGAGACTATGACGCCTGATCTCATTGTGAGTTGGGATCGTGAGGCAAAGGGAATCCCGATCGGCAGGCCGGCGGAGGTCAACTTGAGGAACAACCACGCTCAGTATATCTTTACGTGGTATGCGCTATCCGCGGCGACTGCGGTTATGTTGTGGATGGTTGTGAAGAAGCCGCCGACTGATCTTGCGCGCAAGGTCAGGCATAACAAGGATTGGTCGTAGATCATCCCACTATGGCGTGTAGAGTACCGTGCGGGTGCTCTTGCTGTAAATATACTTGTATCATAGTATGAAATCATACCCTTTTTCAATTCATAGCAATTCTCACTCTACTTAAACACATGTGTTATAAAGTTTCATAGCACTGTAGCCTATCCACAATCTCAAGTCTTGACTACTCAATATTCTACTCATTCTCCTCTTGGGCCCTCTTTCGTCCTCCTCTAAGCTTGGTCGGCGGCACCATTCTCAAATCACTCAGCAACTCCCTGGGGAGATATTTCTCCGCCAAAGCAAACGGCGTCGTCTGCACATTAATTTGCCTTTGCCTCTTCATAAGCGTCAACACGTCACTCTCCTCAATCGTTTTCCCACCTCTATGTTCAGCATACGCGCCCAAATCATCGCTAACCTGCTCAAAGAACCAGTCTGATGCTTGCATAATCGCTAACAGTGTGTCTTTACTGATTTTGGTTTTGCCGCCTCCAGACAGTGTTGTTGCGAGTTTCTTCACGACGCCAGCGGGGAGGGAGGGGTAGGGGAGCCCGTGTTTGGACAGGCGGACTGTTTTCTTTTTGGAGGGGACACCTCTGGGCCTGCCCCTCTTCTTCGGCCCTGTGAGCTCAGACTGTGCACCGAGAACGCTGACCATTGTCTGATCATCCGCCATAGAGATGTTGTGTTGGGAGCGAATTGTCGTGTTGCCTATTCGGTTTATTGTTAGGTCTGCCTCGTTTTCTGAGCCTGACTCCTCGATACCTTCACCCTCGCCTTCGGCATCCTCTTCTTCTTGGTCTGCTTCTGGCTCAGACTCGAGGTCATTGTCTTCCTCTGCTTCTTCCATTTCTTCGTCTTCGTCTGCCTCCTCTTCAACCATAGTTTTCTCCTGCTGCTCGCTTAGACGAGAGGTTCCGTCTCTCATGCTTAGCCTCAACCTCGCGTCTCTAGCGCTCAAACGAGAATCGTCATCCATCAAGCTTAGTCGCGTGTCTTCCCTGAACGGCTCATTCTCCTCGTCACTTTCCTCCTCGATATCCTCTCTGGCAATGCCCATGCTGCGTCTTGCCTCTCTAGCCTCCTCGGCCGTGGCCCTCAACTCCTCAAGTTGTTCCGGGCGCATGGTCTCTCGTCTCGGAATCTGGAAAGCGAACGTGTTCTCGTCCTCCTCTTGTAAATGTCCCCTAATATCACTATCCCTCCCCCTTCTGATATCCATCGTCCTGGTCGCCCCGTCCATCAGACTAGGATCATCCAACATCGGTTCATCGTCCTCATCAAAGCCTCCAGGCACGAAAGACCGATCCACGATGTCCGCTAAGAACGAGCCGTCTCCAAAGTCCGGGAGCGTCTGATCGAATCTATCACTCGTCCTTATTGACCCAAAACTGCCTCTGCTCAGTCTCCCGCCTGGAATCTCGCTTGCCGCACGTCTCGGGAGCTCAACAGAGCGCGTCGTTAGATTATCATCATCCATCCCCAATCCCTCACTCTGCGGCGGCAACAACAGCGAATCATCTTCATCCTCCTCCCCCAGAGGCATACTCAGTCGCGGCCTTTCCAGTACCTCGTCCTCCTCCTCAACATCGTTGAGCTTCTCCTTGTCCCTCCTCGCTGGCACAGGCGGAGGCAACTGTGGCGTGCCTCGAATCGGCTGTGACACTGGTGCAAGAACTTTAGAGAGTTGTCTCAAAAGGTCTCGTGGTGTTTCACGTCGTTGACGGCCTGATCTCCTCCTGTCTCTGCCTCCTGGCGTGTTGACTGCTGCTCTTCTAAGCTCGATCTCCCTCATAGCCGCCCGTCCATGGGGCGTCGTCGGCATCGCACGCCGAACACTCTGCTGTGCTGTCGGCGTGACATTTTGTGCACCTCTCGGTGTGCCCAATGGCCTCACAGATCGTGCAGCGGATGGTGGAGGGCCAGGACTGACTGAGTTCGCGCGTGCAGGCGTTGTCGGTTTCGGTAGTATCTGAGCTAATTGCTGAAGTGTCGCATAAGGAGTATCTTTCGGTGGCTCCGTGGTGTCAGCTAGTGAGTTACGTGGTGTGATCTTCGGCGGTTCGCGCGATGCCTGCGTAGCGACCTGTTGCGCAATGTTTAGGCTTGGAGCTTGGGTTGATGAGGGCGCATTCTCGGTTTCTGGCGCTGCTGTGTTCTTTTGCATAGATTTCCTCTTCGAAGACATGGCTGCGAGTGCGACCTCAAGGTCGGAAATTGAAGGAAAAGCAAATATGTGGTGGTGATGGAGATGTCTAAGAAAGCTTCATGGTTGTCATGGTTGATGTTTGGTCCAGCAGGGGTGTCGCGTCAGTCAACACGGTTGGGGACATGCATGAACTAAGATTAGATTAGATCGCGATAAGGACTTGGGGCAAATTATTTCCAGCAAGGCTACTTTTGCGCTGAAGCTCGATATTGTAAACAAAACCAATAAATTTCCAGCGACATACTCCACGAAAGCTATTTAACGTCCAAACCACTTCTCAGAAGCTCTGAGTAAAACCGTAACCATGTCTGACGACGGCTTCCAAGAGCCCCTCCTCGAGCGTCTCTCGGCCTCCCCAGAACCAGAAGCTCCAGCAGCACCACCATCCAAGCGCTCGCAAAAAAAGAACAAGCGCAAGGCCACCGAAGACGACGAAACTACAGCCGATAAGCTGTCCAAGGCTCCAAGGACGAAGAAGCAGAAGCAGCAATATGAGGACGATAACTTAGATATGGAGCTTGGAATCAACAAGGGATTCGCCCAGATGGATTCACAGTTACTGGCGGATTATGTCGACAATAAGACGAGGCAGTTCGAGAAGGAGTTGAGTTCCGTAGAGTTGGAGGATAGACACATCCCAGCCTCAGCAATCACAGATACGACGTCTTATGATAAGCCGCACACAATCGACAACCTTCCCAACTTCCTCGAAAAGTTCGTCCAGAACCCAACCAAACTCTGGGGCGCCTCAAAAAAGAACGGCACGCCTCACACACTAGTCATAACCGGTGCCGGCCAGCGCGCCGCCGACCTGGCACGCGTTCTCAAGAAACTCCAGTCGAAAGATGCGCAGGTAGCAAAGCTATTTGCGAAGCATATCAAGGTTGCGGAGGCGGTGGAGTTTTTGAAGAAACATAGGACGGGCATAGCAGTTGGCACGCCGAAGAGGATTGAAGATGTGATGGATGATGGTGCCCTCCAGGTGGATAGGTTGGAGAGAATTGTGGTTGATGCGTCTCATGTGGATGGGAAGAAGAGAGGGGTGTTGGATATGAGAGAGACGTTGGCGGCTGTGGTTAAGCTCCTTGGGAGGGCAGAATTCAAGAAGAGGTATGGGGCCAAGAAGGATGGCATTGAGGTCATTTTCTTTTGATTTTCCCTTCGGCTAAGAAGTGGCTAAGAAAGCCGAGCATTTCATGGAGTTGGTTGGGCATTTACAAGCGGGCGTTAGATATCAAAAGTCAATGGAACGCTTTTCATTCTGCTACTCTACGTCTCCCTTCGGCCCAAACTGGATTGCAATGCCCACGTAAGTCTAAGCGTCATACTTCAACTCCCTCCAGCTCTCCGTCCCATCAGCCTCCACCAAAATAGCATGGTTCTTCTCCACCAACTTCCACTCCTCTTTCTTATACGTGCTCGGCTCACTAGCAACAATAACATGCTTCCCATGATCATCAACATTCTCATTCGTCATGTACGGGTTGTGTCCTTCGACACTCCTTCCATGGGTACCCTTTACATCTCTTGTCGCCTTTCCGTGTTGGCCTTCGGCACCATCTGGATGATCTGGGAACTTCCTGTTGAGTGTAACACCCGCAGTCGTACTCCAGTAAAGAGAAGGTGGTTGTTCTGTGACGTGGTTCCTAAAGCGGCAAGCGACGAGTTGTCGCCCATCCGTAACGCAGAGGTTCAAGTCGTTAGGTGTACGTTTATCCCCCAACGCCACCTTCTGCAGCTCAATAATGGTGTTTACAGCATTCTGCAGCGCCTCAAACATCTCCTGCGTGGTGTACACCTTCTCCCATGCCTCGAGTGCCCCATCAGCTGTCTTCTCCTTGGTACCTTGGCCAGCAGTTAAATAGCTCATGTAAAGCGCACCAATCATCTCCGAGTCCGTCCGTCCAGTGATATGCGAATACGTCTCCGCACTCATCAGATTCGTCATCTGGCGTCCCACAGCATGGAAATCGGTAATATATCCATTATGCATGAACGTGTGCCTCCCCCACGTAAACGGGTGATTATTCACATCCGTAATAACACCCGTCGAGCTCGCGCGAATATGTGCAAACACGCAACTCGTAGCGGTATTCCTGGCGATACTCAAGAAGTTGGAATCGTGGGCACAGGGCCGAGTGATCTTGTACAAGGCGGGACGGATGCTGGGCGCGTTCATGCCTTTGATTCCACCCTGGATGTTGCAGAATGCGGAGCGCGTGCCCGTATACCAGGCCATGCCGAAACCGTCGACGGAGAAGTTGATGTTGCGCGCTGCGATCTCTTCTTCGGAGGTGGTGCCGGCGTGGACGGAGGGGTCGTGGGAAAGGAGGAGGGGGAGGTGGTGGTTGGCGACTTGCTTGGAGATGGAGTGCTGGGGTGCTGAAATATGTTAGTCTGATGTTGCTTGAAATAAAGGAATGACAGATGAGTATCGGCTTGAGGAAGTATAGTTTGACGGAAGGCTACTTACTGATGAGTACGTCCTCCAGAAGACAGTCTTCTGTTGGAGAGATGTAGGCGAACCAGCGACACATTTTAAGTTGATGGCAAGGATTTAGATTGGTTGAATTGAGAAATGAGAAGCTTTGAGAGAAACAGTCAAACAGATTGGTTCAGCAAGTGAGGAGATGAGAGGTTGAAGCTGAAGATTTATGAGAACTGGCTGTGTTGACAAACAGAATCAGAAACAAAACAAAGATGACCTTGCTATCAAACTTAGTGGCGATTGCCTTACGTTAGTGCTTCGTATTGGTGACGTTGTTCGCTTTGCTTTGGGTCTTCAAGTCCATGGGACACTGGCTTGGCGCTCCTCGGCGTGGCCGCATGCGGGGTAAGCGTGACGACGGCACAACTTTTGAGACCTTGGCACTCCCGCTTGCAGAGGCGAAAAAGCTTGCTTTTTGATGTTTGATCTTGGCAGTAACCACCAATTTCTGTCTCAGAACATCCATAAAATTTGTAGCCGTATTCTATTTCTCAAACGAAAGAGAAATGTTCCTGTCTTTGGAGGTAAGTGCCGCGTGAATTTCGTATCAGAAGGAAAGCGATTTTGTTCAACGATTTCAGCAATAAATTCCACGCAAATAATAACTAGCTAGCAGATGTCTCTCCTTATTTTAAGTTCTTTTTCAAATCGTTAAGCTCCATTTGCCTCAAAGGCGCTGCATCTTTTCCTTGCTAAGTGGCAAATCTCTCAAAATCATGAACCTATGGCATCCCACCACTCCGCGGCTTCCTGGTCTTTCAATTTGCCAGATCCTTGGAATCTACAAAAATAAGTCCAGAAAACCATTACGCGTTCATCCTCAATAACTTCTCATAAGCACTCTCCCCTGGCTTAATCTCAAGCACGACCTCCTCTCCACCCTCTTCATTGTCAAATTCCTCACTCCAATCTAGCTTTGTCTTCGCCTCCCTATGCTCACCCTTAACATCCCCAGATAACCCACGAATCAGGGAAAGCGGCACAAGCTTCATCGGCGACAGTTTAGCTGTACCTGGCTTCTCATTCTCACTTTTAATCAGTGACAACGACAAAAAATTCAATGGAGGAGGTGGACTGGGCGAGGTTGGCTTCTGTACTGGGGTCTTCGGTACAGGATGGTTAAGCATATCCTCAAGGAGTATCAGCTGCCCAGCCGAGCTAACAGACGTCTGCTTTCGTGTGGCGTCGACTTCAGGTTTGACGAGCTCATCTTCGTCAAGATTGATCAGCCCACTGGCAGCAGCAGCTTGCTCCTTAAGTGCTTTGGTGTCAAATCCGCGCCCAGCGCTCGTGGAAGCAGGCCGAAGCAACAGAGACCATGCTCCTGTTCCCATTTGGACGGCATCGGATTTTGAGGGTTTCTCGTCCTTTTTTCCACTGAAGGGGACCTTGTAGGCGATTGAAGGGAGCTCGGAGCTTGGAGAATCGACCTCATCTGCCCAGTTGAAGCCATCTTTCTTCTCGAGGGGCTTTATCTGACCCTTAGTTGGATCTCGCATGCCCAAGAGATACCCGTACGTCGCAGGCTTCTTGTCGATGTCCGCCAGATCATGAGCTGCGCAACTTGAAGCGTCGACAAGACGAAGAGTATCATCCTTGTCGGCGGCCTCCTCGCAGATATCAATCAGACTCTTAGCAACAGATTGCTTCCTCGACCCTGCAGCGGACGCTAGCGCGCTTCCTTGTTCCTCGACAGGCTCATCCAGCTCAGGAATGAGGAAGTTCACATCGACATGGTTATCTGAAGATGGAGCAAGCATCTCCATGTAATCGTAGACCCTACCCTTCTTCACCTCTTCCTCATCACTCTCTTCCTCTTCCACATTCCTAAACAGGTCCAGCACTTCACCACGATGCACCACACCATCAACCGTCTGAATGGCATCTTCCTCCTCTTCCGCTTCTCCCTCAACCATGTTTTGTTTTCTAGGCTTTTCCCTACTAGGTTTGAGAGGCACCTCGGCAAGGTCGAACACCGGATCAAACGGCTCAGAATTTATGGCAATTCTCCCCAGCTTATCCGGAAACAACCACGGAAAAGAAATCAGCGGCAAACTCTTCGACTCCATCTTCCTCTTCGGCACCTGCCTGCCTCCAACAGTCTTAAACATCTTGCACTCCTTCAGCGCATACTGCATCTCCTCAGACGTGACTTTGTACATGGCTGCCACGAATGGAGCTAAGGTACGGTAGTCATCACCGCCTGCTGCTTTGATGCAGGCCACTCTGAAGCGCTCTTTGAGCGCGCCTGCGATCTCGGCAATCGCTTCGCCGGCTTTATAGTCGTTGAAGCCTATTGGCCGGGAAAGGAGAAAGGAGGTCCAAATCTCGAACTCGGTGCGGATGCCGTGTTGGGCCATGATACGGAGCATGGCAGCGTCATATTCGGACTTCAGCTTTCTTACCTGCCTCAAAGTCTCTTTGTGCTCAGGGTATGCATTCAGAATGCGAGTGTCAAACGGCCTCTCGTACTGAGGCTTGAAGTCGACGAGCACGACTCTATCATAGAGATGACCGACTACACTGTTCGAAATGTACGTCTTGCTCTTCGGAAGGTGAGTCTTCTCCATGAAATGGGGCCACAACTGTGGACGAAGGTGCTTTGGCAAGATAGCTGGCACTCCCGACTTGACATAATCAACTGCCTTGGAGTGCAACGCTGCGAGCTCTATGCATTTTGGGTCCTTTACAGAATTTGGAAGGTAATCAGACCAAGCAAGATGTGCATGAGCAATTCTAGGCAAGGAATCGTTTTTCATGTAGGTGACAAAGAAGGCCATGACGTCATCGATGCCAACGTTACGATTGAGTTCGTAAACTTGTGGAGAAGTGAAATCCATGGGTTCTGCGTTCCACTCTCGTGGGATGAACTCTCTGTCCCAGAGGACGAAGAAGTCGTCTCCATCGAGGTCGCCGCCGGAGCACATGCTTGGTACGTCGATGTCTCCTAGTTGGGAGAAGACTACGCAGTCGCGAAGATGGTGAAGGGTTGGAACGTCTACTGCTTGGCATACTCTGATATCTCCCGGGTGCAGCGAGGGGTTGCGCCCAACGACACAAAGACCTTCGATAATGTTTGTCTGCCCTGGATTATTCGGATCTACGACCTGGAGGAAGATTTGTGGCAGATCCTCAATGTCGAGTGGCTGGATCTTCCCATCTGGATTCTTCGGCTTATTGACATGGCCACGAAGAGTCTGCGTCTCGTCCGTGCAGCCAATGACGAAAGCTCCCTTCTCAATGATAATTTTCGCTTTCTCCTTCAGGAGCTTGATAGACCAGGATCTCCACAGGTGGAGAAGAGAGTTGACGAATGGATCACCAGTCCTCATGAAGCCGTTGTGCACCATGGCAGCAATAGTCATAGTACTGTGTGCTTCATCGACATACCTGCGCAGAAGCTCGTCGGCCTTGTCTGGATCCGTCAAGGCCTCGTTATAGTTGGCGAGTTGCTCTTCCAGCTTCTGGATGAATACCTCATCCTTGACACCTAAGCAAGATAGAATTGTGATCGTCTGGCGGTTCAGAGTGGCAGAGGAGAATTGGGATGTTCTGATGATCTCAAGACCGTTGTACTCAGCCGGAAACTTGTTCTGACTCTTGCGAATATGCACCTCATATGCCGCAACATCAGGGGACATAGCGAGGACGCCCTTACATCCACCCATTCTGAACTGAATGATGGATGGCTCCTCAGGCAAGCGGAGTTCGGCTTGGATCATCCTCATGAGGAACGAAGATATATTGCCAACACCATCAGTGAAGCAGTGGCCGTTGCGCTCGACATCCGGAATGGCGAGAACCTTTACCTTGCGGTTCTTCATAGCGCGAGTTGTTGAGAAGCACAATCCAAGACGAGACGCATACTTGGCGGGGTTACGAATGCTCTGGAAACTACCCATCCACTTGCGAATATTGTTGCAAGTCAAGCCTTCCGTTGGGCTGAAGAAGTACGCCCCATGCTCGCGAAACTGACTGTTGCCGAAGGCAAGAAACTCGTAATGGCGGTCACCAATCCTGATTCCATTCTTCAGTGTGCGGAACACTCTGGTAAATATACCATCATTTGTAGTCTTGTCGGCACAGGCGCCGAGCTTGCCCTAAACGACATTAGTATCGACCGTGATCCTGGTGATGCAGAACTTATTCATACCTTCCTGTTCTCGTCAGTGAACTGAACACGGAGGAAACGATCTCCATAGTCAGCGTATTTGCGTATGACTCTGTTCGAAATCTCCATGCTTGGTGAACTTAAGTACATCGTTGTCGGAGTTACTGTTGCCTTGCATGCATATGCACAGTATGACGGGATCTTTGCTCTTCTAGTGTGTGCCAAGGCATCTGGATTAGTGAAAATTGACTGAGGATCCCAAACACGCTTGCCTACTGCAGCGAAGTATTCGAGGATACTAAGTGCGTGATCCTTGTCCTTTGCGGAAATTTCAGCAAGAACTGAGATGAACCCAGGCTTGATGCTGTGCTCTTCTATGATGTTGTGAGAGATGCACACTTCCAGCTGATACCTGACCTCGAATGGCAAGCTGAAGAAGGCAACGTTGTCTAGCATGCATGCCATACCGTCCACGCTTGAGTTGACGACTTGACGGTCGATCAAATCCCAGACTTCGACATGAATGCTTGGTTCAGTGCGGAAGTTGTTTGGTTCGAGAATCTCGAGGTTGAAGTCGCTAAGTGCGTTTCTCATCTGGTCATAAGAGTCTGAATGGAACATCTGGTTGTCAAAGGTGAACATATAAGTAAGCCAACGGCCCATGTCAAGTGCCGGCTCCTCTGCTTTTGACAAGCTAACTTCTCTCGCTGCGAGGGTAGCGACGTCAACAACGTCTGTAACGCGGAACCAAGAGTCTCTCTCACCCCAGAATGGAGCATCTTGAAGCAGAGTCCTCCAAACACTGTCTGATGGTTGGCAGAAGAATCTTGGTGGATAGTCTAGGGAGATTACTAAGGCTGAGGTGTTTTCGCCCGTGATTACGCGGTTGATGTGTTTCATCTCCTCGAAGTGAATCTGGAACTTATATCTCGTAGGTTTTGAGTAAGGCGACCCAAGTTGCATCTCTCTGTCATCGAAAGTCACAACAAGAACCCTGTCCCTAAAGTCGACATGGAAGAGCAATTCGCTCTTAGCAAGCGAGATAGTCTTCTTGACCATCAAGGTGTTCTCGGTGGCCATGACACCGAAGCCCAACGACTGAGGCTCGAATGTCAGTGACTCGGGATGTCTGACTCCACGGCTTACTTTACTTGGAATGGTGAAGGAGCGGGGTGGCTTGGTATCAAGGTGAACATCGACTCTGTAGGGCCCACCGTCCGAAGTTTTCATAATCCAGTCCCTGTCACTCCAAAAGTCGTGCTTCGGGATTGGCCTAAACTTGACTTGGGCCATTCCAGTCTTCATACCAGTATCTCTGTTGGTCATCATTCTGATAAAGTCAATGGCACCCTCCTTCTCCATTAGCTTCCAGATGTCCAAGATCGTTGCAGTAGGCTGCAGGCCTCGGATAATAATGGATAGCTCCGGCCACGACTGCCATTGAGGCTGAAGTTTGATCCTTTGCTCGTATCGAGGTGGGCCTCTTGGTTGTCGTTGTTGGAAGCCCGCCCCAAGTATATCTCTCCATGCAGGGCGACGATATCTTCCGAATCCTCCTCTTTCGCCCCTGATCGGGGTTATGCCCGACATGCTGGGAGACGGGGAGCCACTGCCATACTCTGGCGAAGAACTATGTTGCATGTTTGCGGCAATTTATTCGTCTTGTACAACGAGTTGTGAAGTAAGCGGGGAGGAAACTCTGTACCCAGTAGTTATTGGAACTTAAGACCGCAGATTGTTCGGCTGGTTGGAATATAGATCAAGGGTGATAAAAGGAGAAGTGCAGGATGATGAAAGTAAAGACAGGTATTTGTAGACGTAGATACTGACTTGGACTGGGTCGAATTGTGAAAAGATGAAGTGCAAGATTTGACAAGATGAGGATGAGATAGTGTTTGCGTTTTGTTGTAGAAATATCAGAAGCAAGCTGATGTTGTTGAATGATTGTTCTGAGGTCTCAGTGATTATAAACTTACCTCTTATCGTAGACGTAGCTGTTCTGACGTTGTGGCGGTCGTGGTGATGCTGCAAAGGCTGGATCAAAAGTTAAACGTTAGGACGGTGCACGCTTAAGGACGCGGTGCGTTTCGGAACGTTGGAAACCAGGTTGATGACCAGACTTCTACTTTGAAATCGATTAACGTTGCGATATTGCAGGCATTATAGCTGGCGGTGACAAGGACTGAAATACGAACGTCAATCGAACTTTGACTTACGTGGTTTGGTCTGAACGAATGAGGTCTTCTGACTGCAGCTTGGAGGGCTCTTCCTAAAGAGTGAGCTTCTGTCTGTGAATCAAGAAAGGGTGTTCCCTAAGTGCTGTGTAGAAAGCAGACAGTGCTTCAATACTTTCGAATGCTGCGTTCGACGTCAAGTTAAAGCGAGACGAGACCTCCAGCCGTTGATATCAGTCGTCGTAGGTTATTGTTGCTGGTCTTAATCGCTCGCTTTCTCAATACCGCTGCTGCGCGTTATTTGTGTGTCTCAAATGCGGTTGTGGGATCGTAGTGCGTGTGAACGATGTACGAGTATGCACACTGGTTGGGATGAAGGGTTCTAGGATAGGGCGTGGGCGCGCTTGTGATGATACCGCCTTATCTCCCACGAACTGTAGAAGATAGACAACGAGCTTGGCAAGTGACGGCCGATGCATAGAGTGACAGTAACTATGTGTCGTGATTACGATGGCGAGCTATTTTTGGAGTGCTGGTGTCGTCGCCCAGAAAGGACTTCTCTGTGCCACTAAGAAGGGCGAAAGCAGTCAGCGATTTATTGGCTTATCAGCGAATGATTGAATCGCGATGCTCGCCCTGACCACAAGGAAGAAGACGGATGTGAGCAGACACTGACTAAACAAATGTGTGCCCTGTGCAATAAGTTTGCAAGCAAGCATGATAGGCCGCATCGATGTATGCTTCGAAGTGCCGGAGCTCCGTCATTGAAATTTATGATCAACTAGGCGTTCAGCTTTAATCTGGTATTTCCACTGCTGTATCGTTAGCGTCCTTTGGCCTCAATACTGTGACTCTACTTACATGTGCTATGAACCATGTGATACCCTGCGAGAGTTGAGGTGCAATTGGCGGGTTGCCGCAGTGAAGCTTGCTCCTTCCTGTCTTTTTTCCCTACGCACAAACCTCGCTTTCTATGATCAAACATCGGTGCACCAGCTACTGAGAAACGCTCACCTGTTGTTCCAGATTTCTCGTTTACTATAACTTAGATTTATATACCAAGTATCTTCATTACAAGAACTTGTCATAAGTCGCCAACCCTGGCACATCAAACACCTTACCCGGGTTCATAATCCAATGCGGGTCCAAGCTTAATTTAATCGCCTTCATAACACCCAGCGTCTTCTCACCAACCTCCAGCTTCAAGGCCTCCTTCTTTCCCATCCCGATCCCATGTTCACCTGTACAAGTGCCTTCCATCTCCAACGCCCTATTCACCATGTTCTTCACACATTTTTCGACCTTCTCTTTCTCCCCTGGCACATTCGAGTTATACATTATCGACTCATGGAAGTTTCCATCCCCAACATGGCCCAGAATGGAAGCAAACAGCCCCAGATCATCCATCTCCTTCTTACTCACTTCAATAATGTCTGCTAACCTAGAGAAAGGCACCGCAACATCCGTACTCCAAACCTCACTTCCCTCCTTCCTAAGCGCAAGCATACTCCACAGACTCTGCTTGCGTGCACTCCACAACAACTCCTGCTCCTTCGCACTCTCAGCAAACTCAAATCTCCCGCCTTTAAACCTATTAGCGATAGCCTTTGTCCTCGCAATATTATCCAACACCCCAACCTTCGTTCCCGAAAACTTAAAGAAAAGCGTAGGTTTCTCCTCCCACACCCTCGGCGCGGTAGCACCACCAAGGTTCACAACACGCATTTGCACTTCATCCATGATCTCCATCGCCGCCACCGGGATCCCCGCCTTCATGACGCCAGCTGCTGCTGCGGCAGCATCACGGATGGAGGGGAAGGTGACAACGGCTACCGAGTACTCTTCCGGCACCGCAGCAAGCTTGAGTGTTATCTCTGTGACGAGACCAAGCGTGCCTTCCGATCCGCAGAAGAGCTGGTTAAGATTATACCCCGCGCTCGTCTTTCTCGGCCTCCTTTTCGTCTTTATCACCGTACCGTCTGCCAAGACAACTGTAAGATTGACAATCCAATCCTTCATCGTGCCATAACGCACCGCATTTGTGCCGGAGCAATTCGTACCTACCATCCCACCAATCTGCGCGCTTGGTCCAGGATCAATGGGGAAGAAGAGGCCGGTTCCGGCTTTCGCCAGTTTCTCGTTCAGACTCATCCAGGGGACTGAGGGTTGGACTACGACGTCCATGTCTTCGGCGTTGATTTGGATGATTCTGTCCATCTCGCTGAAGTCGATGGAGAAGCCACCGTAAGGGGCGGAGAAATTCGCTTCGAGGGATGTGCCGCCGGAGTAGGGGATTATTGGGATGCGGTATCTGTGGCAGATTTTTGTGATTTCGGAGACTTCCTGAGTCGACTTCGGGTAGACGACTGCGACGGGGAGGGTGTCGATATTTATTGAGGACCACTCTGAGTAGCCGTGAATGTGCAGGACTTCGTCGTCAATGCTTACGGCTTCTTCGCGGCCGAGGGCAGTGCGGACTTCTACCATTGCCTGAGGGTTATTAGCACTATGATTACTAACTTTCCAACGCATGGGGTAGATTAACCTTCTCCATACCCTCCCTCTCAGCATAACTCGGTGTGTGGAACTTATTCTCATCATTGTACTCTACCAACTTTACTTCATCCTTCTTGACCGCATTCTGGCGTTGCGTCAACCCAGTACCGACCAGGAAACCTCCAAGCGCGAAAACTCCAAGGGTGATGGGTGTGATTCTGGATTTCGCTGCGTCGGACGAGGACTTCGAGGATTGAGAGGAATTGAATCTTTTGCATGCAATTCTGTGCGGAACTACTCGAGTTGCTTCTCTTGTCTTGGAAGCAATAGTGGAAGGACGAAAGATCGTGCGGGACGCCATTGTGAAATGCGGAAGTGTGCGACAGGGTTTGATTCCCAGCTCTGACTGTCTTACAATACACCAAAGGAAGAATATGGAATATATACAGATAAAAGAGAGGTGTAAGAGAGAATAAAGGGCAGAGGTTTACTACACCTACAACGACTAGCGACCTTGAGGGATAATTGGAGTCGACCATCGGAAATAATTCCACATCTCCAAAGGTGTGCCCCGCACTCCATGGAGTCGGTCAGGCATGGTGATGTGGAGATCTGTGAGTGATCGTAAGATATCCGAAGTTCGTTATTTCTTAGAGCTCAGAAAGCGCAGTGCTAATGTGCGAAGATGCTGTTGACATTCTGGTAGTGGTAAAATATGAGCGAAATACCGTAACTTGGTGGTTGTTGTGCTTCGTAGCACAGTATCTCTTATGCACAGACATTCTGCGAATCTCGGAAATCCGCTTTACCTGTCTTGGAAACCTCGTGATAAAGTATGGCCCAAGCACGCCTGCATTTTCGTAAAGATGATAACGTCAAACCGATGCAAGTGCCAAGTAGGCTGAATCGGTCTGACATGCAATTGCGTGCTCGCCATCACTTCTCAACCATCCCGCTGTAGAGCTGGAGATCAGAGCTTGTGGAGCTTCAAGGTTGACACATCCTCTAGTGCCTCTTAGCCTGGAAAATCGCAAAGGATCTCGATGTTCAAGTGTTTTTTTGAGGTACATTATGGTATTCATATATGAAAGACATTGGACGGCACAGAGAAACAAGCAAGGCAAGGCAATAAAAGCTTGAGGTCATTGCATGGGTGAATCAATAGTACTGGGTACAACTCTTTGGTCATTCGAAATCTCTCACTATGCTCGGGTCGCATAACGGCAAACTGGTATCATAGTGTCCTTCACGCCATCCAGAATAGAAACCCAGGGGATCAGAATACGTTCAGTAGACCAACCGCAATTTAAGCGGCGATCTGCTGGGCGCGTCTGCGGTCACGCTCCTCAGCGATGGAGAGCTTGACACCCTTGCCCTTTGGAAGGGAGATCCATGGCTTCTCGGCACCGATGACGAAAACGTTGGACTCGCGGGTAGCGAAGGAGTTGTCTATGGCATCCTTGATGTGGACGATGTTGAAGCCTCCGTCGTGACGCTCACGGTGAGTGATGACACCAACACGACCCATGTTGCGACCGCCGGTAACCATGGCGATGACACCGGTATCGAACTTGATGAAATCGGTGATCTTGCCAGTGGCGAGGTCAATCTTGACAGTGTCGTTGACCTTGATGGCTGGGTCTGGATAGCGGATGCTAGATATTGGGTTAGCTAGCTGCGGAGTGTATAGTAAATCATTAGCACGTTAGTCAAAGCTTCGCTTTCAAATCGTACCAAGAGGTCCTTGCCGAGGCAAAGACATTGAAGAACGAGAATCGACCAAAGCTTGGACCAACGGCTGAATGATGTCTGACAGAACTTACGTTCTAGCATCGTGCGTGACCAAGAATGGGATTCCACCCTTGCCAAGCTGAACGCGCTTGACCTTTCCGAGCTTGTACTCGGCCTCCTCAGCCTGGACACGGTGGACAGTGAAGCGTCCCTTGGTATCGTAGACAAGACGGAAGTTCTCGCCGGTCTTCTCGATGGAGATGACATCCATGAAACCAGCTGGGTAGGTGGCATCAGTGCGGACCTTTCCGTCGACCTTGATGAGGCGCTGCATGACGATGGCCTTGGTCTCGCGGGCGTTCAAGGCATACTTGAGACGGTTGCGGATGAAGACGATCAATGGCATGCAGTCACGGAGCTTGTGTGGACCTGGGGATGGGCGAGGGGCATAGGCTCCGGACAATTTGTCCAACAGCCAGTGGGATGGGGCGCTAAGGCGCTTCTGGTGCTTCTTTCTGCAATAACTATTAGCAGCGGTCTTCTGGTGTTGTTGTCGCACTATCCAGCTCGAAGCAGAATTTTCAATGTCTCGTCGCTGAGGAGAGGCATTCAGCCTGAAGAGTTCCGTGCGCGTTGCTTCGATTGATAGTCGCGATATCGCAGAGCTGTTGTTGTATCTTCTTCTCGACTGAACGTTTTACGCTCTATTGACATGCAATATTGAATAATCTGCTTCTTGCTGGACTTCGCTGACGGGCAGTGTTAACGTACGGTCCTCTACCCATTTTTGCGGCTCGTGGTTGATGAGTTGCAAAGAGTTGTCGTGGTTGGCGTGGTCGTGGAAAGTCACAATCTCGAGGTTGGCATACACAAAGTTTGTGTGGATCTTAGGGCTTTTCGCTAAATCGCAGCCTTGTGGCTCAGGCTTGTAGCTTGTGAATGCCCTGTCAAATGCGCTTAGTAGGGTCGGCCAATCTGTGCTTCCGCAATCCGAGGGAAGCTTATCGTCAATTCGTGATTGTTATCGGTGGTGGAGGGGTGTGAACTTTTGGGCTGTCCCTCCGTATTCCGGCGCCAAAGTGTCATAACGGGGACAAGAATCCGGGGTTGACTCACGTCAGTGTAGATATCTAGAGCTTCGAGCTGCATCTTTCTTGTTCATATCAATCAAACTAATTACCACAACACAAAATGTCTTCAACAACCCTTACCAATGTGTCCGTCGAGGGCCTTCCAAAGATCGCTGAAGGCAAGGTCCGCAACTTATACGAAGTTGATGAGAAGACGCTCCTTTTCGTTGCTTCAGATCGTATCTCAGCATACGATGTTATCATGGCGAATGTGAATACCTTGTGCCACCATAACTTCAATTGCATCCGCTAACATGGTTCAGGGTGTCCCAAAGAAGGGTTCGCTCCTGACACTTCTTTCCGTCCACTGGTTCTCAGTCCTGCCCAAGCTGGTTCCAGAGCTCAAGACTCATTTCGTCACACTCGATATCCCAGCTTCTGTTCCACAGTCCCAGCACGCACTGCTGAAGCACCGCTCCATGCAAGTCCGCAAATACAAAATATTCCCCATCGAAGCCATCGTCCGTGGCTACATCACCGGTTCCGCCTGGAAGGAGTACCAAAAGTCCGGCACCGTGCACGGTATCCCAGTTGCGGCAGGATTGAAAGAGTGCGAGCAGTTCCCAGGCGGCGCTATCTATACTCCAAGTACGAAGGCGGAGGCGGGTGCAAATGATGAGAATATTCACCCAAGCAAAGCTGCGGAGATTGTGGGCGAGAAGTATGCTAAGCGTATTGAGGTGCTTGCGCTGTCGTTGTACAAGGCTGCTAGGGATTATGCGTTGGAGAGGGGTATCATTATCGCGGATACGAAGTTTGAGTTTGGACTTGATGAAGAGACGGATGAGGTTGTGCTTGTGGATGAGGTGCTCACCCCAGACTCTTCGAGGTTCTGGCCTAAGGATAAGTATGAGATTGGCAGGGATCAGGAGAGTTATGATAAGCAGTATTTGAGGAACTGGCTGACGAAGGAGGGGCTTAAGGGTAAGCCAGGAGTCGCTATGCCGCAGGAGATTGTCGATAATACGGCTGCGAAGTATGTTGAGGCTTTTGAGCTCTTGACTGGCAAGAAGTTTGAGGAGGCCACTGCCTGAGCGCTGTTGCAGCGATCTGAAGCGTTCAGTATATGAGCGTTCTTTCTGGCCGAAATGGAAAGTGTGCGATCTTAGAGAGTAAAACAGAAACAACAATAAGGAGTCTTGTTAAAATAGGGGCCACGCAAGCCGTTTATCAAGACGCAGCCGATATCTTCATTTATGCTTGAAGAGCACTGGATTTCACAAAACCCAGAGAATAATAACGTCCAGATTTTCAGAATCTAAAGGCAACGCTATCTATCTTTTATTTCGCTGAATCCCAAAATGAATCTATTGAACGTAGCCCTTAAGAACAGCTGCCTCGGCGTTCAAGATGGAGGAACCAGCAGCACCAATAACGGTGTTGTGGCTCAAAGCAACAAACTTAATATCAAAGATACCGCTGTCATCCTCTCTAACACGGCCAACAGAGACAGTGTACCCTCTTTCGGTATCTCTGTCCAATCTTGGCTGTGGGCGATCTGGCGCATCCATAACCTGGATAGCGACCTTTGGCGCCGATGGGCAGCCAAGTTGCTGTGCCTCAGAAGTATAACTTCTTAATGCCTCCTTAACCTGCTCTGCGCTTGGGATATTTTCTCTGTTTTTAAACCTCAAAGACACGCAAGCCATATGTCCATCCAAAACAGCGACTCTGTTACACGCCGCCGAGATCTTCAGATCGTCTTGGTCATTAAAGCCAGTAACCTCCGCATTGACCTTGCCTAGAATCTTCTGCGCCTCAGTCTCGAGCTTATCCTCCTCACCCGAGATAAACGGCACAACGTTATCCAAGACATCCATCGAGCTCACACCTGGGTATCCAGCACCAGAAACAGCCTGCATCGTAACCACGCTGACCTGGTCCACAAGACCAAACACCTTCTGGATAGCAGCAAATGGGATAACGATGCCAATAACCGCACAGTTGGAGTTGCACACTAAGAAACCCTTCTCCAACGCCCACTCTTTCCTTTGATGCGGGATGACATCGAAATGGCTCAAGTTGACCGTTGGCACGACGAGCGGCACCAGGGCGTTACGACGGTAGTTCTTCGCATTCGAAAAGATCGGGATATTGGCCTTGACGAACTGCATCTCTACTTCCTCAGCAACGTCAGAATCGAGGCCGGAGAAAACAATGTCGCAGTCGCTGAACTCGGAGGCCTTGCATTCTTTGACGGTGAGTTCGGAGGTGCGGACATCCATTGGGGCGGCTTGCTTCCACTTCACGGCATCTTTGTACTTCTTTCCGGCAGATCGTGGGGAGGCGCCAACGGCGTGCAGGGTAAAGTGTGGGTGCTGAGCGAGGAGGAGGATGAAGCGCTGGCCTACAGAACCGGTAGCTCCCAAAACGCCTAAGTAGTTAGTATGGATGGCTCTAAATGATAACTTGGAGGGGCGACCTGTGTACTTACCGCACTTCTTCTTTGGAAATGGCGTAGTAGCGGACATTGTGTTATGATTGTGTCTCAGTGATATGAGGAGTAAAAAATTGGTCTGAGAACCAAGTTACAGCAAAAGCAGTGCCAATTGTTTGTTGAGTTGCTCTTCTTGGAATTGTCCAACCGGTCGAAGTCCGATCGGAGGTCGAGTCATTGCCAGGGACATTTTTGGCGGGGTGCCCTCCAAGGTTACTTGGCACTAATGGTATCTGATCAGATAAGGACAATCATAATGACCGATAGTGAGCTAAACAACTTCCAATCTTCACGCGTCTCGCCATGAACTGACAGCTATCACACGACCAGTATAAGCGTCATCCACGAGGGTAAGTACATGACAGCAGACAGGTTTGTGCTTCATTCTGTATGAAGTATATCTCTCTTTGATTCTACTTTGATTCTGTGTTCATCTTATCGCTTATCGCCATGTACTCGTATTGGTCTCACACCACAGCAGACGAGAAGGTCCCAGCAACCTCGCCGTCTACACCAGCTCCTCCAGATCTCAATCCCTGGGCTCAGCGCGAGCATTCACGTGTTCCCATCACGCTGTCAGCGGAGAGTACTAAGCGACTGCATGATATCAAGAGCTTACGAGCAATCATCCTTGAGGAACGCGACCCAAGGACAGAAGGCCCAGAAGACAAGCAGGCTGCGCTGGTTATGGAACCGTCTGAACATCAAACGAGACTTCTACAACCGCCGCTATTTCTTCTGAGCAAGAATTACTTGAGGTCGCCGCAGACTCCAAAGACGCATAAGAAGGTGCCGCAGGTTGTCCCCCTTGTTCACGTTATTCCACGGCCGGAGGCCGTTGAGAGCAAGCATTTGATCTGTTCCCCACCGCCGCCTCCAAAGTCCCCGAACAAGGAGACTAACTCGATATACGATATTTGATTCAGCGTCGATGGCAGCAGCGCTGGGACAAAATGCAAGGAACGATAGAGCCACGGCGCCTGAATGCTCTGCTCAACGACACTCCACCCGATACACTAGGCCAGTACGAACTCGCACCACTACAGCACCATCACGGGCTCAACACATCCGGCCGAGCTCTCATACTTGAGCCTGGTACACCCCGAAACCAGCAGTCATCCTTAGCGCTCGTCTCTTTTGACGAATTTATATCCTTTGACGGCGATGTGCCGCAGTCACATCACGGTCGCCTTGGACCACTGCCTGGACAAGCTACACCTATTCATATCACATCCTCACAATCTCTCCGCAAGATACTAGCTGATGAGCTGGAGCCAGCTGCTGCTGTTACGCGAAAGAGATCGCGGAAAGACCTGTTTGTACAGCTGCCACAGCCGGAGAAGAGGCAGAAAGGTCCAGCACAGGCGGTGCAGCAACTCATACTGCCACCTACGATTGTTGGTCTTCATGAACCGCCTCCGAATCAGGCACCACAATTTGCACCGATCACAAGCAGTCCGTTTCACGATAGCCATGGCAGGAATACATTAAATGCATCTCAAGCGGAGATTAGGGCTGCGGGCACATTGCGATTGGCGCAGCGAGAACAGCATCCAAGAACATCAGGTGGAATGCTTGATACTTTCGCGGCAGTGTCAGCGGAGTCGTCCTTCGAAGAGGATCGGATACCATTGCAGCTGGACAATAATGATAATAATGTGCGCAGTACGGACACAGGACGAAACGATGTCAAAGTGATGAGAACCCAAAGACAACTGATGCCTAAATCGCCGTCAAGGATTGCACTTCAGGTCTCTACGAACAATGCTTCACAGGAACCACAACTCCAGAACGTAGCTCCTCAGGCCAAGGCTTGGAATAAGTTCTCGAAACAAGAAACAGAGCACTTACTGCGAGGAGTGAGGAAGCACAAAATCGGGAACTGGAAGAAGATCTTAGAAGACCATGAGTTCACATTCAACAACCGCAAGGCAGGGCAGCTAAAGGATAGGTTTCGGATTGTTTGCCCGGATGCTTATGCTAGTCATACTAGGAAAACAACTGGTAGTATGATTGTGGTTGATTGCGCTGCTGCTGAAGATGAGAGGTCGCTGCCTTCGAGGATATCTGCTAGGCCATTAATTGAACCAATACTGAGTAGCGATTCTCCCGCAACAAAACCACGGGCATTTCCGTCCCAGAATAAAACCCCCCCTACTAAGTTAGTGGAGAGTCTAAAAGAGCTAGCGACATCCCAACCCTTCGAAAAAGTTCCCCGCCGAGGCCGTCGAAGCTACACCGAAGAAGAAGACAAAAACATCCTCCTCGGCTTCGAGAAATACGGCTGTGCGGCTTGGACAAAGATTAAACGGGATCCGGCGCTTAAGTTGGAGAGTCGGCAGGCGACGGATTTGCGGGATCGGTTTAGGACGAGGTGGCCGGAGATGTATCGGGTGGCCATGGCGAGGGGGAGGGAGGAGAAGGAGGGTAGTGAGAAGTTGGCTGAGGGAGGGTCTGGCGCGGCCGCATTCGTTGTTGGGAGGGATAGCCAGGACAGCATGGAGGGCCCGGCCCAGCATAAGGGTGTAGTAGAGGAGCAAGCATCAGCAGCATCAACATCGTTCTCAACATACCCCGACATTCTCTCCCCCACCGATCCCGGTCCTCCGACACCAGTCTCGCCTCCGCACCAAAGGGCCACGATATCGTTTATGGAGCTACTAAATGGTCCTGATGATGCGTTTCCAGATTGGTCAGGTACAGAAAACGATAACGGCCTGAGCTCGATTGAGGATATGATGGGGATATCAAGGTTATTATTAGATGAGAATTGGCATGATGGGAGCGCTAGTGCTAGTATGAGTAGTGCTGCGGACTATGTGTCACCATATGGCGATGCAGGAAGAGGTAACCTTGAGCTCTCGAATATACTTAATGGAACGGTGCCGGGGAGAAGGGGTTAATGTGGTAGATTAACGGTTTCTTAATGGAGATTGGAGAGTAAATAATTGAAAATCACCCAATTGCCACTCTTCGCCTGCTGTTTACCGCTTGCTACTTTCTTGCTTTTTGATCTAACTATGACGTCTGCGTCTAACAAGCTGTAGCAGGCTGGAAGTCCAGGGTACAGGCCCATATGCCCACTCTTCCACTTTTGAAAGGCGAGAGTTGCTTAAAATTGAAACGGGAAACTCGAAAGTGGTCAACATCGAAGATGGCAACGAGGATAAACCAGTTAAGCATACCGTACTCATAAACCCGACTCGAAAGCTTCAGGAACAAGAATCGATAAGCTTATGAGATAATCAGGCGATTGGATGGCAACCATGAAAATCTTATCTAATTTCAGTAAGGTAAGTATTAACCGGTTTTTGCGCAAACACCAGGTTGAAAATCCCGATTAAATCTCGATTTGGATGTCGATTCTTGACGATGTTGGTGAGATACGTGCTAACCGGTGTACGAGCCAACACCAGGATGAAAATCTTAATATACGTCTCGATTTTCATGCTAAATTTCGGTGTTGTGCAAGGGCCTAGGTTCACTTCTATTGAGGTTTTCATCAAAATATACATGTATGCATGCGAGAGTGTGCGTCCGCGGGGGGTGTATAGTAAGGCATTGTGAATGAACGTTGTAGATATTAACCTGATGGCAATATGGGCATCTCAATCATGATGACATGTGCTATCGAGTTCGCACTAATACTACTGCAGACCATCACACGTTGCAGGACCTCGGTTGCTGGTGTATTTTTTCTTCCTTCTCACTGTTTTCCCATCGGTTTCAGCTATGTATATTTTTGGCATCAGAGGAATAAATGAGTGCTCTGTCGATCCCAACTGTAATAATGGAGCTGACGGCGGTACCTGTACGGATAGGTATTGCCAAATGAAGAGGGGCTGGAGAAATGGGGAGGATGTTTGATGGGTTGTGCCTGGGCAGCGAGGATAGATGCGGTAGACGTAAGTATACCGGCGTATGTGTGCAGCTCATTATCTGTACTGGTAGTGTATTAGAGGGTCTAAGTCAAGGAGCTGATCTCGTTCGAGATCGCGTTCGAGCCACTGGACTGCCGGGTCGACTTCGGTATCAACAAGGGCTTTGTCGTTGCCCGGAGACAGGAAGAGATGGTGACGTTTACTCTCAGCTGGCCACCCTCCTAGGTAGTCCCTTCTAAACAGTTCCTTAAGCTCGTCTTTGTATATTTTCTTGCTTGTATGGAGAAATTCCCACATTTCGAGGACTTGCTCCAGTTTCCAGGGCAAGTGCTGAAAAAAGCCTGCGTATTCTTGCTTGCTTCGGGTTATAGCGTCCACATCAGTGGACTTCCATGAGTTCCATCTAGGGTAGCCATCGTCAATGTACACATTGAGGATGTTCTTGCCGGTTTCTATTGCTGGTTTGAGGGTCGTAGTACCACCTTTTGAATCCAGCCATATCTCCTCCCATCTTGTGGATACAGCCGCAGAATTGTGGCTGACAAGGTGATTGTGCTCAGCATCAACAGGAGTTTGTTCTTGTGCCAGCTCCTGGCAAAAGTATGGTCCGAAATTCTAAGCCTGAAAACGCAATCTTATGATAGTCCCACATCTCCATCGTAAACACCTGTCGTACTCCTAGAGTAGCTTTCTTTCGATTTCGATATCCAAAAATGTTGTTCTCACAACAGGATTCCCCGAAAACATCACTTTGGTTTTCTTCTCGCCGGTTAAATACCGCATCCACCGTGATATAAGACCCGGTACAGTAATCGGGAACCTTGTCAGAAGAGGATTACTTTTGGGGGCCTTATATCATGGTATGCTCTCGTTTAGGGTGGCAAAAATGGCCCAAAACCTTTTTTTGCAGCGAAAAATCCGAAAGATCCTTCCACAAGACAGGGTTTTGTAAACCGGATGAACTTGTAGGATAGATGGTCTTATACACCAGTAAATGCGTTATTATCCCGCTCATCGATCGTGCATGGCAATTAGCGGTTCGGCTATAGGTCTTTTCTTGAATTTTCGGTATTCTTCTGTTGCTGGCCAATTCCAAAAACGTTGTCTTTCGCCACCATCATCACCACCACTAGTGCTAACAATGCTGCACCAACTATCACTGTCCTCGTCACTCACATAGGTAACAGATTCACCGTTGCTGATCTCCCTTCCGTTGACCTCTCCATTTTCTTCCATCAACCTCTTCCGTACACCTTTCTCATCACTAACCGGTTTCGCGTTACCACCAGTGCCACCCCTCTCAGCTCCCACTTCCGACGCCTTGACGTCCTTCACATCTTCATCATCCGCACTTCCATCCTCGCGCCCCGCATCTCCACGTCGTTGTCCACCTCGATTTCGGCATCAATCTCGTCCATTTTGGGTTGCTGTTCTCACCGAGTCGTTAATCGATTGGAATGAAGCTATAATCTCTTGGAAAGAAATAACACTTTGAGGTTCTAGTTGAATCAAGATCGAGTTTGAGTCCACGGCAAATTAACATGACCTCAGACGGGGGGGGGGGG